>JAVSCE010001736.1:0-575861 GCA_032199065.1 Smutsia gigantea | reverse complement strand
CTGAGCGACCAGGGTATCCCTCTGAGGACTTCCCTCAGACGCAGTTACCAAACATGTTTTCCATCTTTATTGATCTGCTCCTCTTCTCATGTTTCTCAGTCATGGTTGCATTGTTATCTGATGGGCTCACTGCCAGCCCCACGGAGCCTGACAGTTATAAAGGGTGGATTAGCTGCAAAAGAATATTTATTAGAAAAAGATCCCTCTCTATTCTTCTGCCCTTTTTATGGAGTTAGCCATATATTGCCTGGGTAAGATAAGAGCAACCCTTTGCAAGCTGTGAGCAGGGGTCCGATATCTGGGTCCTCGGCGATGCAGAGTGAGTGGTGGTGGTTCGCCTTGGCTGTTGCAGACCATCTCTCTCAGCCTCTCCTGGGGGGATGCTGCTCACTTTCCCAGCTCAGAAGGGTCCATAATGTGGCTAGTTTTCTTCAGAAGGAGGAGAATCTTTTTGTGAATGGATCTCACTTTTCCTCTATTCTCCAGGGCTTCATATGAATACAAAAGTAGTCATTTGGTGATTATTTTTCAATTTAGTGGCTCCACTTGCTGGGGTTTTGTTTAACGGCATTACGAGAGAAAAGAGATGTTCCAGTAGAAAGATGGAAGCAGCAGTGACCGTTTTTCCCATCTATGAAGAAACTCTGCCATGGAGACATTTCTAGGTCTCCATGAGAAACTGATTTCCATTCTGTTTTGAGACTTTGGTGATGCGATTTCAATTCTAAGGTGTTTCCACTTGGCTGCTGCAAACTTGAGAAATGTCCTAATCATGCCACCTGTGAGGTCCCACATGACATGCTTTGTTAGGACACATGCCCTTTGAGTAAACTCTGAGGAGATGTCAGCTTTTGCACCCCAGCCCGGGAGCTGCCCTGTCAGACCTGCCTGGGCCTGCCTGCTTCTGATGTGGTGTGATACGGGGGGCAGATAAGAGGCCCAGGGTGCTGGCCAAGAGGGTGACTTCTGATCTAATTTTCTTGATGACACTGGTGGTCATCACCTGGAATCCAGGCAAGGCAGGGCTCTGTGGGGAAACTGGCGAATCGGGATCTTGGGGTGTCTGGAGTGCAGAGAATCACCGTCAGGGACGGAGCCGCAGGAGCTGCTCTGCATGCTGCATTCGGAGACTTGCTCACCCTGCCTCCGGACTTCATATCCCCTTTGATATCCCCACCACATTTGCCACACAAATTTCAACTGTAGTCTCTATGGCATGGTCTTCTGGGGGAGAAACTATGGCTTTTGGAAGAGCAAGTGCCTTTCCAAGGAGCTTTGGAGAAATCAAGAGAGAATAACAGGTGTGGGTCTTGAGGAAGTGTGACTGTTCACAGCGTGGCCCTCGTTTACGATGTTTTCACTTACCCTTCCTTCCTACAGGCCCTCTCTTCACGGTTCCTCGGCTATTCTCATCTCACCGAATGGAACACCCCTGTTTCCCCGGGGCGACACCCGGGGCGTAGCCCCCATGAGCTCCTCACCTCCTTTCCTGTCCCAGCGCGTCCCTCTTGCAGCCCTAGGTCTGCGCAATGGCAGCCTCATTCTCTAAGTCATCAGGCTCCAGAGCCCAGATCAGCTGCATGCTTTCCTTGATTTGCCTCCCGTATCCAGGTGGTTCCCGGACTGGGCAGTTTATGCGGGTAGAGGCTTTTCCATTCAAACCTTTATTTCCTCCCTACCTATTGCCCTGGTTTTGGTCATTATTTCTCATCTAGGCTAATATAATATCTTCCTAACAGGACTTTCATTTTTTCCCCCTTTTTTCTTACCTTTGCCTTATATCTGGGCTACATTAATCTTCCAAAAGGCTCTGATCATAACCTTGCAGTATTAGAAACTGTTGCTAACTCCCCAGTACCAACCTGAAAGATTAGACTACTTAGAAGGGCAACACTGGGGGTTCTTCAGTCTTCCTTTGTGGTCTTCCCCTTGGAGGGACTGTAAGCTCCGTGAGGTCAGAGATCTTGTGTGTTGTGTCTTACTGGTGTATCCCTGTGATTAGCACAGAGCATGCACAGAGCACGCAGGGGCTGGCATGCAGCGAGGCCTCGGCACTGCTTGCTAACTACTTCTACAAATGCTGCTACTGTCTACCAGGAATCTTCACTGCTTCCCAAAAATATCCTTAATTTTTCCCATCTCCACCATGGCACATGTTCTCCCTGGACTACCTGACCTACCATCTCTGTTTTTTTCCTTTTTCAAGGCCCAGTTCAAATCTTGCCTCTTTCATGAAGCCCTCTGTGATTCCCCAGACTCTGAACTGCTGTGTCAGCTTGTACTCTCCTGGGGCACTTGGCATAGTTTGCCTTAGTTTGAGGACTTCTCATATCTTGTTCTACTAAGGTTTGAGCTACTTGAGGGCAGGATCTTTTTAATTCATCTTTTCAAGTACCTAATACAGCATCTTCCTTTGGGAGGTACTAGATACAATTTATTGAATTAATAAGTGAATGCCAAACTTTTACCCTTATTTATAAGCCTGGTTGATCAGTAAGCACAGAACCTTATAGTTTTAATGATTAATGACTTTGAGGCAAATTAGCATTCATTTGTGCTGCTGCTGGGATTGATTAAGTGACTCTATTAATGTGAGCAAATCAGCATTTGTTGTCTTATAGGAAAAATTACATCAAGGTAAATCCCATGCCAAGTGGAGGTACTGATTGTAGAAACTTGGGCTGCAGTGGGAGATGCCTTGAAGCTTAATCCATGAGGACCTCCAGCATTGCCCTAGCTGACTGCTCTCCTGGATGTTTTCAGAGATATGTTTCGTAGTGAAGGTCAGGACAGCAGAGGCTGGCCAAGTCCATGCACCTGTGCTAATTCCCTTTGCCTATTTTGCTTCTCCATTAAGACTTTGGCTCATTAATTTTGGTGGTTCTAAGGCTGTGGAAATCTGGGGAAGGTCTCTCTGGTCAACTTGGCTCTCTCTTCTTCAGGCAGGATCTCAGGGGAGTGCAGGCCTCAGAGACTTCCTCACTTCTAGTATCCTTCATCCTGTGGGCTCTCAGCCCCTCATGCAAGTGAAAGCATACAGGAGGAACGGAACTTTCATCCTGGCATTTTACTTCATCTCTCCATGCCTCAGTTTCCTTATCTGATGGCATCTGCTTTATGGAAGATTGTAGTGGTGTTGAGGGTTGCATGAGGTAATGAATGTCATGATACTTTGAGAACCAAGTGTATTACACTACCACTCATCTTGATGGGGGACATTGACAGATCCCTTAGAAGTTGTAGGCATGTGTCTAGCTGCCTGTGTTGTAAGAGTTGGGCAGAGTGTCGAAGAATTCCAGCCCTCTGGAGACAGGCAGAGCAGCTCTCTGGGTGGTGGTTGGCATGGGTGCTTGACCGAATCAGCTGGCGCACATGATTCTTTGAGCCTGGTGCAGTGAGGACTCTGGACCACATCCCATCAGTCTGGTCCAGTGCTGGGTTAAGGTCCCGTCCTGGATGTCATTTTAAGTTCTGCTTGAAGCTCTGTGTTGTCCGGGAATCCCTGGCATTGATATAAAGGGCTGTGCTTCTCAAGACCTCCCAGATAATGCTGCCCTTATTTGGGACAAGTGGGTTGAGAGGGAGCTGGAAGTTATTCCAAGGACCTAATTTCACACACCCGTGGCTAGGGGAGAGCCTCCTCACACTGCTTCCTGGTCCACTACAGCAAGCTGTCAGTAGGGGGAGCTCTGTCCCTGCGGTGCCTCTGGCTGAAACTGCGCGAGGGTCTGTCAAGGTTTGAGGAGGGGCTTGAAGAGTGGCCAAGCAGAGCTGTTTTCTGTAGAAGTGTGCTGAAGAGTAGCCAGGTCAAGGGCTGAGGGTTGCAGGGGCCTCAGTTGGGAAAGAAGTGGAAATCCAGTGTGCCTGCTCCCCAGAGGTTGGTAAGGTGCTCAGGTTAAGCACACAAAGAAAATGTACACATGCCCTAACTTAGGCACCTATCTGCAACTGTCCTTCTTCTCTCACACAGGGCTGTGTGCAGGGACTAGCTACCACAGGGGCCTGACCCAGGACGTGGAGCTCCGGAGGGGGCCCTGTGTGGGTGCCTCGTGTATGTCCATGCTCACTGAGCAGCCCTCAGGGAGGTGCCCTGCCCTGGCTGATCTGCTGCACCCAAAGGCAGAAAGGTGCTATGTGACAGTGTTTCCAAGTGGTGACAGGTCCCTCTTGACTCAGGTTGACTCTGTCCATGCACCTAGCCGCTAGCCTCAGACTGGGAACAGATAAGGAAAAATACAGGGATCCAGCCTTCTGCGCCAGCCTGTGGCTTATGGTGGCCATGCAAACATGTGCATGAGTGTGTGTTCAGGACTCTCCGGGTGGCAGGAGAGTGTGAGTAGCAGATATGTCCATCTCCTGCAGGAGGTCTCAGGAACAGATGGGAATTGCTTTTTCCCTCTTGCGTGAGGCTGTGGAATGACTCTGCGTCTCTGTTTCATGCTAGATGAGGCCCTGGGAAGCCTGTGGACATTTAGATTGTTGTTACTTCTGTGTGTGTGTGAGAGGAGATTGTTGGTGTGAGCACAGGCTCTAGAGCAGGAGGGGACCTGGGAGGTGTGAGAAGTTGAGCCCAGGAGCCATTTCTCATGGGCGAGTGGGGAAGAAGCCCTGCAGAAGGGGGGGCAGTGTGGTCTCATGCACAGCCCCTCTACCCTTATGGGTGACTGCTGAGACCAATCTTGTGCCTCAGACATTAAGATTGATATTGGGGTGCCAGTGAGGGTGGCTGGCTCAGTGGGAGTGGATGGACTCCTTTATGAAGGTCTCTGGGACTAGAGGACCTTTCTTGCATCCTTCCTCTTTCGGGTCAGAAGATGAGACTGTCTGGCTTGGAGCTGTTTAAGAGAATCCTGCCAGATTGAGGGCTTATATTCCCTTTGGGTGAATGGAGAAGGACTCATCTTCCTGTTTGTGATGAAATTTGCAGTGAGCTCAGAGTTTCAGAGATGGAGAGGCTGAGCACGCCCAGCAGCGTCAATGCTCTGGAAGTCTTGTGAGCTCTCAATGGTACCATGAAAAATCACTGCCACCTCCCCCCACCCCTTCTGTAGGCCACAGTGTGCAACGCTGATGGTGTAGCCAGCCTCACTTTCTCTTTTCTGCAAGTGGGGTAGCCTGGACCCTGTGTAGTGCAGATGTCATTTAATGTGTGGCTCCAGGGTTGCTCACAGGGATGTCCTGCCTTTCTGCACACACAAGTGCAAACCTAAACTTTACCTTTGCAAATCGATTGGCTAGTTTTGCTCAGTAGGAACAGAGTAACCCTCCTGAATTGTCCGGATTAGAGTTTTCAGAGCATGATGGATCCAGAAACAAGGTCAGGTTTCCCCATCTGCATCTAGGTAATACTAGGTAACACGGGAGGCCTGAATGCTCAGGTAGGCATACCTTATGTCATCCCTCCCTCCCCAGAGCCCTTCTATGGCTTCCCTGCTGCTTATAGATAAAGATCAAAACCCTTTAGGATGTCTGCAAGGCCCCAAATAAGACCTCCTGGAAAAAGATGCTCTTTAGACCCATCCCACATCATTCTTTGGACTTCAGCCACTCAGGACCTCTTAGTTTCTTGATTCTGTCATGCTTTTCCTCAACCTGAAGGCCTTTGCATATATCGCTCATTTTTTCTTGGCATGTTCTCACCTACTTCCACCCCATCCTTTGGTCTAGGTAATTCCTACTCATCCTTCAGAGCCCAGCCTAGGTGTCACTTCCATGGAATCCTTCCCAGACTGCTCAAACTAGGTCTTACCATGCTCTCTCAAAGCCCCTGGTAGCATTTGCCCCAGCTGTAAATACACTGTGTAATTGATTATATTTTCTTCCCTGTGGTAGAATGTAAGCTTCATGAGGACAGTGCCTATGAATTTATCCTGTTTACCATCCAGCACAGTGCCTGGCACAAATTAGATCCTCAACAAATATGTGCTGGATGAATCAGTGGGAGCACCAAGTTGCCAGTGGAACCTCTCCCACCTTCTGGCAGGCAGACTTCTGACCCAGATTGTGCAGATGCTGTCCTATGTTTTCTTATCCTTTAAAGAGGAAATCTATAGGTGGGTTAGCTTCTGTGATTTTTGAGGCTTACCTCTCATGAGATGATCACTAGCCTTATCTCCCCCAGTTTTACCTTCCCCAGGCAGTCTCCACTAAGGTGGGCCATGCCTGCCGCCTTCTTCTGGTTCTCAGCCTTCTGGTCTTTGTGTGAAAAATGTGGCTTTCTCCAGGCAAAGGCCAGAAGGCTATCCGGTCCAGGGGAGGTCATTGGCTATTATCTCCTGAGTTCCAGGTCCAGAGCTAGGTCTCTTAGCTTGATCTACCCTGTCATAGACTCAATTTCAGGATGAGATTGAGCAGCAAGTCATCCAGCCTCCTTGGGTGGTTTTGGAAGAAACTTTAGTATCTCTTTGAGAAGTCAGCATCTGGTTTCTGCAGGCCCTCCAGGACTTTTCAGCTTAAGACCTGGCTCAAGTGCAGCTGAGAAGCTTGCTTGAGAGCTTTCTTTCTTCTAGATAACTGGACTGTATCTTCTCGGCTGAGCTCTGGGCATCTCTAGGGCACTCCAGTTGCCTGCTGTGGGCATGCGCCATTCCCAGCCACTCCCTCACCTGCCTGTCCTTGGGCTCCCCTCTGCTGAGTCAGCAACCTACTCCCCTTCCCCCCACCTCCTTGCTGCTGTCTTGGTATTGTTTAGCCAGACTAAGCCAAGTCTCTCTACAATGAGGCAGTTCATCTGGAAGCTTACATCCTGTACTCTATTCCAATATGACATTTAGCCAACTGGCACCCAGCCATGAAGAACAACCCTGGAACAGAGGCTGCTGAAAATTCATGGCCCTACACAGGTCAACAGCAAGGGCCATGTTGAGCGGAAAGCTGTCCTGCTGCCAGGCCTCTCTTTCTGCACCATCTTGCTTCCTGTCTAGCATCCCATGGCTCTGCTTGGCCTGGCAGTCAGTAATCCACTTCTGGTTTGTGTTGGTGGCTTGGCCGTCCTCCATCTAGCCGGGGCATTTGGATCTTTTCTCTATGCTCTGCTTATGAGGTTGGGAAACAAGCCAGTATGTTTCCTTGGAAATTGCCTCTGTGGATATAATTTGCCATCCTAATCCCAAGGGGAATATGTTTCTTTATTTCTTCTACCTGACACTTTTCTTGCCTTTGGTTCACACAGAGAAACCTCAGGGAGTGCCAGCGCTGTGGGGAGGGGAAGGGATGAGGGGGCATGGATAGGAGGGGTGGCAGCATAGGGTTACATTTGATCGCCAGGGCTGGTTGTAGTTTTGAATCTCCAGGGCTGTAAGTGAGCTGACAAGGGAGGTAGTCACAGGACTGTTTCTTAGTTCCTGGACTGACTGGCTGTGACTTCTATCAGGAACTCCCTAGTGCTTCTATGAGCACCAGTGTTGACTTCTGTTATAGGCTGAATTGTGTCCCCACCTTTCCCCCAATTTATATGTTGAAGTCTTAACCTCTAGTAGTTCAGAAGGAGTCTTAAACATGTAATGAAGGTGAAGTGAGGTCATATACATAGACCCTAACCCAACACGAGTGGTGTCCATATAAGAAGAGGAGATCAGGAGACAGGCATGACAAAAAACCATGTGAAGTCAAAGAACAGAAAGTGGTCATTTGCAAGCCAAGGAGAATGGCCCTCAGAAGAAACCAACCCTACTGACACCTTGATCTTAGACTTCTAGCCTCCAGAATTATGAGAAGATAAATTTCTGTTGTTTAAACCATCCATTCTGTGGTGCCTTGTTATAGCAGCCTTAGCAAACTAACAAAACCTCTTCTAGACAAAGCAGTGAAAATTTGCAGAAGGGCAAATTTTGCAGAAGAAACAAGCAGTAGATTAGATAGTGCCATTTTGACAAGCTTCTTGGCCTCTCAAGATTACTGGTATCTCTCTGGCTTTGCCAGTTCTTTCTTCTTTAGGGAACCACTGACCTCATCTTTTTCTGTAGTTAGCTAAATAGCCACCATTATTGGTGACTAATATAAGAGCATTTCTTTTCTTATCTTATTTCCCCTTTATGAAAACTATGATATGAACTGCAGAATCTCAGTGTCACCTAGCATGGTTGGCCCTGCCCTCCAGAAGCTCACAGTCTGTGGGGAGAAATTCATGAAGATCATTTCACTGCAGTATGGTAGATGCCATGATAATCAGCGGAAGAATTTAGGACCACAAAGGAAGACAATTTAAGCTTGCCTAGGGAGGCCATGGAAGGCTTCATGGAAGTAACGGCAGAGCTGGAAGTCTGTTGCTTCTATGGGGGTAGAGCCTTGGTGTTGCTCACCTTTCTTTACCCATAAAATCTAGCACAGTGCTTTGCACATGGTAACTGCTCAGTTTGTTTGTTGGGTAAATGGCCCTCTTAAAGTGCCATTCAGCTTTATGATTCCATGATCTGTGACCTCAGAGGCCCTCAGCAATCAGATGTTGGAAGGTGCTACTGGCAGACAGCATGAAGATGAGCAGATATGGGGTTTTGTAGTATGCAAAGTCATTTATGAGCAATCAAACTAGAGGTGAGGGAGGAGAGCATAATAGGCTTCCCTTTTTGCATTTCAGGGAGAATCCTCAGGCATAACAACAGGAACCCAGCCAGTGCACCTGCCCCACGTGCATGATCAGAGGCGACATCTCACTCTCCACAAAGCAGACGTTGGTCAAGCTCCTCACAGCTGTTTCCCGGAGAGAGGAAAGCCCCTAAGTTCCCAGGCAGTGTGTTTATAAAATACGCCCTGTAGCCCAAGAACACGAAAATGCCTCAGATGCAAGGACTGGCAGCTGGTGCAGCAGGGATGCAAGAGTGGGGAGGAGAGCGTGGGAGAGAGAATGGTTGAATGCCAAATCAGCGTGGCTGTCCTCTGGAGAACACCCAAAGGGATCTAAAGCTGAAGTTCAAAAAATAACAAACATACAAGATTTTTGAAAACAAACTGTGCTCAGACATCTTTTAAAGCTGAGTGGTCACCTCTTAGACAGTATTACGAGGAAGTAGGGGCAAATGGCCCAACACCCAAAGAATTCGGGGCAGCTCATGTTCCTTATCCCAGAGCTCCAAGAGCTTAGATTAAAACCCTTTCTGCCTGGCTTTGCAATACGGAACTGAAAGAGCTTACTTGTCAGAGGACAGGCGACTGTGAAGACTTGTCTGCCTCCCTGAATGGACTGTGCAATGCCTTCAGAAGAGCTGTTTTGTTTCACGCTACACTGAGCTCACCTGGGCAATGACCTTGTGACAAGAATACCAAGCTGAGTCCAGATCAGCAAAGAGGAGACAGGAAGAGGAAGAGGAAGAGAAGCAGAGCCAGTCATGCGAAGCAGTGACTGGCAGAAACCTAGTCTGAATGGCTAGTTAACTTCATTTTTAATCCTTCCATCAGAGTTGATAAAATTTTGCTGAGGGCAAGTCCTCGTAGTTAACCTCTCAGTCTATAAAAAAGCTGGTTCAGAGTCAGGGACGTAAGACTAAACTCTGCCCAAATGTAGGCCCACTCTCAAGCTGCACCAGGGTCTGAGTCCTCTCAGGATTAAACTAGCATCCGGCAAACTCTGTGCGCTCTGACATCCTCAAGAGCTTCCTGGGACATCCCCCCACCTCAGCTGCCAGGCGGCCACTTCTACGCCTTCCAGCCCTGTGACCAGGAGAACCTGACTGTGGAGCCAGGTTCCCCTATTTGCTTAATGTGGATATGTCTTGGGAGGCTTGTAGTTAACTTCTTAATTACAAGAACACCATACAGAGAGGTCATCCCTAGGTCACATGGAGATACAAGCCATCCTAACCTCCTTTTGAACAGCTGCCATTTTGAACGAGATAGTAAGGAGTCCCAACCCCCTTTCTCTCCTCTCAGCCTGACCGAGGGGACCTAGTCAGAAGGGCATGATTCTTTTTACATTAAAGGCAAACATTTCTAATTCTTTGGACCTGTATCCTTGCAAGCCACCTACACAGTGCTATCTCTTATACTCTGATTTTTCAGTAAACATTAGCGTCAAAGTGACTGCTTATACAATAAGGGAGTCTGAGGAGGAATGAAAGAAGAGAAGCCTTGGTGGAAGAAGGGATGATCCACACCTGGTGTCCCTCCTCTCAGACTGGCAGAACATGCTAGATATCAGCCAAGTAGGCACAGGGTTTTACTGAACTGCTTGGGCCAGGCAGGCGGTTGCCCCCTCTGCTTCAGTCTGGATTCCAGAGGAGTTAGTACATATCACAGGGCATCTTGCAACGGGAACCCCATTTCACATCCAGTTAGCAAGCAGGATTTGTGCACATAGCCATTTATTCTTTTTAGCTGCTTCTCCCTCTTAAAGAATGCATGACTTTTATTCCACTGTCTTTCCAGCTTAGCCTGCTACCCTCCTCACAGGCCCCCAGAGGCTTGCAGAGCCCCAGGCCTCTGGGCACTCGTGTCCCCCACCTCCAGGGCTGGGGGAGGTGGCAGTGTCTCTGGCAACCCCAGGCTTGAGTCTCCCTCCGTGAGGTACCGAGTTGGCAGCCCATGCAAATCGGTTTTGCCTGGAGTCCTGCCGAGAAGAAAGGGCAGCTCAGCGGTACTGCTCTCGCTCTGCTCTGGGAAGCTGCGTTTTTCTCTGCTGCTGCTTTCAAGTGATCCGGATTTCTGATCTCTCAGCTACTGAAATGGGGTGTGGTTCTGATGAGGCGCCTGAGAAATGGGACCGTGGTGTGCTTGCTGCCTTTGAGGGTCGGTGGGAGAGAACCACATGCCTGTCCAGATCTTATCTCCTCAGGAAGGGGCAGGAAAACAACACAGCTGAACAGCTGCCCAGACGAGAACGCCACGTAGTGTCTTCACACCGCACACCCACATGCGGTGAAGTTGCCATTTCCCACGAAGATGAAAGGGGGAGGTGAGGGGTTACAGGGAATCCCTGGGCCCCCCGCGGGGAGGCTGGGTAAGGAAGGGACTGGCAGCCCCCCATGTAGGTGGACCCACTTAGCAATCAGGACTCCTTGCCTCCACCTGCTGGTCTCCCAGGAGGGGGCCCGAGGTCCAGGGAGAGGCTGGGCTGCTTTCGCTCTCTAGAAGAGGCACTCCATCACCAAAAGCTTAATAAACACACACTGTGTGTCTGCCTTTGCTCTGGGGAATCCAGTTAAATATAAGACAATTGCAGCCCCCATGGAGCTTAGTAAAAGTTGAGTAGGGAGACCAACCACAAATAAAGGAAAAATGAAATAGCATGTAACACATACACTCACATAAATCACACACAAAGGCGGTTACAGGTGACACATGACTAATTGGCAAATGAAAGACACATTCACTCTCGGTTTGCTCCCACACTGACATTTCACCGAATCAACAAAACAGGAGGATAACATACTGCTGCAGCTAGGGGAGCTGGGGAAGGGACGGGGGCTGCTCAGAGCAGGGCAGCGTGTCATGGCTGGAGCTACCTCGACACGTCCCCTGTTCTAGTGTCAGAAGAACTTGTTTTCTGAAATGGGTCCAGGACCAAGTTTGCCACGCTCTCAGGAGGTCCTGGTTGTATCTTCCTGCGAGGTAATGATCATGCCTGTGCACACCTGTGCTTTCCTCCCATCCCAGTGCAGGGCCTTCTCCTGTACTCACTGAGCACACTTTGGCCTGAGAGCCCTGCCGCTAGCCTTCAGAGTGGGCGCCAGCAGCAGCTCCCTGTGTTGCCTTGGCCAGACCACTCTTTTCTCAGGCCCTAAGATGGATTCCCACTCAATTATCAATAGAAAGGCACTGAATTTGAAGCAAATTGGTTTGGGAACAAATCCAAGCTCTGCCACTCATTAGGTGTGTGACTGTGACTGTGTGCCTCAATTTCCACACCTGTAAAGTGGTACAAAAAGGTTATCTTTATTGTTATGATTATGGTGAGGATCAAGAGGGATTGTGAGTATGAAGCATCTGGTGGGTGTCCAGAATCTATTGCTATGTGGAAATTCACCAAGGTCTATGCTAAAAGTGCCTTCCAAACTTACATGTACATTCAAATCACCTGAAAATGTTGTTAAAAATGCAGATTCTGGCTCAGTAGAACTGGGTAGGGCCTGAAATTCTACATTTCTGGCAAGTTCCCTGTTCATGCAGATGCTTCTGGCCCAAGGACCACAGTTTGTGAGTAGCAAGGTACTGTTTTTTGATCATAATCCTGCCTTTCCATTTATTTTCTCAGGTACTGACCCTACTGTGTTTCTACAGTTTTCTCTGACTTTTGCCTTCTCTGTGTTTGGAACCTCCTGCCTCCTCCTTCTAGTCTCTGTTTTGCCCCACCCCTGTTGCTAATTTTTTTGGTGTCTTGCTCTCCTTTCCCTTTCGGCCTCTGACTACACTTCTGTTTGCCTTCCAGAGTGGCATTGCTCACACTGACTATCCTCCTTAATGTTTCTGGCTTAATCTCACAAGGTTCTTTTAACAATTTGCCAGAGGTCATCTTTGGCTAAAACCCATCCCATTTTCTTTTCCCCTGGGCTGTGAGGAAGCTTAAAGTTAAGTTTGTGGTGAGTTTAGCAGTGTTCTCTCCCTGTGTTTTCTTACCAAGTTAGTTTCTTCCAACTTGCCATCTTTCTTTTATGATTTGGTTATTAAAGATTTTATTTTTTTTGTTTTACTATATATATTGCCATTTTCTATCTGAGTGAACATGGGTGAGTCCCTTAACCTCCTGGGAATCAGTTTTCTCTCCCATGAAGTACCTTCCTCATAAGCTTGTTGGGAGAATTAAATGAGTTAATCTCTGTAAAGTCCTTTAGAAAAGGGCTTGGCAGATGATAAGAACCACATAAATGTCATTTATTGTTGTTGTTGTTGTTATTTTATAAAATGCCTCACATCCTTTTTAAAAGTGAGATGGGTATAATAATCATCGTCATCACCAGCAGAAAAACTGTTGATGTTGAAGTGCTAAACATACCATGAAATTATCCTACTACACTGGAATACTGGAGTTATGAGACACATTTTAAGATAGAAAGAAATTTAGAACAAATTGAATCAAATACAATGGATAGTAAACTTTAGAGTACATGTTTCTTGTATTCTAAAATCAAGTAGTTCCAAGACAGATTGAACTGAAAGAGAATTTGTCCTTCCCAACTCTGTGCCTATAAACCAAACAGTCCATTGATGACCATACAACCTTCACAGTACAAAGTGGGCTTTGAGCATTGCAGTTACAAGTGAAGCAATTTCTTGAACCTGCTCACTTCTGTTTTGTCCTTCCTCTAACTTTCCAGTCTCTAATCCAACTCTTGATTCTTGGACCTCAGCTCTCATGGCTGGCCCAGCTCATTTTATAAGCCTCATAACTGGATGACTGACCCCTTTTGACCCTGTTGCCTTCTCTGGCTTATCAAATTTCTATCTGCTTCAGGAAACCATCCCATTAGATCCCACCTCAGCTCCTAGGGATTTACTAGATGGATTTCTGGGGTTCTTACCATGTCTGTTCCATATATTCATGATTCTCTCATTCATTCATTTAATGAAATTTATTTTATGTCTCTTCTGTACCAATCATTAATATAACTACTAGGGAATAGAGAGTTAAACAAAAGTTCAGGCCCCCATTGAGCTTACATTTTAATTGGGGGAGACAGGGAGATAGACAATACACAAATTAATGCATGCTCTGTACTCTACATTCTTGTTGCTCAAAGTATAGTCCATGGGCCAGCAGCATGTTGAATTGGAAATGCTTACTAGAAAGTCAGGTAGACATAAATAAGGAAGCAGTTGCTCATGTGAGTCAAGGTCTATGGGAGACATCTACAGGATGGACTTTGATAATCATCTATTTCAACCACCCATTTCACGGATGAACAGACTGAGTCCATGTGAGGTGAAGAGGCCTTGACCAAAGGCACATAATTAGTTGGTTGTAGAGCTTATTTTTGGTCTTTTCTACTCATCATACACCATCTTTCTTTCATAACCTGTCAGCCCCCTTTTCAGCTCCTTTCGGCTCCTAAACAGCTAACTTTTGAGTCTTTCTGTCTTCCATTACTCTCAGAGAAAATATTGCCTGTCAACTGGAAAGTCCTTCAATTTCTTGTCACTACAACCGAGAAGCATCCGCACAGCCCTTCATCTCCACTGTCTTCTCCTCTGACACTGCATTACCTGCTTCTCCCCTTGGTTAACTCCAATTCCTATTTACTCTTCACAACTCAACGCAGAGGTCCTGCCTCTGTCCTAGTCTACCCTCCCTAGTCTGGTTGGGTACTTCTCTTCTGCTTTCACAGAGCAACCTGTGTCTCTAGCAATCCCCTTGTCTTATATGTTTGCTTATTCAAAAGCCTCCCTCACTAGAATGTAGGCATTTCATTGATCTCTATCTCTGCCTAGTGCCTGGCACAGAGTATGTTCTCAGCATGTTTTTTGGATAAATGAGTGTATGCATAATGCTTATTTGGGTTGCCCTGAAGATGGCTTCATTAGCTCCTGTTTTATCATCTCCGTGTCCTGGTAAGGGAAGAACATCCAGGTTGCCCTGGGTCTCTTTGCACCTGTCAGCCTCATGCAGAAATGAATGAAAGCAGAGGTGCGTGTTTTGTTCTGAGTATGCCCGAGCTGTGCAACATCCCCTGTTTGTCTGAAATCTTCTCTTGAATGGTGGAGGTGGAATGCTGAAGACAGTTTCAGGAGGAGGCAGGCTCCAGCTGGCCAACCGCTAGAAGCTGCTCAGGCCCCAGCAGTGAGCCTACTCCTTCCCTCACTCCTGCTGGGAGCATTCCCTGAGGTGCTACAGCGGCCTCTCCCTCAGAGAATCTTCCCCCGGGGCCAGGGAGTCAGGTCTGTGGGACTCTGCGTAGGTCATGGTGATTGGTGTCTCACCAACCAAGAGACAAAAGGAAGTGAGCAAATGTAAGAGAGAGATGAGAAGAGAGGGGATGGCTTCCTGTTTCCTACCACCCATCAATCAGGTGTGGTCCTAGCTCCAGTGACTCTACACAGCCATTTCCACGTGTCCACTAGGACTTGCATCTGGTCTCCAACATGAGCTTGGAGGCTTAGGATGGGAAAGGCTAAGTATTATATGAGCTTGGTGCCAATATAGGGGATACTGTGCAGAGTGGAGGGAGCTTTAGGATTCTTCCACTTGCCCTGAAATTCTTTTGCCCCAGAGCTATTTCCTGACTGCAGAGGCCTCCATGCCCCTCCCTATCCTAATTGTGACACAGTAGGCATTTCCTGCCCTTCTCATCTGCATCAAAAGTCAAGTGTCCTGAGGAGGTAAGAATTTGTGCTCTGGAGCCAGTACAACCCTGGTGCGAATTCTGGCCCCACTACAGGCTGTTGTGCAAGTTACTTACCCTCTCTGAGGACAGTTTACTCATTCAAAATGTGGCAAAGGTTATCCACTCATAGTGTTTTGTGAGGATTATTTTAGATAATGCTTATGAAGGGCTTAGCATGTTCTGAGCCCACAACAAATAGTGACTGTCATGCTGTTTTATGATTACATTTTCCTCCGACCTGACCCACCTTGTCAGAAATAATCACTTTCTTTGATGTTACTACAGAACATTCCAAAAATAATATATAGCATTTTAATGATAGCGTATATATATAATAATTTGCTATATATGTATAGTTTATACTTACATGGTATAACTATATTTCCGGTATGTACTGTATGCTATATACAGTATATACTATATTTAATAGTATATAATGTATACTATTAAAATGTGTAATATAATATGATGATAATAATGATAATTAATTTTTATTAAATGTCTACCCTGTGCAGATATTGCTGTATGAGCTTTATGTGTATTCACTGAATCCTGACAAGGTAGGTATAATTGTTATTCAAATTTTATAGGTGAGAAACTGAGGCACAGAGAAGTTAGCAACTTGCCTGAGGATATGAAGGTAGTAAGTGGAAGAGCAAGATTTGAAATGAGGTTGGCTGGCTTGGGTACTAGAGTCTCTGTACGAGGGCTTTGCATCCACCCCTGAGGTGTGGGTCTCACCATGCATTACCTCTCTCTGATTCATTCTCGGAACTGCCCCAGTACCTTGTCCAGGTTTGCAGTGGTCTAGGAACACCTGTGCAAAGCAGATGTCATCAGTAGCTAATAGCCCAGGGAGGGAGGGTGCCAGCTTCCTGGTGCCCAGGTGCCCACAGCCAGTGTCCAGTGTCCAAAGACCTGGCCTCCTGCTTATTTCTGGCCCAACTAGATAGGCTACATCTGAGCCTAGCAGCACATGGCAGATTATTTTTCCCCCAGGGAAAAGCACTTAGAGTATACAAGACATACTGTAATCGGACAAAATGACCACTGAACTCATTAGAATAAGAAAAACAGAGGCTCAGTTTGCAGTTAGGCACTGTATTTGAGGGGTGGGCAGAGGTAAGATGTTGGACACAAGCATGGACCTGATCACGTGGTGCTCAGGCAAGAAAGGGAGATACTCCTTAAGAAAACAGTCTATTCAGGCTAGCAGGGCCTTGCTGAGCCACCTGTCCCTGCCTCACTTCAGGCATGGCAGGACTTGACCACCATCTGAAGACTGCTCTCTGCACCCACCTCAGAAGATGAGAATGGTGTAATGAAATGAGCTCGTTAGCAAGTCACTTAAGTCTTCCAAGCTTAATTTTTCTCTCATCTGAAATGAGGACTAATAATAATCTGTCTCATGAATTGGGAGAAAATGAAGCATCATACATTGTGAAGTTGTAAAGATACCTTATAGCTGCAGAATGTTTTGATAAAAATAAAAATAAAAATAATAGCAATAATAACATCTAACACATATACAGCATTTGTCATATGTGAGGAACACTTCTACGTGCTTTGTATATATCTGCACAGCAATCTTATGAGATAAATAATAAAAATAGTTATTATATCCATGTTACAGATGAAAAACTGAGGCACAGAGAGGTTAAGTACATCATCCAGTCACAGAGCTAGTAAGAGGCACAGTGGCATTCAAACACAGGGAACCTGGCTTTAAGTCTGTGCTCTAAATCACCCTGTCGTTGAGATGAAATGTTAGCATGTGCATTTATAAAGCATGCCTGCATCCACCTTCACAGGTAATCCTCCATGTACCTGAACAAGGGAGCTCCTTGGCACTGGGGAAATTGGACCATTCTTTACACTGAGCTGAATCTACCTTTTGGAGAAGTGTCTGGAGTCGGCTACGGAGCTTAATACTTGCCTGATGCTTGCAGAAAAATATTAAGAGGGTCATCATTGTTTTTATAGGGAGGTTGGATAATCACTCTAAACTGTGTAGATTCTCATTGTTCTGACATCTCAGTGTCCATTACAGTCCCCAGTAGCTGACCCGACTACAGTGGAGGTATCTGAATAAACCAGATCACCAGTACTCATCAGGTACCCACACGATGCTCAGTACTGTGCAGGGTCATGGGGACATGATGTATAAAGGAAGCAGGATTATGGTCTCCATCGACAAACAGTGAGTGGTCTTCTAAGAAAGATCAAATAGCTGAAAAAATATATTGACATAATGAGATAATACCAGTATGTAATAGTGCGATAACACATGAAATTGTTCAATATTGACAGGGTAACTATGGGAGATGAATTATTTGTGTCTCATTGATCTCCTAGTTTTTTTCTCAAAGTTTTAAGTTTTTGTAAGGACACGTGTGACCTGTCCTCCCTTCCAGGGAAGAAAAGACAATTCCATGTAAAAGAACGTTTTTCATCCAGGAGCTCATGCCGTATCACCGAGATGTGTCTTTGTCCTTTCATATGTATTCTTCATAGAGGTGGTAGGGAGCTGATTTAAAGTCGGTTACCCCCGAGTAATAACTGCCATAGTGACGTGAGCAGAGGGGACTTGAGGCCAAGAGGTTAAATCAGAAGACGCCCTGCCCTCTACTCCCTTCCTGGTGAGCTTTTACCTCCCCGGGGATCTTGAAACTGCTTTTCAACTCTGGAAATTTAGGTTGTGCCTATTATCTTAAATCTTTGGTGGGCTTTCTCGCCTAGCTGAGTGACTTAATCTCTTTCAGCTTTAGTTTTTCTCATCTGGAAGACAGATATATAAAAATGAATGTGAGGAGGAACCGAAAGAGTTAATACAGAGTGCTTATTATAATGTCTGGTATATAACACATTTTACTAAAATGGTAATTTTCTGTTGTTATTTGCTCTGCTCCCAACACTCTCATGTCAGTCTCACCACAAGCATTTGCACCTTCATCATTAGCAGTGTCCTCACCATCATCTTTATCTTCACAGACATCATCTCCTCACCTGTCATCCCATGTCCCGCTCCCTCAGGACAGTTTAAATGAGTGGCTGGCTGATCTGATAAATATCATGCTCTCCCCAGTGTGACAATGGCTTAATTTGTCACCCCCTCAGATAATATCTTTATTCAAGTTTTCAGAGATAAGGGAGTAACTTGCTGAAAATGAATGCTTGACAGTTTTAGTCCCTGAGGTGGAAGAGGAGGGGAGGTGGCTCTGGCTGGCTGGACCTCTGGGTGCTCCTGACAGGGCCTCCTTGGCGGCTGTTGGGTGCACCCCACAGAGAGATTCTTTTTACTGAGTTCTCACCACTTTCCCATGAATAGCAATGCACGTAGAAGAGATCTTAGCCCACTAAAATCTCTTTTTCCCATTAATTACAGTATCATGATAAAGAGAAGACGCTTCATTTCAATTTTAGCCCCTAATAATGGGAGTGCCTGAGAGAGAACAACAGAAATATTTGAGGTTGGGGTTCTGCTGCAGAACAAGCACAGAGTTAATTACCTTTGGCTTGACAGCCATATTTCTATGCACAGAATTGTGTTTCATCTTCGTAACCTGTGGCTAAACTTTGAGGGTTTCTGAAGTAGAGAAATTACCTGGGCCGTGTCCAGAGTCCTATCCTAATTAGGAGCTCACAGGAAGATGGGTGCAAATACTGCTCGGGCCCCCACAAGAACAGCACTTCTCTGGACAGATGTTTATTTGGTAATTCAGAAGAGTAAAGAGACTCATTTTGAAAGTTTTGCTTGGGGCTTTCATGTAAAGTTCCACTCTGTGAGGGGATATTCAGTTCCGTTGAATTTCTTCAGCAAGTCAACACAGATTGCAGTGTGGAAACGAGTGTGTGAAGGCATTTCCGATGTATTTCTTTTTTTTTACCCTTGGCTAAAAACACAGTCAGACCTTTGTGCCCAATGTGGATTCTGAAAAGCCGTGGATGACAGAGTGGGAGGCTCTCAAAGTATCTCAGGGGAACATTTAGCACAAACACAGCACATGCCAACCTGCCTTGAGGCCAGGACACCAGGGGCTTCTCTGAGCAATCCCCCTCTTCCTACACACTCACCTGAAAGGAGCCAGAATGCATATCCTTGGCTTGTACAGGAGGCTTGGTCCATTCATCCACTGAACAAGTACTTATTTAGTGGCACCTAATGCCAAGTGTATTCAAGGTGCTGAGGACACAGCAGTGAACAAAATGGGAAAAAATCCCTACTGGCATAAATTCCCTTTTCCTCAGATTTGCTTAATATTGTTATTTTGCTCTCTTTAATTATATATATGAATGAGTATATTTTATACATATATATGTATGTATATTCTATATACATATAGAACATATTTATATATGTATGCATATTTTATATATAAATCTTAGATTTCTCAGATTTATATATAAGTAATACATAATAAAAATAAATATATTTATATATAAATATGTCTTCTTCGATTGTATGTCCCAAGAATTCAGGGTTCAGTTTATCTAAAGTGATACTTGCACAAAGCCCAGAATAGCATCATTCATTCATCCAGCCATTCATTCAACACATATTTTCTGTGTTGAGTTGGATGATAGGGATTCAGTGATGAACAAGGTAGGAAATCTCTCATACAACTTAGAGTACAGTTTAATAAATATTAAGACAGAGATTTTTGACAGTTAATTCAGTTTAATGACATACAAAACTTAAATCTTACATTTGAAAAGACATATCTTACATCCAAAGAAAATGCCATATTTATTACTACTTGACACATTTTCAGCATTAATGACTTTGTCCACACCATGTACAGTCTATTTTTTTCTTTTAGCTTTTCATTTTGAGATAATCTTAGCTTTACAGAAGGTTTGCAAAATAAAGTACAGAGCATTCCAGAATACCTTTCACTTAGCTTCCCCTCATGTTACAATCTTACTATAACTACGGTACATTTATGAAAACTAAGAATTTAACATTGGTATAATACTATTAATCAGGTTACAGCCTTTATTTGGATTTCACCAGTTTTTCCATTAACATCTTTTTTTCTTTTCCAGGATCCAATTCTAGGATTCCCTGTTGCATTTAGTCATCGTATCTTCTTAGTCTCCTCTAATCTGTGACATTCAGTCTTTCTCTTTTTTTTATGACATTGACACTTTTGAAGAGTACTGATCAGGTGCTTTGGGGAATGACCTCGAGGCTGGGTCATCTGATGATGCCTCCCTATGATCAGAGGGAGTCATGGATTCCGGAGGACGAACGGCACAGAGATGAAGTGTCCTTCTTGTTGCATCATGTCAGGGGTACATGGTGCCAGCGTGACTTCTCACTGGTGACACTGACCTTGGTTGCTTGGTTAAGGTGGTGTCTTCAGGTTTCTCCACTGTAGTTATTTTATTTCCCTTTATATGGTCTGCATGTTAGAAGCTAGACACTAAGTCTGCACTCAAATGGAGGGGAATTCAACTACCACCTGGAGGAAGACATCCTTTCTTGAGTTTTTCTCACCTGTATGTCCTGTCTTTAGGATGAAGAGATCATAGTATAATTTCTCCTTTAAGTGATGTTGAAGTTGGCTATATTAAAGTTCAAAATCTAATCTGTTGGTGTAGTGCTTTGTTTAGGAAATCCTTCATCACTCAACATGAACTTTTATCAGGGAGAGAGAGGAGGGTTTTCATTGGAGAAGTTCTCCATTCTGAAGTTCCTGTTACTTGTAAATCAACTCCAGTGCTACAAATGAAATACTTTTTCTTTCTTCAGTTTAATGAAGTTTTAGCAACTGCTTATTGTATTTTAAAGGAAGTGTCTCAGGAAGAGTCTAATGAACGTAACCGTGGACTTACAGCACATCAGGCCTTCATGAAATAAAAAGCATCCTCAATTTACAGATGAGGAAACGGAGGTCCAGAGAAGAGGCATGGCTTTTCTGAGGTCATTAAGGCAGTCACAGGGAACCTAGCCTCTTGCTTCTCAGGGCTCTTTTCCTGTGAATTCCTGTCTGACCTCCCCAGCAACTGAGGGAATCTGTTCTGTCTCCTCCTGACCCCATCCCAGCTCTTCCCACAGAGCAGTGTTTTCCATTCCTTTCTGCAGATTAGGAATAAGGCCTATATCTGGGCCATATTTAGAACAACACAGGATTAAGGGAAATATCCCACTCCTACCCAGCTTACATCTGCCACCCTGGAGGCAAGAGGACCCTGTATCCTGCAGCCACTTCCCTGTGTCCCCAGTCCCACCAGCCTCAACTGTAGCTTGGAAGCCGCGTCCCAGTTTAGCCAGGCTCTACCCTGGGATGAAGCTGCTGTGGTTTGAAAGTGGAAACTCTCTTTTGAATTTGGAGTTTATTTTCAGAGACTGCTGCCCAGGAACAATGAGGGAAATCACCTTAGAGCTCTGAGCCGGCTTAAAGCCATGAAAGGACTAAGAGGTCTTACCTGAAAAAGCAGTAAGAACTCAAAAGCTTGCATCTGAAGAAGAAACTGGAAAAGTGTCCCTGCCTCTCACTTTAGCTGGGGTTAAAAGGCAGTGAGATAAACATCTGACGGAATATGCTTAACTAGTGAGATATGGAATTTGCTCCCAGTAAAAGAAACGACGTTGACAGCCCCACTCAAGTCCTTTGCAGAAGGAGAGCACCAGAGATCAGCTCCTCAGGGAGGCCTTCTCTGCCGGCGCCCCAGACAACGCAGTGCACAAGAGGTCGGGGCAGAGACTAGATGGCACTCAGGGGTTCAGTCAGAATATCTGACCAGCTGGGCTTTCAAATTGCCCATTCAGAGAGTCTTGGCCAGTTGGTGATCCTGAGAAACAGAGCCAAAATTAGTGAGAGTTTGCAAAGAAGTGGCTGCAGTTGTGTCCAGCACTGCCCTGCAAAGGGCTTTCACAGGCTGGATGACCCCCTTGGTGAAGTGAGTAAAGATAGTTTTTGGCTGCCTCAGTTTACCTCTCTAAGGTGTGTATCATCCACATGTCCCCCTTGGCCTAGGGTCTTTATTATTTTCTCCATTTCCCTCCATTAAAGTATCTCAGGAAAGCTCAGTAACTCATTCCTACTAGCATGCAAATCACTGATTCCACATCAAAGTGTTAGCCTTTTAGAAGGACCATTGCCTTTCAACAGGGATAAACACTCACGCATGGTTCTCAGCCTGGCCATGCTTCAGTATTGCTTGAGGAACACTTATAAATACAGAAGCCCAGGCCCCACTCAAAGTTTATAATGTTAAAAAGCTCCTCTGGTGATTCCCATGCACAGCTAGGGCTGAAAACACACATTCCTATTAAAGCCAGAGGTCCTTAGTGTGTGATCCCTGGACCAGCAGCATTGGCATCTCCTGGGGACTTAGGAATGCAAATTTTGGGGCCTGAATCAAACAAACCTCCTGAATCAGAAACTCTGGTGGTGAGGCCCAAAAATCTGTTTTCTTAAGCCTTCCAGGTAATTCTGATGGTACACACTGAAGTTTGAGAACCACTGCTTTAAGCAAAGGGACCAATGTCTAAACTGGAACATTTTACTCAGGAGTGAAGGGAGTGTGGATGGAGGGCAGGGGTTCCCTCTGCAACCACATTCCGTAAATGGCTGTCGTGTCTGTGAACACATAAAGCCGTCTCTGGTCACTTGTCGATCAAGTGAAGCTGTCTCACATTCACAGACCATCAGCAGTGTTAGAACTGTTTCTTCCAGTAGGATGGACAGTTTTACTTAAAGTGGCAATCACATACTGGGTAGTAGTAGTTGGTGGTGGTTATGGCTATCCCCCTTCCTTCCTCTCATGCCCCACAAGCCACAGATCACAAACAAGACTGGTGGGTGTGGCAGAGGTAGAGAATAAAGTTGTGGGAGGGGAAAGAAACAAAATGATCTGTTAAACTAAGCTGGACTGAATTCAAGGCTATAGACCTCTCTTGCATAGTGTTTCTTCAATGGTAAACTTAATCTCAAAACAGATCCCAAAGCACTCTTTTGAAGGGCAGTGCTTTCATGGCCTGAAGCATTTGGCCATAGATCTGTTTCATCTAATACTGAACATTCGGCTGAAATGTGGGGACATTTGATTCTATTCAACTAGCATGATTTTTGGTACCAGGGCTATGCCGATGGACAAAAGGGACATTGTCTCTAACCTCAAAATCTGGGAGAGAAAACAGACAGGTGAGGTGATGGATAAAGAAGGGGAAACATCGCGAGGACGCTGTGTGAGCACCTGGCAGTTACTTGGATCTTAGTTCTGGGGTTCAGGTAAGTCTTCGCTGGGTAAGTGATGTTTAGGCTGAAAACTGAAGTTGAACAGGAATCAGCCAGGTGAAGGGATGAAGGGGAGAGAAGGAAAGATTAGGAAAAAGAACATTCTAGATAGAGGAAGAGCTTATGTGAAGGCTTGGAGAAGAGACAGAGAGAGAGAGAGCCTGGTGTGGATGTTTCAGGAATGGCAAGCCGAATATGCAGGATCCTGGAGTGTAGGGATGTGGTAGAAGATGAGCTTTGAAGGCCAGCCAGTCCAGATCCCTGCAGGCCTAGGAAGTTAGATGAAGAATTTGGACCAGGGCCTAAGGGCAACTGCAAGCTATAGAGGGGTTTAAAGCAGTGATAGAATAGGATAGATTTGCATGAAAAAATAAATCTCTTGGCTGCATTTTAGAAAGTGGATTAGAGGAGGTGAGAGTAGGTACTGGGAGACAGGAGATGTTTGTTATACGGATTAGACTTGTAAATGTTTGCTTAGGAAAAATATGAAATGAATTAGGAAATTATGAGATTAAAATGTGTATTTCCTCTTATGTTCTTTTTCAGCCCTAATTTTGTTTCTTTGGATGAAAAAGATCCTCAGCAGCTATCTTCAAAGAGTGTATATGCATTTGACATGTGGAATACTTAGTGGCATGAGTAAGTCAACTAATACTAATTAAACACTAACCATTTGCAAAGTTCAATATAAAACACATTGTTGGACACCATGGGAAATTCCAGGAGGGCTTGGCTCTTGCTCCTAAGAAACAAGCAATTGAATTATGGAAATAAAAACGTTTAAATGTAATTGAAAAATTTAAGCAAATAATTTTGATTAAGTATCAAAAAGTAGGGATGGAATCATACACACTCTAAAAGGAGTAGTAGGAGAAGTCGTTTCATGGAGGATGTTGGTCTTGAGCAAGTCTTTGAAGGATCCTGGGGGTAGATGGACAAGCCTGGTGGGGACAGTGCAGGAGAGGGAATGGTGTGAGCAGTGGGACCCACGTTTGTGGTTTCAATTCGTCTTGATTTTTAGAGAAAGTAAACTGAGCCTCAGACATAATACAAAAGCACACTAGCTTTTGGCAAAAAATAAGGGAGTAGGAAATGCCTCCATTTTAATTGGTGGTCACGTATCTGCTGCTCCTGTCAGAGCTGCAGCAGAATATAGGCACATGGGCAGACCTGGTGGAAAGACAGGTGGGGTTCACTGGAAAGAGGCCTGAGAGGGTGGAGAGGACCCAGGCACTGCCACAGGGAGTGCAGTGGGCTTTTCATGACTGGCTGGCCACCCCGGAAATCAGTGTGCTCTGGCTCAGAACATTACTCAGTGCCAAGGCAGTTTGGAAGTTAAGTCTAACGGAAGGGGTCATTTCCAAAGTCACACCCACCAGAAGCCCCAACTGTTTGTCTCTTAGCACTGAGACAATCTGCCCTGGTGCCGGGGTTCAGCTGCTCTGAACGGTAGATTTGGCTCTGACTTGCCCTCAGTCCCAGGTACAAGTTGCCATTTGGTGACCACCTGGCATCACCCTGGGCAGGGGGTGGGGAAGAGACTGAAGGTCAGAGGAACCCAAGTGGGCCTGCAACAGCAGAGTCCGGTCAGGGCCAGGCTGAGAGAAGACAGGTGTGCCTCTAGGCCAGGATGAGAGCTGTGTGAGAGGACGGGGTGGGGACAGCATGTCTCAGAGTCAGCAGGAAGACACTGGTCTGCTTGGTGAGTGCCGAGGGGAGCACCAGGGGGCAGGGCGCTTCCCACCCTGTGTGCTCCCGGTGATGCTGTGCGCTGTCTGGACGGAGGGCCAGGGAAGCCAGAGGAGCGGGTAGATCCAAAGACAGCCTATGGACCCCACTCTGTTTTCAATGCAATTGGTCCTCATCAGTTTTATAGTTTGGGGATCTGCTTAATAATTCACTAAAAAAAAAAAGGATCTAATGAAATCACTTGAAATCTTTGTCAATTAGGCCTTTTCACAACATGCTGTTTTGGTCCCTTCTTGAAGGAATGTAGGGAAGGTACTTATTGAGAACCCCAACTCTGTGGAACCCACCAGGGTGGCATGCTGAGCCCCAGAACCTGCTCAGCATGTGCAGACCAGGCAAGGCTCTGTCAGGGTCACAAGAGCCAGAGAGCTGCGGGCAGGAGCGTGAACAATGGGCTAGTGTGAGTGCTGCCTGAGGGGCTCGGCGGAGGTGACAGTCCACTGGGGCTGCGGAGGCGTGTTTGTCCAGGCAGGAAGCCGCAGGGTCCCCACCAGCCTCCCCTGGCACAGCTCCTCACCGCATCTGCAGCGAGCCCCTGAGCACCTTGAGGATGGCAAGAGCAGCTGCTGGGAAGCCTGCCCCAGCCCACCTGGCCTGGTCAACTTTTTCCTTATTTCCTGCTTGTGTCTGAGGGCTCCCCACACCTGTCCCGTTCTAGGAAGGATTCTCCACTGTGCTCCAGTTGCCAGCCTGGGAAGGGAGACTTAGCCCCCTCATGGCTTCACTATCTAGGAGATACTTCCTGAGCTGGGGGAACTAAGAGCTAATGAAATAGCTTTTACGGGGGAAAGGTCTAATGGGAACAGTACACCTCATAGGCTTTTCCTGGTATCTGTGTGGAATGAATGATTTTATGAGTGTGCCTGGGCTCTCCCACTGTCTTAAGACTATTGGGCCCACACAGATATAAACTGTATATAGGTGATATGTTATATATTCAGTTACAGCTATATATGTTAAGCCAGGTATAACTGTACATTGGTGGGTGGGAGTGACTGTATCATAAGACCACAGCATTCCTGGTGTCAGTCCCTTGGGGAATAGGCCTGCCTGTCAGACCAGGCCTGGGGATGGGCACAAATATCTCAGGAGGGAGTCAGGGTGGCTCATGGGGGTGTGAACAGTGAAATGAGGAGGCGGTGGAGGTGGGCCACACATCTGGCATTAGTTTGGATATTGTTTCTGGAAAGGGCACGACTTGTGAACCACGGGAAGGAGCTGATTCCGGCAAGTGCCCAAAGCCAGACTGGTGTGGCTTCACTGCCATGCCTGGTGTTCTCTGGGCTCATTGCGGAGTGTTTGGTAGTGTAATGGACGACCTTTGCTGGGCATCTACTATTGCCGGCCTTGTGGGGCTCCTTTTCATTCAGGATGTGATTTGGTCCCTGCTATAGCTTGGGGAGGAGTTATTATCTCTGTTTTACAGATGGGGAAACTGAGACACTGAATGTGTTAAGTGACCTACTTAAGGTAACACAGTTTTAAGTGGTAAAGCCAGGAATTGAACCTGGATATATCTCATCCTAGAAGGTCTTTTTTTTTGCTGTGGAGTCTTCTCGAAGGCATCAGCCTGTCTTGACTGTGCTGGGTGTTGCTGAGGCCAGTGTTCAGTTCAAGCTTGAAGGAAGCTGTCCACGGGGCGGCAGAGCTCTCTATGAGGATGGCCTTACAACATGCACGGAACTTGGGAGACGTGTCAAGTCCCTTTGTCAGTCATCCTTCCCTCCTAGAACATTTCCTTCCCATGCTAGGCTTTAGACCCTCTGGTCTCACTTCACGAATTTGGAAGCCATCCTTCAAGGCTTCTTTCTGTAGTCTCTGGCCAGCTGTCCCCCAAAGATGGGAGTGACTATTGAGGAAATTCTCTGAGTCTGATGGTTCATCAAAATTTGGGGTTAAAGAAGATCTCCAAATATACTGTTCTCTGGGTGGCCAACGTCCCAGAGACCCACACTCAGCTACTGCCCGGTTTCAGCATGTACTTCTCAGGCATCCCTGTGGACTGAGAGCCCCAGACAGCTGCTGAGGCTGCCTGAGGGCATTTGGAGGGCTGGACAGGGGCAGGGGTTCAAATGGTTGATGCCTGTCATTTGCTCTGGTTGATCTAATCACTCTAAGCTGGTATCGTAGCCACTGACAGATGGGAGGAGCATAATGGCTGCCTTGATTAGATGATGTGATTCCTTGTCACTTAGAGCTGTAATTTAGTTACCTGGTTCCCTGGCCCAGAGAAATAACAGGAGAGTTCTATGATAGCAGTGGACTAGGAGAAGGCTTGTAGGAGATCTAGATGACGTCAGCCGACAGCGGTCCTGTTTGTACTCACTGGCATGTATGTTTATGAACATAGGTGACTGCATGATGTATTATCTACATCACTCTGTTGCATGTTCCCAACCTCTCTGTGTTCCAGGCAGAACCGCAGGATTCTCCTTGGGGCCAGGTGCAAGCCCATCCATGGCATTGTAATAGTAACAACTATCCCTTTTAGATGCTTACTATTTGCCAGGAACTGTTGCAGTGTTTTACATATATCAATTGATCTAAGCCTTACAAAAATTTTATAATATATGTATCCAGAGAAGGTAAGTCACTTGTCCAAGGGTGATAGAGGCAGGATCAAACCCAGACCTTCTCTTATAAGTCCGGGCTCTCAAACACCAAGCTATTCCATTGTTGCACAGGCTGGAATAGGCTGGAATGCCTATTCCCCAAAAGTTCAGAGCCAAGCAATAAGGGATGAAAGAGCCAGGCCCAGGCCTGTTTCCTGAACAAGACAGCTAGGTGTTGTGGAGGGAAAACTGGAGAAGGCAGGGTTCCCAAATGTGATTCCTGGCCAGCAGCAAGTTCCTAACTTGGTAGAAATGCAAATCCTCTGGCCCCATCTTGGATCTACCAAGTCAGAAACTCTGGAAGTCATGATTCCCATGCATGATAAAGTTTGAAAATCACTGGAACAGGGAGTCAGATGGCTATGTTCTAGCCCATCTATGCCCTGGCCTACCTAGATGACCATGGGTAAGTAATTTCACCTCTTGGATCCTGGTTTCCTCATCTTTAAAATGGAGGGGTCACTCCAGATTCATTCACTTTTCATTAATCCAACAAACGTTTCTTGAGTGCCTACCATGTGACAGAGTCTGAGAACACAAAGACACAGTGACAGCCAGGCAGCTTGGGATCACCTCTGTTTATCACTCTAATTACAAGGTTAAACATTGTTAATTCTTGCTGGAACAGTTGTTAGAAAGGCCCTCTCTCTACCTGCCCTTCCTCCTGCCTCCAGTATATCTCTGTCTTGTTGCCAAAACCACATTTAAGGAAGTATAATTCCAACCTTGTTGCTCCTCAGTTAAAAATCTCCAATGGCTCCCTATTATCTATGCTTCCCAAATGGAACAAAATGAAGGACCAGGATGCTTATGATCCTTGGAAATAGTAGAAGCCTTAGACACAACTCTACTGAAGACACACACCCATAGGATGGTTAGGAGAAAGGAGTCCTGCAGATGCCCAAAGTTCTACAGAACATGAATCCAGTGACTGAAAGAAGAAAAAAAAGAATAAGATTCTCGTGCCACATTTGACAAACCTCTTCTCCGTGGGATTCACATGACATTTCCCAAGACAAATCTGGCATATATTTCAAAGCCTACAAAATATTCAAAGCAACAGAAAACGTGTGTGTTGGCTTAAGACTCAAGACTTAACAGAATGAGTTTGAGTCTATTGTGGCAACTGTAGCCATTTTACTCATCATTTAGTATCTCGAATAAGGTCCCTGGGGCTTAAGGTCTGGAGTTAACTTTGAGGGTTTTCCCAACCCAGCAATGTGTACAGCTGATGCCCACATGGTTTTCTCACCTTCTGAAAAAGAATAAAGGACCAGTGATTAACAGATCCATGAGACTTTATTGAGCACATATTCTATGACAGGCATAATGTCAAATACACTGGACATAAAAGAAACCCTAGATGCTTCCATAAGAAACATACGCTTCTTCTACCGGAAAAGGCCATCTGCCAAAGTTTCTGCTTTCCACAGCTTAGTGTCATCTATACTTGCACAATCCACACTCAAGGTGAGGTAGGTCTGGGACTGCTTAGCAATCTGAAGATGCATGTCTTCACGTGCCTCTGCCTGTGAAGGCTACTTCCCTGGTGCAAAATAACCACCTTGTTTCAAAGAGGTAAGTGGTCCAAGCTGTGTTCTAGACTGTGAAAGTGGGACTGGAAGCTTTTGGAGAAAGAAAGCAGGCAAGGATATTTGGGTCCTATCAGATGGTTTGCTTCTGGGCTCAGCACCCCCTGGTCAAACCTCCCTAGGCACCTGTGAGACAGTGGGAAGCCCACCACAGCGTTAGCCCCGCTTCCTGCTGGCTGAGGGGACTTGGGCCTCCTTGATTTCAGTTTCTACCTTGCCGCTGGGAGGGGAGTGGCTGGTGTTCAACTGATGTTTGCTGAATGTAGAATATCTGGGGTTAATGCCAGATATGATGATTTGTAACTGTATCCCTTAAGCTGGGTTTTTAGAAATGTTTTTCTGAATGTGCCCTGTGGAAATATAAGCCTGGAGGCCTCAAGATGTTTGCTTGGGGAAACACTTTCTGATCCATGGCTTTCCTTTTCTGGTGTGAACATACATGTGCTGGCTGTTTCCCTCTACCTCCCCTCCACTCCCACTAGAATTAAGTTCTTTGAAGTCAGGGACCTTATTCTTCTTGTTCACTGCTATATCCTCAATGCCAAATATAGACTGGAGGATAGTAGAATGACAGTCAACAAATATTTGCTGAATGAATGGAGAGGTAAATGGATGTATAGAGGGATGGATGGATGAATGACTTGTTGTCTGGGACTTTACTGTCTTGTGGTGGTAGAATTATATAGTGATAAGAGATGTCATCATAGGAAAAAAATTGTTAATGTGTATGGTAGATTTTAACTAGATTTACTATAGTGGTAATTTTGCAATATATACATATATCAAATCATTGTGTTGCATACCTGAAACTAATATTATATGTCAATTATTTTTCAATTAAAAAAAGGGAAAAAAAAAGAGCTGTGGAATCAGATTGCCTAGATTGGATCCTTGGCTCTTCTTATGAGCTGTGTGCTTAGCTGTTAACCTCATTCTGTCTGTTTCCTCATCTGTAAAATGAGACTGATACTTCAAAGCATTGTTATGAGGATTAAATGAAATAATATGTGTAAGGTATTTAGAACGGTTCCTGGCAGAGAGTGAATGTGCAGAAATCTTGGCTATCATTGGCTTGCTTTGTAAACTGGAAGGTACGTGTGGAGCTCCTGGAGTGGTTGGATCACCATCCCCTCCCCCCACTCCTTTTTTTCATGGTGTGACTGTGTCTATTTGTGGGACCCGTTAGCTATGGGAGATTTGTTTTTTAGAAAAAAGTACTCATGCCAATCAATTTGTATTTATTGTGTGCCTGTTACATTCCTTACCCTGCTTCTGTAATTGTTTTGTATTTGCTCCTATAGACAATGATAGAGACAACTCAAAACTTTCAAATAAAAAAAGTTACAGTATTTCATGTTAATAAAAATAATCACACCAAATAATGACTAGCATTTATAGAATCCTTACTATGTGCTGGGCATTGCACACTTCGTAAGTGATTGCCTGGGCCAGGGGTTCATGGATACCTAGGTACTGACTGACTGTCAGTATCTGACGTTGTTTCTGGGATCACTGAGGACAGGCTTAGCTAGCTTACTTCATTCACTTGTCTCTCCCTGGTGTTACTGTGGACACATAACGCACGTAGAGTTACTGCGTGATTGAATTAACTGCTCTGTCTTCGGAGACAGAATTTTTTCCTTTGGACCTTCAAGGTGTCTAACATTTTGAGTCATCTTTCTCCCTTTCTTCCTCTTTTCCTCTTTTTCTTCTTCCTCTACTTAACATTTCTATTTCTAGCTCCTTTCCATCTTCTCCATGTGTTCATTTGTGCATTCATTCAAGCCACTTTCTCACCAAATTAGAGATGTGGCAGTTTGAAACCTGCAGCACAGCCATCTGCCCACAGCCCCGCTGTGACAGAAAGCCATGCGGCAGCGTGGCATGGACGCAGACAGACTTGTCCTGACAAGCTAGCACCTTTTCCTTTCTGCAGTAAACTAAACCTTCGATTCACAAGGAAATGAACTTCGGCCTTATTGTAATTCCTATTTCCATAGTGTTTGGGTACAAATCATGAACTATACCTGGTGAGTATCCTGAGTCACTGGAGGGCTTGGTGTTTTGGGAAGAGGAAGAGGAGGAGGCTTTTCCTGCATTTTCAGAAGGAAAGATGATTGACAAGCATCATCTCAGTCACTGGACAAACTCCCCTCACTTTACTCCTTTGAGCAGTTAGCTCAAGGGGAACTTGGGCCAACAGCATCTCTGATTTCAAATAAAAGCTTTCAAATAAAAGAATTTGTTATTTCAGGGGCTCTGGTCACTTGGGAGGCCCTTTAACACTACACAGAGTAGCAGGAAAACTGTGAAATCTGAGTCACAGGCATGCAGAATGGGTGTGAGGTCATAGGATCACCTGATTACTATTCCTTGGTGGAGGAACTACAGGAAAGGGATTGTCTGTGGGTGTAGAGTATTCTTGGTGCCAAGTCCGCTCCTGTGTTTGGGAAGTGGTGGTTATGTGCTTCACTAGACAATGGATCTTCCACGCTACACTTAAGCTAGAGATTTTTGTTTTTCTTCTTGATTAGGGCTTTCTAGGGGCATTTCAGTAAATAAGAGCTGAAAGAGGATAGATAGGAAAAGAGATCTCGAGTAAAATGGAAGGACTCATTTTTTTATTTTAAAAATGAATAAATTCACCATATTAAAGGTTAAGAAAAACTATATGACTATCTTAATAGATGCAGGAGAAGAATAGGACAAATGCAACATCCAGTCATGGTGCACACCAGGAACAGAAAGGAACTTCCATAGCTGACAGAGCACATCTTCAATCAAGCCTACAGTGAAGAGCGCACTAATTGTGAGAGACAGCTTCCCCCTGAGATCTGGAGCTCGGCAAAGACCCTCTCTCTCACCACACTCACATAGGGGATGCTTGGCTTTTGGCCCAGAAAGGCAAGGGGAGAAGGAAGGTGATTCATAAGATGTGCTCTGGGAGTGACTTGAACTGGGAATGTCAAGGAAGTCTCCAATCAGATGCAATGCAGCCATCCCAGGCAGGGTTCAGTGTGCATGTGTGAAGTCTTGCCAAATGGGATCCTTCCTGGAAGAATGGGAGTAGGGCTCTGCTTGGACGGGACAGTGAGGGTAGAGGCTGCCAGCAGGGGGTCCTGAGCCTCAGGAAGGACTAGTTTTTGATTGCCTTGGTTGGTGCTTCCTAAATCCCAAAGTTATGTCACCTGAATTAAAAAAACAAAACAAACAAAAACAGTCCACAGAGTTGTGGACCACTCTAGACCTACTAAGCCATTTTTTCTGAGGGTGGAACCCATGAATATTTCTTTATAATAATAATCCCACATAATATTTATGGGAACTATTCGCTAAGAATTCTTATGAGACTCTCCATTATTAAAAAAAATCAGGTTTTTCATACCAGTGATAATGCTTGAGCATAGGGACTGTGTCTTCCTTACCTTGGTATCCCTAATATCTAGCGTAATTCCCAGTGTTCGATAAGCATTTGTGGATGTATCATGGAAGATATTTCCTGAAAGTGGCCACCAACTATGCAGACTGTGGGAGTAGGTGCTGTCGGTGGCACAGAGATGAAGCTATCAAACTGAGCCTGTTATTCAGTGTGTGGTGTCAAGTAGTGGTAAGGAATCCCTTTGCCTTGGAAGGACCACATGGTGGATAGAATAGACGGTAGAATTTTTCTTTTTCAAAGGCTATTTTTCAAAGCTCTAGGTAACAGGAGAATCAAAGGTAATAACCACTAGGTTTTCTTGACTATCTTCCAGGATTATTTATGGCGTTCTTGGGCCATAGATCATAGTCAAGGCCACCTGGTCCTTGGTTTTCTCACTGCAAAATGGGGGAATGGGCAGTTACCAGCTGCCTGTGTTGAAGACTGTCAGGAGAGTCAGTGTGATGTCAGTATGACTATGGGCCATCTGTCTAGCAACAGAGGCCTTCAAAGATAGCCATAAAGTTGGGCATCTTCCAGCCTGCCATAGAGACCAGGCTGTGACGTGTGATAAACCCCAGGTTAGAAACACTGGCACTCGTACAGGCCTCTCTGACTTGTGTCTATGAAATTTTTGTTTGACCAGAAAGAATTTGATTTCCTTTTTAATTGTCCTTAATCATAACATCTAATTATTTAAGGCACAATAAAGCTCTAAAGGCCATTCCTAGATAAGGACCTGCCCTGTAAACTGTCAGCCATATATGCAGATGGTGGCTGGGAAGTGGGGATGATGAGATATGGTCTGAATCCCACCATTTCTTTGGCAGGGGTGGCAGGACCTGCTTTTCTCTTGAAAAAACAGAAATTGGTGAAGCTTGAAGGGTTTCCTAGTGTGTATGAATTTTGAGAACAAAAACATGAAAAGGAACTCAGATCAGAATGAAACAATGAAAATTAGTGTATGTAGAGGACTCTATACTAGGCTATTGCATTTAATCATTGCAACAACAATCATTATTATCATTATTTTGATTTGGAAGAGGTGGAAACTAAAGCTAGGAGAGCTTAAACAACTTACCCAAGGCCACTAACAGTGCAATGGATTTGAAAACAGGCTTTCTGACTCTAAATTAAATAATCTTTTCACTATGTCCTGCTGCCTTGGTCAGGGGCAAATTCTACAGAAGAATGAAATGATAATCATTTGCTAGCAGAATGACAAAATAGGGTGGCTGACTCAGTGTGAAAGGAAACATGAGAAATTGCCTGCAGGCAGCAATGGAGTTTGACATTATGCCCATGGACTACCCTTATCACTTGGGGGCCCATTATTATTCTAGCTGGACTTGGGCAATTTATGTTTCATATATTTAAAAATTTGATATTATAGTATTTTACTAAAATAAACAATAACCCTTAATCTTGGAATTCTCATGAATTTTATGGGCTGTTTCCTAAGGAAAATGTATGTATGTACACAGCACCTCCCTTTAAAACACTTGTGTCCTCCCCTCCCTCCCACCCCACCTTTAAGGTCAAGAAACCTTTCTCTAGTTATGTGACTACAAATTGCTCTGAATTTCTGGGCCACGGACAATTGCTATAGTTTAGGATTATTCAACCTGTAGACCGTCAATTTTTCTATGATCTAGTCTATCCAAATGTGCATTGATGATAAATCATTCATTGAAAGGTCATATGGATTTTTTTGTCTATCCAACACCAGATATCTTGCTACATGATGCTAACAATTTGTTTTGTTCATTGCTGTATCCCTAAAGCCTAGACAATAATAGGTACAGTTACATGATGTAAACTATGTGATTTATTTTTTGTTTAATATGTGTTTCTGAAAATTGTTGGGAGCAAAAATGTTTGGAAATTAATCACATAGATGCAATAGGATGATTTGTTTTTAAAGGAAATTTATCTACAATTTCTCCATGATGTACATCACTATAGGTTTTTGGTATATAAACTTTACCAAGTAAAGAAAATTTCCTTGTAGTCCTAATATTCTAAAGTTACTTTTTAAAATTACAAATAGATGTTGGACTTTATCAAGTGTTTAGACTCTGTTTGAGGTAATTTCATAATTTTTCTCCTACAATCTATTAATGTGGCGAATTATGCTGAAAATGTTTCTAAGAAAACCATTCTTGAATTTCTGGGATAAATCCTACTTTATTATATGTTATTATTATATCATCATCATGTATTATTTCTTAGTACACCACTGAATTCAGAAAACAAATATTTTATTTAGGATTTTTGAATCTATGTTCACAAATAGGCCTATGCTGCTCTTGTATCGACCTCATCTAGTTATAAATCAAGAATTCTATCAGTCTTTTATTTGCAAACTACCTGTTTTTTGTTGTTGTTGTGGCTGTTTTTAAGAGACACCTATTGCTAAGAGACACATATTGCTGGATCTTTTTTAGAATTTAAATTCAATCCAGGAATCTGTATCTTTTAATTGGTTAGTTGGACCTTTTTATATTTTTGTAGTTACTGTACCATTACAACCTATCCTGTTACTTTATTTCTATTTTCTATTTAAAAAAATTTTTTAATACTTCCTTCCTATTTTCCACAGAAATATTCAGTTATCTTCAACTGGTTAAAATATTTAACATTCTATATCTGTTCTTATAGTAAGAATGTAAGTAGTAGTTGCCCCTTACTTCAGATCCATACCTATATTTACTTTTCCCTGTTCATTTCTTAACTTTATCAAAAACTGTATTTTCTCTTTTGTAAAACAGAAATATGAGTACATTTTAATTTCCCTTTTGTCTTCTTCAGTGCTGTACATTGTATGCACTCACAAATTAAGTGAAATATGTGAATAATGTCCCTGGACTTGTGTAACCATGTTGGTATTTTCTAGATATTTTGTTCTGGTTAATATGTTTTTGCTTTTTTTCTTTTCCAGCTTAAAGAAAATTCCTATCACAAACTTTACCCAAGCATTTGACCACCTGCTGCTACCATATTTCTTGCAGTTCTCCTAGTCATTTGAGTGCTTCCTCAAAGAGCGGTTTAATATGAGGCCTAGTAATGTCTGAGGATATTTTTGTTATGTTACAATATTTAAATGATAGGTTCAATGTTCTTTAATACTTTAAAAATATTTCTTCATTGTCTGCTTGCATCTATCTTTGCTGTTTAGAAGTGTGCTATCAATATGATTCTTATTTCTCAGCTGTTAATGTACTCTTTCTCCATAAGCTTTTAGCTTCCTCTTTGCATGTGCTGTTTTTAAAATTTATTATAATATGTATAGGTATTAGTTTTCTTTACCTCTGTAGTTTGACTGTCCATGAGCCCATTTAATCTTTTATCTTTCATAATATTTTTAATTTTAGAAATGTATCTAATCATTTATTCAAGACAAGGGCAAGACGAGACTAACCGCTTTCACCATTGCTGCTTATCATTGTAATGGCCAACACTCTAAGGGAAGGAAATAAGAAATGTAAGGATCAGAAGAGAAAAGATAAAGCTGCCATTATTTTCAGAAGAGATGATCTTCTTAGACAGACCATCTTAATCAATAGACAAACTCTTAAAACCACTAAGAGAGTTCAGCAAGGTTGTCAGAAATAAGTTAAACTCACAAATATTATTAGATCTTTTCTATAACATCAATAACAAACTAGAAAACATAATAAAAAGTAAGATGTCAGTCACACTATTAACAGAAAGTATAAAACAAATAAGAATGAACTTATCTAAGAATGCACTAGACTTCCATGGAGAAAGTTTTAAAACTCTGATAATAAATAACATGGGATATGAGCTCCATAGATTAAAGCTCTCTCACCTGCAGCTGGGCCACATTACTCTTATAATGATAGCAATCCTCCTTAAAGAAATCTATAAATTAAATGAAGAGCCAATAAAAATCCCAGTTACATTTTTTTTAGTGGAGCTTGATAAACTTACTCTAAAAATTTAAGATTACTGTAATAAATAATCACAAAAACTGTAAAGTATTAGTACAAGAACAATGAAATCAATAACATAAAATAGAGTTTGAAGGTGGGCCCATGTATATAAATTATTTCTATTCAAAATAAGAATACCATGAATAAAGTTAACACATGCCAGATTAGGAGAAGAAATTTATATCAAATAAAATGGACAATATCTAAAGTCATACACACATAGAATATACAAACAACTCCTGCTAATTAACAAGAAATGACAGCATTCCCACTAGAGAAATTGACAAAGTAATGAGCAATCATTTTATGGAAGAGGAAATCCAGAAAGTTAACAAGCATATAAAGAGATGCTCAAATGTATTAGTATTAGTAATATAAAATAAAATCACAATGAACTATCACTATGTCTATTCAGTTGGCAAAAATTAAAAAGAGGGATTATGCCAAGTCTGGTGGTGAAATGGAAATAAGTGGTGCCCCGTAAACTCTGGTGGGAGCCCGGAGAATAATCTGATTGTATTTAACTAACTTAAATACACCTTTTTTCTTTGGCCTAGTAATTCTTTTTTTTTAATTTTTTTATTTTGGTATCATTAATCTACAATTACATGTGCAACATTACAGTACTAGACTCCGCACATCATCAGGCCCCTCCCACCAACCCCATTACAGTCACTGTCCATCAGCGTAGTGAGATGCTGTGGAGTCACTTCTTGTCTTCTCTGAGTTGTACAGCCTTCCCCGTGCCCTCCCCCCCACATTATGTCTGCTAATTGTAATGTTTGGCCTAGTAATTCTACCTCTGGATATATAACCCCAAGGAAATTTTCATATGCCTCTAAAAGGAATATTAGAATGTCCATTGATGCTTTATGTGTGTGTGTGTGTGTGTGTGTGTGTGTGTGGAGGGAGAAGTTGGAGACAATCTGGTTAAATAAAACATTGTGTTTGCATTCCATAGAATATTTTTAAGGCATTAGAAGTGACAGATTCAATGTACACATAGCAACATGGATGGATCTTCTAACATGGTGCTGAATTAAAAAATAAGGAACAGTATGAGCTCTATAATACAATCCCACTTACATGAATTAAAAATCCATGTGTGCAAAGCAATACATATTTTGCAAGAACAGGTACAAATATCTTCAAATAAAAAGATTAACATCAACCAGATGAAAATAGCTCTTAGATTGTAATGGTAGGTAAGTGATGGAGGTGAGGAAAGACAAGCAAAGGAATATCATGGAAGATGGGGAGAAAAGTGAATGAATGAATGAATGCATGAATGAGCTAATGAATAAATAAATAAATAAGAGAGGGTCTTTTCGTGGACTAATGATGCCAAAGTATCATGAATGAAGAGGATGACTAACGCTTGTTTAATCATCCTCTAAAAGTACAAATAAGGCCTAGTATAGATAACGGCACATAATGAGCACTGTTAAATATTTGTTGAAAGAAGGAGGAAATAAATTCTTTTTGCAAAGTGATGAGTTCTTTTACAATATGGATCAGAGCTCTTTACTAAATTATTTCAAGTTTTGATTTTGGTATATCAGATTTTTTTAAAGTGTCAGCACACCTGTATTTGGAGACATCTGGATGATGATAACAGAATTTTTTTCTTTTTCTCCACTTTTTGAGGTATTACATGAACATGGTCACCTTGTCTTCTTTTGAACTATGCCATGTAGTTTGACTTTGATTCTGAGTCACAGACAATGTTTCCCCAGCAAGTATCTGACATTTTGAGCAAGCTTTGGCTCCCAAATCCCTGCCTACATGCAGTCACTGATATCCAGGGTCCTTGCTGGAAGCATTGGGCTGGAACCTGCATCCTGAGCTCTGAGGCTGTCGGTGGTGGCAGGGTCATAGCTGTCCATGTGGTGGACTTGCCTACCGACATTATTTTTTTCTCTGCTACTATACAGGATCTGATTTCTCAGAGCACCTCTGGTTTGTCCTCTTCCTCCCTTCTTTCTGGACGACAAGGATTTATTCCAGGCATATAATCTTCTATTTGATCTACTCTTGGTTTTAAACATGGTAACATTTGGCTTTCACTGATTTCATCTTAATAAATATCCATTAATGTAATTACTTAAAGCTCTGGCTCTAGTAGAATGAACTTGGGTCTGATCCCCAGCCTATTACCTAATAGTCCTGTGACATGGGGCAAATTAAAATTTCCTAAGTGTTTGTTTCTCTGGTGGATATGGATAGAAGTTTTCTCACAGAGTTGTGGTAGCTAGATTTGATAATGTAGTTAAGGTTTAACATGGAGCTGGGGAAGAGGAGCCCACCAAGTGGGGACAGCAAGGTCAAAGGCAGGGAAGTTGTGTGGGCGTGCACAGCGGTCCTTAGAATTCATCAGGACCAGTGTCAGGCATGGCCGGGTGGTGATGCTGGAAAGGTAAACTGGGACTTAGATTGCAAAGGGCCATATGTGCCTCCCATCCTGTGGCTGAAAGGAGCATGTTTTTTAAGCAGGAGCATGGCAGGATTCGATCTGAGTTGGGTAGGGTGGCTCTGAGGCAGTGTGGAGGGCAGGGCAGCGGGGCCCCACACTGCCCTAGGGAATCTGAGTCAGGTGGTCTTGACCCTTAACTGTTCAGGTCATGGGGCATGAGCACGTGGACTTCAGATACACAGTGGCAGAAGGCTTCCAGACTGGGAGGGACATCCCATGCACGATCCAACACCCCACACACTATCAGGTGGTGAACTCCATTACTTTTCCCTTGAGAAGCTTCATGCTAACTAGTGGTGGGCTCTGGGTCCTGTTCACATGTGCCTACAAGTCCCCTTGAAGTACCCAGCTCTGGCTGAACAGCACGAGGGTCTTCTCCTTTCTTCCTCGGGGAGGTGGCCTTCCTCTCCTTGGGCAGATGGACCATCACACGCAGTATCCGTCGCATTTAAGTATGATCACGCCTGGCCAGCTTCGCGGTGGCTGGGGAGCAAGGGGAGGGGTGTTGTGTTTCAAAATGGAATAAACAGAAAAGCAATATTAAAAGAATGAGGGGGTTGTTTAGTGAGGCTTGAAGAGACTACAGGTGTTTCCTCCTGTTTAGAACCAGTGACCCCTGGGAATCACATTTCCCGCTGAGTAGGGCCCATGGCGGAGAGTCCTGCTGACATCCCGGGAGGTAAAAGCCTGAACGGACACCACCAAGAACCCAGAGCTTTCCAGGGGGGCTTTTGAACTCGTCATGGGGGTGGGCAGGTGCCAGCCTTGACACACACGCTCACACAGCTCCCACTCTCACACACCGTCACGCTCACCAGGCGCCACATGGCACTCTGCGGCCGCAGCTGGTGGCCACGGCCTTCTGTGCTGTGCTGTTGTTCAGATCCAGCTGGCTGGCTCTGCGAGTCAAGTGGCCTGCAGCCGGTGGGCCTCTGAGGGTGCGCACAGTGGGGTGACAGGCAGCCTTGCTGAAGAAAAAGTGCACCGGTGCCTGAGGTGGGAGGATGTGACGCCGCTGTGCCCCCGCGCAGTGGGAACTCGGGCCTTTAAAAGGCCGAGGAAACAGCCTCTGAGCAAGCAGTGGCTACACTGGAGGAGCGCACACCCAGGTCTCACATTAAAGAAGTCAAACTGTCTGCTTCAAAGAGAAAAGGCAACATCCTGTCACAGGCCATGCTCTGGCAAAAACGTAAGTGCCCCGGCCGGGGCTGTCAGAGCCACGTGAGCATGGGCAGGGGCCGGGAGGTCACAGTCGGCCTGGCAGGTGATGGTGGGGATGGGGGCCGCAGGGGTCCGGGGCCCTAAGCAGGGGTGGGGAGGGGTGGGGTGGGCGGGATAGAACCTGGTGGAGAAACCAGCCTGTCAGAGGTGATGCTGATTTTCCAGGCTGGAGGGGAACGAAATAGTGGTCCAAGCTGGGACAACTCATCGAATCTCCACTGCTGTGCATGAATCACTGTGGTGAAAAAGGGCAGTTTATGATTCACAAAACGAAAGCCAAATGTAACATTGGTTTGGGGCCGGGAGGGGTAAGTGTGGAGTTCTTTACATGAGAGGCATTCTTTTTATAAATAGCTACACTTTAGCCTGTGGTTCAATTCCGTGGGCCCTGCTCCTCTCTGAGTTACTTAGCTTTCTGCCAAAGGTGTGGATTGTTTCTGTTAACGGGTTGGGGCCATGTGGAAACTTGGCTTTGTGGAGCGTGTCTTCACTCGCTTCACTGTCTTGCCTTTTGTCATTCTTCTTCCCATTCTGTGGCAAGGCTTCTGTGTCCCAGTGCAAGGGAACAGCGGGTTTATCTTTAACTGTCATGTTTATCCTGGGGGCTGGATGGAACAACTGTGAACTTTATTTTCCATTATGTGGGACCAAACAGAGACTCATGTTATTAATAATTGAAATCATACAGAGATTACCTACAACATTCCTTTCTTGAAATAACAAAGTCAACTCAACAGCCTTTATGAGGCTCAGTTCTGTATTTCCTCTAGAAAGAAGTATTACAAAAAAATTGCTCTGTCTTTTTTAAGTCACTTAGCTCTTTAAAATGTCTTTTAATGAATTCAGGTACCCCCTACTTGAAACAAACTTAATAAAGAGAATCTAGATTTATATAAAAAGATAAATTAGGGAGTGTTTACTTATTTTACAAAAAGATATTCTGTTGGAGTGCTTAAAGTTCTGAAAATATGCCTTTGATTAAAATACAACTTGTAATCCCTTTATCACCAACTCACTGTTTCCTTTATTTCTTGTGTAAATTCTCTGGAATTGAGCTTTTTAATGTGTACAGAAAAGTGATTTGAAAACTTCTCAGATTGTGAAGTCTGATCGTTTGATAATGGCGAGGTGGATTTTTTAAAAACATAAAAAGAAATGGACTTTAATTTGGGCTTGAGAGTTATGGAATCCTTCCAAGATAATTACAGATATCCCAGTATGGGTGGTGTGCAACTGGTCCCTGAAGGAGGAGACAGCAAGACCCAAAGCTTGCTAGGGTAATGGCAGCCAGCCCCGTGGGAGCGCTATATGGCTGAAGGGCAGGGGGCACTGATGTCTTTACTGGAACCTGCAGAGTGTCCATATACCCTCACATGTAGGCTAAATCTGTGGGTTTTATGTGAGCCCCTAGATGGGCTTCTGCCATGGTTCCTGCCTATTTAGGGCAAGTCATTTTCCTTTTTAAAAAATCCTTAGTTTTCTCATATGTAAAATGGGGTAAAAATAACACCCAATCTGCAGAGATACCTCAGTAGGCTGAAATGCCACCAGAATGATGTTGATTGCTTCAGTTTTGCTTCTGTGTCTGAGATATGGGCTTCTTCCTTGTGTTCGTGAGCTGCTGTATTCTCCCTTCTTGGTTCTGCACTACATTTTTTCTTATATTCCTCCTAAGAGTTAAGCAGTTTTTTAAAAGGGGATACTGGAGGTGTTATTTCCTGCTCACATCCTGCAGGTCAGTCAGGTGCAAGCAAAACTCCATCTTTAAGGAGACTACATTGTAAGATCAGTGGTGAAATAACTGGCATGAACGTTTCTACAGGTTACACACCATCAAAATTCTTTTCAATTGTCCTTTGGCACCTTAAGGGACATTAAGAAATGCCCCAGGCACTGGATGCATCTCCTCACCCTGGATCCAATTAAGACCATTGTTTAGAGCAGAGGGTACCTGGGAGATTAGACCCTGGGGGAAAAACCAGTAAAAACAGGGCAACATCATCAGCCCACTGAGAATCGCCTGATGGAAGGGCAGGGTTTGAGATCAGACACCAGGAGTGCTGAAAAAGCACTTTCTTTTTTCAGAAAACACCCTCGAGGCATGAGCTGAAATGACTGTACTATGGGGTTCTGGAAAGGGTTAAGAAAACATTTGCTTTGTGAATATTGTCCCCTCCTTCCTTGGCCCATGTTTCTAGTTTGTGGACTAAATGTGAACATGAGCTTTGGTTCAGATTAGCTCAGAACTAATGGCACACAGAAGTGGAAATCTTCAAGCCCCATCATAAATTTAAGATGTGCTTGACGGGCCAGTTGTATAAATAAGTCACTCCACCTGCAGATTCTCTCCCCAGGTTCTTCGCTTGGTCTTGCAGGTCTTGCGGGGATGGAAGAACTAACAGCCACCTCGACAAGAAGCCCTTGTTAAGGCCAACTAGTAACAGTGCAGTAGAAACAGCAGAAGCGATGGAGTGAGACATGCCTGGATTCGAAAGCTGTCTCTGCAACTTATTTAGCCATCTCATATGCGTAAAAATTTGGAAAATGGCGTTGTTAATGTCTGATTTACAGTTTTAGCCAGAGCTAAAGCAGGGAATGTAGTAGTGTCATCAAGTCTCCTGAAAGTGGTCAGAGAGCCCTTCCCTCCTGTAATACCTTCCATCGGCCTGTTTTGAGTGGTCAGGGTTATGCTAAATTCTCACCTGTCTATCCTGTTCCATACTTATATTAGAGTAATTAAAAAGGCACAATCAAAATGCTCTTGGATCTTACAGTTTTCCAAAGCTCTAAATCAGGGGTTTGCAAACTATGGCCTGAGTGCCAAACCAGTCCTGCCACCTGTTTGTGTAAATACAATTCTATCAGAATGCAGCCATGTCTGTTCTTTTGCTACAACAGGAGGGGTGAGTAGGCGCTACAGAAACCATACAACCTGCAAAGCCCCAAATGTTTACTATCTGGCTCCTTCCAGAAAGTTTGCTGACCTCTGGTCTAAAATGACTTGGGTAGTACTTTGGATATTCATTGCCTTAGATTGTTCAGTATCTGGGGGCTTGCACTGCACCCACACCAGTGGGAGATAAAGCTTGCAGTTAACTGATTAAATGACTTGCATAATATCAAAATTTTATTTTATTGACTTCTATCTTAGAGTCAGTGTGTATAGTAAACTCAACACCACTTGTTAAAAAAATGAATGAATTGAACAACTGTTTTTGTTATTTGTGTTAGGGAAAAATCAACGTGACATCGAACGCAGGTTTGGCTTATTTTCGTTGAATTGACTAGTTGTCTTGATGTCTCACAGACTTGGCTATGGTGTTTCTTTGCTGTAGCGCCCAAGGAGGCATCTTAGGAACAGGAAATATTTACTATCAAATTATAATAGTGCCGATTTGCCTTTACTTTCAGATGTGAACAGAGCAGAGGTTCACAAACAGATACATTAAGGTCTCAAAATTCTCATTGACATAATACTCTGGAACTATCTCCTGCATAAATTCAGGCAAACTTACAACAAGAAGTAATATAGGTCTGTGGACTACCTCTAATAATTTCTATGCTGTGTTACAATGTCTGTTTAGTTATTGTACCTAGTAAGCACCATTATTTCTTACCAAGTTTATCTATTGATTTAGTGGTTCTTGTTGATAAGCTTAAGTGGGATCCAAAAGACAGACACAAATTTACTAGCACAGAAGGAGGTGAAATAAATGACACACATCTACTGAACATGCAGATTAACTGGTAAAAGAGCAGATGATTTTCAAGGTGGATACCTACTTCCTTCTCCCAATATTTACTAAAGAAAAATGCCAAAATTCTCTCCTTCTACATTCAAAAATTTCCCGAGTCAGATGTTTTGAAAGCTCTCTTCCAGTTCAAATCTACAAATCTGTTCCATGGTGAGGAAGAAAAGGACCAAGGTTGTCTACACTTATTAGCCAAATATCTGGACATTTAATTCTCTTAGAAGTTCTGTAAATTTTTGCCTTTAAACTTTCCCATTATCAAGTACAGGCATTAGTTTTTTTCCCCTCTGACTTCTTTCTAAAGAAATTTATTTTCCCACTACTGATGATGTCCATCAATTTCTCATTTTGAGGCAGACAAACCAAAGCTGGCTAATTACTTCTGATCATTAACATAATTTTCACCTTTATCAGATACTTGGCAACCTTCTAGTTTTCTCATTTTTGAGCAACAATTACTTGATGAGCATGGGCCTGCCTGGGTTGGAGTGGCCTTCTCTGAAACTCTTGTGCCCTGATTGTGTGAGGTTATGGACAAAGCATTGTTCCCGCAGGCAGGAGACATGGATTCTACTTTCTGATCTATGGGTAATTAAGGGTGCGGCCTTGAGAAAGCCACCTAACCAGTCTGGGTCCCAAGTATCCCCACTGTAAAATGGGACCTGCCTATTCCTGGATAGGGGCATGAAAACTAAATTTAACTGAAATCCTTTTCCAGCCCTAATTGCTGAGCTTTCATGAGTGCTTATAAAAAATGAACAGTTCAAACATGGGTCGTTAATTTAATAGAAGGAATTCTTGCATCTGTATAGAACACTGCTTTTTAACTTTGGCTACACATAGGAATGCTCTGGGATATTTAAGAAATATTAATATCTGGGTCCTAACCCAGAAGTTCTCATTAAATTGCCCTGAGCATTAGATTTATAAATGCTTCCCAGGTGATTCCAATGTGCTGTCAAGGTGAGAACTGTTGACCTGGAGGTTGAAATTGATCATTTCTAATATGCCATTGGACATTACACTACTATAAGCAGAACATGTAGAATCCTTTTCATATGGATAAATGCTGGCTATGGGGTATTAAGCACTCATTCGGTGCCACGCAGTGGCAGTGTACCAAATGTTCTGTTGGATCAGTTTGGGTCACACTTGGTCGCTAGTAAGAGATCTGAAACAGCATGGATTTAAGCAGGATGGTGTATATTCTCTCACATAAAAGAAGGTCCACAGCAGGCTCTGAAGGACTGTCTGGAGGCTTTAAAGTGCCAACGATGTCCCAGGCTACTTCTGTCTTTCTGGTCTGCTGCCCTTAGCATGTGGCTTTTGTCCTCAAGGTTGCTTCATAGTTGCCACTGTGACTCCAGCCATCACATCTGTGTTTTGGACAAGGAAGAACAGGAAAAGGCAAAAAGACCATGGCTCCCTATTATTGCCCCTCCCCAGAGACACACACGACTTCTGCTGACAAAATGACCATTCCTATCTGCAAGGGAGAATAGTGTGCTTGTTTGGCTGGACACACTGCCACCCCCCGTAATGTGGGGGTTGTTGGTAAGGAAGCACAGGGCAGATGTTTGGTGTGGCAACTGCCAGTCTTTGCCATACTTTGAAATTATTATCTTATTTAATCCCCATAAAAACCCCAGGATTCTGTTTTAAGCTCCATTTCATAGATGAGAAAACTAAAGCTTAAAGATTACGTTGGTAACTCACCCTGAATGTCATCTTGCAAAACTGTTCTATCTCCTTGCCATGGTGCCTACCTCACTCACATGGTTTAGGAGGATGCTCTTGGAAAAAGCACAGGCCTCCCATGTTAGATAAAAGACCAATGGCAAAATGATGTGTACCAGCTGGCAGATGTCTATTCATACTTTGAAAACTCATGTTTCATGCATGTATTTTAGCTTACTTATTGAAGGAAGTAGTGTCATTCCCTTGCTGGTGTACCTCCTCCACTGGGCTTTTGTGGCAGCTATTTTAGCTACAATGGAGGGCTCAGAGGGGAGAGAGGGACCTCCAATCTCTCCCAATAATGCAGTGCATCTTTTTTTGTGGGCAACATTAGTGGACAGCCCTGTATGGCAGTCTGTACTGGGGACCAAGGCTTCTGCCTCCTTGGTACTTCCTTCATTTAGAACTGCCTAGATTTTGGAAGAGTCTGGCTATCCCTCCACATGTGTGTATATGTATATACATGTGTGTGTATGTGTGCATGTGTGTGCGTGACATATGAGAAGCAAGATAGAGAGAGTAAGGGCTTATTCTGAATTGGAGAGTGACATCTCTGCTGTTTCTTTACCTTCAGTACCTTAAAGCTTAGCCTTTGGGGCAGGCAGACCTGAGTTTGAATCCTACACTTAACACCTCACTTGTATGATGCTGGCAAGTCCCTTTGCTTGTTCTGCTGCCATTTCCTCATGTATATGATGGGAATGCAGTTCTTGCTTCATAGGTGTGGTAGGGGTTTAACCACTGTGTGTGGCATTAAGTCAACACCCAATAACAAAATAGTTTACTATTATTATTTTCTCACTCTACCTTTAAGGACAAAGGTTATGCGGTTATGCAGCTAATTGTAGATTACGATATGTATGGCCTCTGAGTTCTGCATTTCTTGTGAAATAGCAGGACACATATTTCCAGTCTTGTAATTTGTGGTGTGGTTAGTAATTAGGGCTAACACTGTTGGTTACAGTGGCCATTCTATGACCAAACCTGGAACTTGGGCCATAATTTCCTACCAGCCTTGCAAGGTGTGATGGCAGCAGGCTGAAACTGACTGGCAAACTTGTGTTTGTTTTTTTAATTCACAAGATTGGGCAGAAGTGTTTATAATTTAGCTGTGAGGAGAATGGCACTTGACATATGCAAGAAATAGCACAAATGATACTGAAAACTGAAACAAGAATGTGCTGCCTCCTTTCTTAGTAATGGTCTCATTAGTATCACTTTCTGGGAAGAACAGGTAGCTAAAGAATTATGTCCCAGAGTCACTCTCAGGCCAGGTGTTGGGGCCAAAAAGGATTTGACTGCCCTTAAGAAAAGCTGAATTACTTTTCAATCCTCTAGAAAGAATTATAAATTTAATTGGAAGAGAGGAAGAGTACAAGATTGTACTTTCCAGGACTGAGAAATACTGGAGAGGTAGAAAAGAAAGAAAAAAGAGAGGCAAGAGATTTGAAAATAGGAGCAAGTTTTACACTGGGTGACAGCAGCACCAATTTCTTCCCTGAATTAGTGTTGCTGTCGCCCATTGTAAAGAAAGAAAGGTATAAAAGGAAAAAAAAAACGTCCATTCATCATGACATACATGCATGCATCCAACTGATAGTAGAATTATTTCCAGCTATAGGGAATTCTACCAATGAAACAAATTACCCTCAGCAGGAGGGAGGGGAGGCAGGAATTAGGGAAGGCATGGTGTAAAATATGGCATTCGATGTGAATATTAGCATCAGAAAGAAGATCCAAGGGTATATAGACTGTTGTCTGAAATATTTTTTTCATAAGCCCCTTTTATTCAAAACTACTATTCAAATCTACTGCAGGGCTCTGAAAGAAATATAAAAATGGGATACTGGAGTTCCAGCTGCCCATTCATGCCCATACTCTCCTGATTCCTTCCCTTCACTGGCACCTGCAGGCACTTCCACTGTGTTCCAGAGTTATTTTTGTATTAGCTTGACAATGCTGACCTGGACCAGTCCTTTACTCCTTCAGCATAATCTCTGATAGCTGATCTCAGGTCCTTGGCTTAAATACTTCCAAGGTAAGGAACTCACTCTCAGAGAAAAGTTAGCTTTGGTCTCCATGAAGCTTTGATGCTGGGAAGGTCATGTTTTCTGTCTACATGGCTGTCTTGTGAATAAGAAAGGGCTTTATTCCTCAAAGACTGACCTAGTGACTTCTTTCTCAGGCTTGTTATTCTCACAACTTTTCAATTGTCCCTCACAAGGGAATCCCCCACATCGTGAGGCCATTGGTTAGTAAACCAGAGGTTTAGCAAAAAAGTTCATGTTGACTGGCAGTTATATCTCACATCATGAATCAATTATTAGGGCTACTTTCATGCATGTAGGCTGTACCCCAAGCCACAGTGAGCCTTTGGCCTGGGCAGCTGAATCTGACTCCAAATGTACAGCTAATGCTGGATCTCGAGAGTCTTTCCCCCAAGGAAGTGGTCCATGCCCAAAGCTCTCAGGGAAAGTTTCTTTCTTTCATAACATCACAAACTAGACATTGCTTACATCAAGGAATAAACAACTGAATTTCCTCTTCTTTAACTGCTGAACTATACTTTTTTCCTATCCTAGATCAGACTGGTCATTCTAGATTCAGACTATGGGTCTTAATCTAATATGGAAAGATGTGTCTGTCTCCTCTACTCCATCTCCTCTCTGATGCTGCCTTGCTATGTATAGCATGTGATGGGGGGTGCGTATCTTGGGTTGGTTCAACCCTGATATGGTCTTGTGAGCTCGTTAGGAGCCCTTTCTCCTCCCCTCTGATCCTTGCTGCTTTTCATAAAGCTGAGGCAATGCCCAATATGTCAGGCAGAGGTCTGCCTTACTCTAACAGGTGTTAAAACTCCCTTCTCTGATCAACAAAGAGCCCTCCCTTGTGCACTGCCATGTTTCCATCCCATATGTGATATGATTGGTAGGTTTCTAGACCTTTGAAGAAGTATCCATGACTATGGTCTCAGTCATGCCTCTGTCCTTGCCCCTTAGGAGATACAGGTTCCTTCAGGGGCCACATCTGAGGTCAGAACAAGGGTATGTCATCTTATCTTGTCTGCCACCCAAAAATCTCCAAGGTGCTCCTTTGTGGAGTTGCTCTTTAAGAACTCAAATCTGCCCCAAACCTAATCTTCTGGTGGCTTATGAAGAAACAAGTCCTCTCGCTCAGCTCATAGTCTCTTTATAAGAGGCCAGTGCCAGGATTTTGATATCTTCTGTCCAGGCTTGTTCTGTTTGCAGGTGAGGTCTCTGACTGGTCTTTTTGCAGCATCATTGGCCTCCCTGTATTCTAAACATGGATATTCTTGCTGCTTGGGGATGCCAGACCCAGGTACCTTAGGGATGGTTTCCAGAAGCAAGGTCAAGGCAGGATGAGATGGGCCTTGCTGGCAGAAGAAGTCCCCGGGTGTGGTGAGAATGGAGATATTCAGGATCAGGAAGCAGCAGGATGGGAGAAAGTTAGAATCACTGTAGCAGTGCTACTTCTCTGATAAATGATGGGCTCTGGATTTTTGGCTGAACTCAAAGGAGATACAGCCATTTGCTGAACATTTATTGTTACTATTTGTTTAACTATGTTAATTTCATATAATGCTCATGCTAATCCCATGATATGGGTATTATCCTCATTTAGCAAGTGGGAAAACTGAGGCACATGCAGGTTAAATGATTTGTTAAGGGTCTCACACTAGTAAACTAAGTAGTAGGCTTTCCAAACTAGGTCAGCTTCAGTCCTAAACACCATTTTTCAATGCCAAGAATTTTAGGGTTTCATTAGATGCTTCTTCCCCTGCCAACTGAAATAAATTCACCCTTAGATGGAGGGGTTTCTGACTGTAGTAAGAGTAATCATAACCTGACTCAAAAGCACCTGCAAATACAAATCTCAGGAAGTTATATTTGGGACTCAGTATTAAGACCTCTGGATCTAACTGATTTACATCTCTGAATCTGAGTTCCCTGGACTTGTCTTTTCCGAATGGGCTGACCAGCCATGATAGAATAAGACCAGCTGCTGAAACATCTTTGGGGGTTATCCAGAGTCCCTGGGTTGTGGAAGGACCCTGAACATCTGGGGCTGTTTTGTATGTCTTGGGTAAGACTACATTCGTTGTGTGGGCTGAGCCTGACACCAGAATCAGTCTCTGCACTGGAGAGAGAACCACCAGACCTTCTGCTCTCTCCCCTTTTGATCGCCTCTGTAGGCTGGGGCCTCCAGCTCTCTGCTCATTCAAGCCCTGTTGAACCAAGCAGAAGCGGAAACCGGCCCAACAAGGCAGAGCACCTCAACTATGAGGCAGATGTAGCTGTGCCGCAGTTTGTAATTCCAGGTCTGCTTATGCATTTATTCGATTTATTTGATTGATATTTGTATATCCACGCTCGAGCACACTGTGAGCTCCATGGTGGCAGGGATCATGGTGGTTCACCCTGCTTAGCAAGTATTTATTCAGCGAGTGTTCTGCCAGGCATCTCCTATTCTTGTCCCCTAATTTGGGATGTGATGTATCTGAGCTGGGAGCCCTTTCTGCTCCGGTGACCCCAGTTTCTGTAAAAGGCGGGCAGATGCAGCTGGTTTCTCAGGTGGACCTATCCCCTGTCATTTCAGTCGAAAGCACCAAAAATAAAACTTTGCGGGGAATTGTTTGGGTCTCTCAGTTCTCGTCACCCCTCATGTGAGCAGACCGCTGGTAAGCTTCTCATGGACTTTTCTCTCCTCCCTCAGCTGAGAACACTGTTCCTTGGGGGAACTGGCAGTCAAGGGAGACTGGATCAGCGGGGCCCAGGCCCAGCCTCCAGCTGGAGAAAGGAGTTTAGAACTGGGCAGGGGACTGATGCCTGGCCTCCAGTGTTACCCAGAGAAAGAAACAGGACTTGCCTGGGCAGGGAGGGGCAGGCAGTGAGGCAGAAATGGACACAGCTTAGAATCGTTAGGCTTGGGTTCACTTGATGACTGCTCTTTCCAAGTACAGTTCTTGGCCGAGTCACTTATATCTCTGAGCATCCCTTTCCTCACCAGTGGAAGGGGAGGTGGCGGGTGAAAGGAAGCTCCCCCCTGCCTAGTTCAGAAGTTGTGATGAGGCCTCACATGAAGACATTTGTGTCAAAAGCTTTGTGAATCTCAGGTCATCTTGCAAAAGTGAGTGTGGTTATTTCTGTGTTCCTGGGATTGTGACCAGGAAAACCATGGACCTCTGGCATGCATTCCCTCAACATACCTGAGTCTCCACGAAGAAAAGGCATAACACGGACACCGTCTCTGGAAGTAGAGAGCAGCATCAAAGACACTTCTGTGCTCTGTGTGCTCTGCAGGAGGTTTGGGGGCCGGGTGGGTGCCTGGCATGAAAGGCACTGAGCCCCGGGGGAGGGTGCCTCAGCAGCTGAGCCTGTGAGGACAGAGTCTGAAGGCTCTGTCATTACAGACATATTTTTTTACCTTGACCAAAGTCATGGAGCCGGACAGCAAGAGTTTTGGGGACAATCGAGGTAATCCTGAGGATGCAGATTGGGAGCACCTCAGAGGCAGGACCTTGGTGGATGAGAGTGGCTGTAAGGAAATGGCTCTCTACTGAAGCCTACATAATTTGAGGGGAGTGTGACCACCTGGGGTCCATTCCAGGCTAGCTGTAGCTTCTTTTAAGTAGAGATCACTCAGTTCCCAGGCCCCTCTGGTCTGGGCTTTGGTCTGGGGCTCTGTGGTTCTAAGATTGCACAACTCCCTGTAGTCACCCCAGTTGTACTTCAGGAGCTTCCCATGGCCCCTCTTTGTCTGGGTGTTCCCTCTGTATCCTTTTGGCCTGCCTAGGTCTGGGGCAGTTCTTAATAACTATGGCCTTACTTCAGTCTTTTCCTAGTACCCTGCCTATGGTTGATCAGTGAGCTCTCTGGGGGCTGATAGGAAGATGCCTCTTGGAAATGGGGCACAGGGAGGAGAAATGCTACTGGCTATTCCCTTCCCTTCTCCAACCAGACCCGAGAGCATAGTGTTAGTAACCATCTTTGAGATCTCCCGACAGAGACGTCCCAGTCTACACATCAGAACCTCGTGACTTACTCCTTTTTGGCTTCCCCAGCAGCTTTACAAACAACATCAAATCATAACTCAGTTGAGGTTCCACTTTCTCATAGCTTCTGATTACCGTTTTTGTCCAGCTATTTTTTTGTCCATCTATCTTTTTTTATTTCTGCCTGGGTGTTATCCAGATTGCTAGAATATATGAGTGATGTGGTGATATTTCCTGGCTACAGGGCCCCTCAGTTCAAACATTAGTGAATAGAAAGCCCACATTTATGTGCATATATGATCTCTTTGCTGGCCTACATTTAAAAAAAAGTAAACTAAAATCTAGTGTAAATTGGATGGGAAATTCTCTGTAGCATGTCAAGTCCAATCTTTGGCCAAAGCCCAAGTTCTTTCTTCCTGTTTGGAAAAAAATCAGCCATTGTCCATGAATGGAAAGAACAAATTTGAAAACTTTGACTCAGATCTTCACTAAGAAGAACACTCTCATTAGTGTTTCAGTTAAGGATATGAATAATTCTTTGGCCGACCTGTGCCAGACTTTCCCAAGAGTCCTCAACTATCTTAGGCCAAGAACACAAACAATATTCTTTATATTAAAGTGAAAGGTGTCAGCCAATTCTGTGACTTTGTTTTCAGTTAGATGCTAGGGCAATTTTGTTAACCCTAGGTTTCAATTCCTATATTGTTCATTTAGTTGTTTTTGGTTTTGCTACAAGTAAAAAGAAAGTTATTTGTATTTCTCCTTAGTGAGTCTTCTTTTAAAAAAAATACTGAATATTCAGAAGCAAAAGAGAATAATATTTACTGTTTCCTTGGAATGAACCATAGCATGTTATGTGTCCTTTTGGACTTGGAAGACTGTGTCCTTCAGAATGACCTTGTTCCCTGCAGCCTTGAGATCCAGCTGGTTGGTTGTAAATAGAAAGCACTTACAGAGAGCCAGATTGTCATGGTGGGTGAGATGGGTTCCTCTTCCCAGTTCCCTGATGATGGAAATGTAGGCCTTCCCTGGGTCCCACACATTCCTTAGAGCAGTATCTTAACTGGTGTCCAACTTACTGCCTGGTCCTGTGGCCCATAGGAAATCTGTAATAGGACAAAAGAAGAGTCTTCTTTCAAGAGCATACTGGAGGCTGTTCTCGATGATGCCTAAGTAGCATCTGAAGAGGGTTCTTTTAAAGCTGCTGGGAGGAGAAGTTACAGTGACCAATGAATTGTTCCCTGTGTAGGTGTCAGCCCCACAAGGATCTCTTCAGAGGGATCTACCTCCTTAGCCAAGGAGCTTCCTCACTGTGGTGTGAATGTGGTTTGCATGGGGTCATTAAATAAATAAGTGCTGACAATTTTGCATATTGCCTCAGTGATATTTATCATACTTTCATCAAGGAACTGGAGGGCCATATTTATTTAAATTAGTGGGATCCATACGTTCCCTAAGCTCTGTGTAAAGCGAGCACAATGCCCTCATGCAGCCGAAGTGCTGAGGTGACCACTTGGCTTGAGTCTGTATGGTCTGTGCTCTCCTGCAGAACAGCAGCTGCAGGACTCTTATTTTTGTGATGTGAAGCGTGTCTGGGTGTGTGGCAGGGGGAACTGAAATGTCCTCTGCTGACTTCTTATACCTTCAGATTTTTTTTTGGTTGCTCAGTTTGGAAAAGGGAAGCCCTCACTGGGGCCAAAGTCATAGGTTTTGCTGTAAGTGAGTTTTTTTTTTTCCCCAAACTCTACTGGTAATTGACTTCGAGTGGTTGAAAGACAATATGGCTGAACTTGTCAGCCAGAAAAAGGAGATTCCCAATGAAGGCCAAGAGGCTCGCGTTTAGGTGGAAAGATTTTTCTCAGTGATGGACACTTGGATGCCCACAGGAGACTTAAAGGGCCTTCAGACCACAGGATAAATAGTGAGAAAGCTTCACGCTTTCAGGGCACACTACCTGGAGCTGTACTTTGATTGTGGGCTATTCTCTGGTCTCTACTTTGGGGAATTGTACTTTCATCTTCTCTGCTTTTGTATATTGTTACTTTAATTTTATGCTTTATTTTCTTTTGCTCTTATTTATTATTATTGTTTTAAGAAATTAATTTAATAATATTAAAATTTTCTTCTAAATACTCTAGTTTAGTTGTTTCAAAGCTGACTTAATTCAGGAATCCAGAAGCCCCAAGGCAAAACAATCATGACTTCAGACAAACTTCTTTTCCTTTTCCAAATTTGTATTTGTGGGCTTATTTCTCATAGTGGTAGCAGTAGGGAATACAGTGTTTACTGGGAAATTAGAAAGGTTTATTGCTTCATGAAGGTTGGTGTGAAAGGCACCAGCTGCAAATATACTTGCAAATACTCTTGGCCGTTGGGATCCTTTGGGAATTGTCCCCAGACTTCTGATTCTGATATTTCTTAGTCATTTTCCAAAGACACTATCAGAAGCACCTCACTCTTGCCTACTCACCCGGGGTCCTTGGCAGCTAGTTGTAGACTCATGGGTGGGCAGGGAGGAGATCCTTGGGAACTGTGGGAGTTTTGTGACTGCAATAGGAAGAGGTGGGGACTTAGAAACTGCCTCTCCATATGGTTGTTGTGCCAGGGCACACCTATTGACACTGTGGGTTCCAAGGAAGTCCAGACATCAGATGGTGACACCCTCTGTTCACAGCACCTCCCCCAAGCCCTCTTTGTCCATTGATTCAAAACAACAGGAGGCAGGGAGCCCTTGCTTGACAGGATCCTGGAAGTGCCCAGCTGGCCCCTTTGCAGCCAGTGTTTGATGTGTCCACTTCCTGGGAGGGAGGGAGATCAGGGGTCCTCCGGACCCTTCCCAGGAAGTGTACATGCAAATCTGAGGGTCATTCATCATATACTTGTCTATGATTTGGTCTAAGATGTGTGCATGTGAAATTGAGCTTTTCTTGGTCCCCAACTGAATTAAGAGTGCTTAGTAACCAGAGTGCTCAGGCCCCCAGATAATCCTGTCCTCCAGGTTTCTCCCAGATGCATAAAGTCCCGGCTGCCTACAAATATCTGAAAACTCAGTTGGAGACAAGTATAGTATAGGTTGAGTGATATGGGTATGAACAAAGCCAGTGTGGCTGTGGGTGACCCTGAGAATGAGTGAGTGAGCGGAGTGTGGGAGGGCAGGCGTCCCTGTCCTCTGCCTTGTCAGGCCACACCTGGGGTCAGTGCTGGGCATCACCTATCATAAGGGGGAGTGGCAAAGGGAGCTTGTGCAGGAGTGATACACCCAGAAGGAAGGTTGGAGGTGTTCAAAACATGTCATTAAAAAATAGCTGAAGGAATGGGATCTGGACTCTACAGAGGACCTGGTGTCTGTCTTCAAATGTCAGAAAGGGATACAACTAGTACTGCTAACACTGATGATAATATCAGCTCACATTTATTCAATGCTTAAGCATTTATATGTAGTTCTCAGATTACCCTACCAGGTATGTATCATTATGATCCTCATTTTATAGATGAGAAAAACTGTAAATGAATTATGAGTTTCATTAGAAAGCAATGCAAGGATAATGGTGCTCATTACTATGAGGCAGGCAGAAAGAAGAGTTTTCTGACATAGCTCTCCAGGCGAAGGAAAATAACATGTATTGAACATCTACCATATGCAGGACATGGCTTTGGGAAATTTTCGTATATTATTTGCTGGTCCTCACAACTGTGTGAGACCAGAAGAATCACTCCCATTTTACCGATGAGGGAAATGAGGCCCAGGGATGTTACATAAATCGTCTGAGACCTTTCCACCAGTAAGTGACAGCCGAGATTTGAATTCAGGTATTTTTGTCTCTCATGTCCATTGTCTTTGCAGCTTAAACAAAGGTGACAGCACACAGGTGGTCCTGGGGCACAGGTCCCAGGCTGGCTCTCTGCTATGCACTCCTGATTGAGCCTGAATTTTATAAGTTGCTATTGTTTCATTGCTCATCTCTTCCACTAGCCTGCAAGAAGCATTTGGACAGGGGCCACATTTATTTTGGTCAATGCTGTATTTCTAGTGCCCAGGGGTATTTGAAGGAATGAATAAATAGCAGTAGAGATCTCTTGTTATGACAGGGTAAATTAAACAGAAGATAAGAAATCTCCTATTGGGTTGTTAGAAGGGGATTCTTATTAGATTAGGGATGAATTATCAGTAGTTCTAATCCCAGCAGAGCTTCAAAATAACCAGAGGGAGTTTTATAAATGTAGAGTTCTAGGCCCACATCAGACCCCCAGATTCAGACTCTCTGGAAGCAGGGCCTGGGTATCTGCATTTTGCATCACCTCCGGGTCAATCCTCCTTCTTGGCCAGGTGAGGAAGCTCACTTGGATGCACCTGAGTCTAGGGCTGACTCTGTATCATGTGTTCCTAGCGCTTTTGGACACCCCTTCTCTCTTCCTGCTGCCTCTCTCTGCACGCGGGGCTCCTAGGCCAGGCCATGTGTGGGCCAGGAGCATAGATGGAGGTCTGGTGCTGAGTCAGGCATGGGATCTTATCAGCTGGGTATTTACTGAGCAAAGTTCAGCCAGGGCAGCACTGTGGATCCGGGTTTAATGGATACCCAGGCTTCCGGGCTTTTGATTCAAAGCCCAGGTCCTTGGGGCCCTTATCAGTGGGTGATAATGGAGTCCCCATGTGAGTCCTAGGGCCAGTGCCCCTTGCCCCTAGTGGCTGACCCAGGCCTGCCCTCCAAGGGCCCAGGGCCCTGTGCTTTAGGCCTTCTGAGTAGGCAGATTGTCACTGCCCAGCCATACCTGCTTTTGGGCAGCTCTCCCAGGCCAGGAGGAGCCCTATGTTCTAACTTGGTGCTTTGATTTCCTGGCTTTGATGACAAAAGGCTGAGGGAACCTTATATCAGAAGCCAGGCTGGGCACTCTCTGGCCAAGGGCACAGGGGTCGCCATTGGGTATTTGTTCTATGTCCTGGGGGCCATGGAAGACTGGGGAGCCGTCTATGGCAGCCCATTCCAGAGGCCCAGGAGACGCGAAGGAAGATGAATGGCAGCACATTTTAAATAGTCGTCCAACCAATTAATTAATAAATAACTTACTGAGGTGTTTATGGACATGCTACTTTGGAAGATAGAGAGAAATAAAGTACAGTATCTCACCTTGAGAAGTTTAAAATCTAGTTTCAGGCATAAGAGGCTTACACCAAAAGGATTACTTACTATTACACAGAGGACCACACATTTATTGGATGCTTACTCTGTACATGAGTTTTATACAAAGCACATGCTATTATTTCTATTTACTGTGTCAGTGACTCCTTACAACATTCCTTCAATAAGAAATTGCCCATAAGAGGCACAGAGAGGTTTAGTAACTTGCCCAGGACCACAGAGCTAGAATGTGTCAGGGACATGTTTTGAGACTTGTGCCACCTGACTCAGAGTCCTTGCTCGTATGCTGTCCTTTGCTGCCCCCTGTAATGAATACTGTCCAAGTCTGGAAGTGTTTAAGAGGAAGGAGGAAGTACAGGAGGAAGCAAATTCTGTGGGCTGCAGTGGTCAACCAGGAGGGTTGCACTAGTCTTGGGTCAGGAAGAATCAAGAGGTTGAGGACCATGAGAGGGAATCCTGACCATGGAATCTCAAGTAAGGAGGAGGAGGTGAGATATGCAAGGAACATGCAGAGAAGTCTAGGTAGACCTTCTGGCCAGAGTGAGGGTTGATATAGTGGTTAGTGTGCTAAGTGGATAGAAAAATGGTTGAGATCACACTGTGGCAGACTTTCAATTCCAGACTAGGCTGTCAGGCCTTAATTGTCTGGGTAGAGGGGAGCCATAGAAGGTTTGGGGCAGGAGGAGTGACAACACTGAGAGAAATATTCTAGGAAGCCTCATGTGCTCCACCGCATTCAGGCATGACTTAGATGAGCAGGCAGGCCCTTGGGGAGAGGGGGCACAGTGGGGCAGGGGCTCGTCTGAGGGGAGATGAGCAGCAGTGACACTGCTTTTCTGCAGCCACAGCTCCGGAACAAGCCCCAGCCCCTCCCCGGCCATACCAGGGCGTCCGTGTGAAGGAGCCAGTGAAGGAACTACTCAGGAGGAAGCGTGGCCATGCCAGTGGCGGGGCAGCGGTCACACCTACTGCGGTGAGGGGCCACTGTGGCCAGTGGTGGGCTGGGTGTCGGGGACCCCAGGGGTAAGGGGAGATTGCACTCCCCTGCTCCGTGGGATACTCATTGCCATCCTGTGGCTGCTGGGCAATGGACCGATGGTAGCACCAGTCTGCAGTCCCTTGAAATGGAACGAGGGGTATGGGCTGGCTGACTTGACCTGTTGAAAAAAGATGTTGCCAGGGCCCAAGTGAGCAAGTGACACACGCGGGCTGGTATGAGTTGGGGGCTCCCCATGGGAAGAGGACAATGCCAGTTCCCTAAATGCACAACTCTCTTGCTAAATGGAAATAGGAAACCCTCAAAAGTGTAGGTGGTGATGGTTGGGACACAGGTTGGGTGTTTTGTTCTATCTAACAAGAGAAATTCTCCTATGCTCTCCTCCCCTGGGGCTCTCTGGGCTGGTGTCCTGCAGAGGTCTAATTGGAGGTGGCTTACCACTGATCCTGGTTTTCTCTTCTTCCCTTTAGGTGGTGTTGCCACATCAGCCCCTGGCGACCTACACCACAGTGGGTAAGAGCTCCCCTCAGCCCAAGCATCCTCCAGGCCCCTCACCTGGGTGACACTGGCAGCCCTGTAATTTCCTTCTCTCCACAGGTCCTTCCTGCCTTGACATGGAGGTCTCTGCTTCCACAGTGACAGAGGAGGGGGCCCTGTGTGCTGGCTGGCTCTCCCAGCCTGCCCCAGCCACCCTCCAGCCCCTGGCCCCGTGGACGCCGTACACTGAGTATGTGTCCCATGAGGCTGTCAGCTGTCCCTACTCAGCTGACATGTATGTGCAGCCCATGTGCCCCAGCTACACGGTAGTGGGGCCCTCCTCCGTGCTGACTTATGCCTCCCAGCCGCTCATCACTAATGTCACGGTATGTCACACAAAGGCATTGCTGCTCCAACTCATGCAGAGGGCACCCTTTAGAATGTGGGCTGACTTTCTGACCCCTGATCTTCCTTGCTATTGATTCCCAGGGTAATCAGGTCATCTAAGCCCACCCTGTGCTCCAGGGAGGCCTGCTTCTATTCTCATTGACCTAAAATACCTTTCACAAAGAAGGCTATGGCCTCCCTTGTCATGCCTAATGCTCCTGTGGGTTGGGACAGTGTTTCCCTTCTCTTCCCTAAACCTCCTTGGCTGCTCCCAAAGCAGGGCATCTTGTTCACAGGTCTATGCTTTTCGTGAATGGAGTTCCAAGTGAGATCTGGGTAGGGTCTCATGCCAGAGCCATCATTTTCTTTCTATGTATCTAAGATAACTTAGGGGATGATAGTTCACTTAATAAAGGGATTGTCCAGAAGATTTTTAGGCTAAGCAACAGGTGACACAACTTTGTAGAAAATGACTTTTGATGGAGTGAGACCCACCTGCAGTGTACTATTTTGAGTACTACCTCTAGTGTCGGATTGCCTATGTTCAAATCCTCGCCCCTTCACTTATTACCTATGTGATCTTGGCCTGAGTGACTTAATTTCTCTGAGCATCAGTGTCCTCATCTGTGAAATGTGAATACTAACAGGGAGGTTGCTGTCAGGATCAAATGGGATCCTGCATGTTGAGGGCTTAGCAGAGGTCCTGGCATACAGAATGCACTCAAGAAATGTTAGTTATTATGATTGTCTTAAAATTGACCCACAACATTAACCAAGGGTTGCCTTCCATGTGCCAGATGGGAAAGAATGGGCCTGCTACCTCAGGAACGGAGGGAGGAAGAGAAGTAGTTTTATGTGAATGGTACCAGTCCAACCAAAGGAATGGGAATCCCCCAAGTGTCTGGGGAGAACAGGCCTATGAGTGCAGCTATGTGTGGCCCCCATCCAAGGACAGCCGTAGGAGGTGGTGCTGGGGCCCCATGAGTAGCTGCGGAGCTCCTACACGATGGTGGAACTTGCTTTGGTTCCCCATGTCTCCTCCATTTCCCTCAAGGGTCCAGTGTCATCCTGATGCACCAGCCCTTCAAGCACTATCCAGGCATGGCCCACAGGAGCCCTCCCCCCATGCCCACCTAGCTACCAGCAAACCAACTGTGGGGCCTGGATGATGGTAGGTAGGAAGGAGTTAGTTAGTTCAACACCTTTTCCTGGGAACTCATTGCCATATCAGGGGGCCTTGGGTGGTGGTAGGGAATGGGGTAGACATGATGGTTCCCAGTTACTTCAATCCCAAGGATTTTTCTCATTGTTTATCCTTTCATCAGCCCCACCTACTGCTTTAAAAGGTTCTGCATTCAAACTGTATGTATTAAGAAATAATTTATTTGTTTTGCCACTTTGTAAATTAATTCATCAAAGCTGGTTAGAGCTACTAATCAACATTCCTGGTCAGCAGGAGATAAAGACATCATAGCAAAGGATTGGTGTAATTCTATCCCTGAGCATAGACCTCAGCAGGTTTATGACTCTAAAATGTAGGATTCCCATTTGGATTTTTGAAATACTGAAATAATAAGGCTTTGTTGGGAGGCTGGAAGGCCTCTGAGACCCTTTCTCAGGTCCATCATTCTACAGAAAAACACCCTGAAGTCTTGCTACTCAAACTAGCACAGCTGCACAGGTATCACCTGGGATCTGAGTGCAGAATCCCAGCTCCATCCCCTCTCCCAGGTGTCCTGTACCAGAATCTGCATTGTAGCAAGATCCCCCGAGACTGAAATAAGCTCTTCCCTAAATGACTCTCATTGTTTATTCTCAAGGCAGAGTGGCAACTGAAGAGAGAGATGACAGGGGCAGCATGGGCAGCAGGGGGAGATTTTGGCCTTTCTTGCATCCGTCTATGGGGGGACCTTTCTCTTCCACCTGCTTCCTTAGCTGTGGAAGATAGTTCGGGATCTGCTTCTCTTGCAGGCTTGGCCTCAGGCTTGTAGGGTGGTCATTGAGAAGGTGAGAGGTATTGTTTGTGGTGCACCTGAGAAAATGATCCTGACCTTTGGAGGTCCCTGGGACAGCCATGGGAGGCCTGGTCCAGAGACGGAAGGGGAGGAGCCTTTGGAAGCCTCTAGCAGCTGTAAGGGAAGCCAAGTCCATCAGCAGAGCAGGGCTTCTCTGTCTCCAGGTCTGGTCTGGCATCCTGGTGCTAATCGCCACCAGAAGGGGTGGAAGGTGAGTGGTGTGGGCTCAAGTGGCTTGGTATGCCAAAGCTGCTGTATGGGGACAGGACTGTCCTCATGTCTGGTAGGACAGCTGCTACTTTGTGGTAGAGCTACTATGCTATCAGGCAGGCTTGCTGTTGAACATGCTGTATTTTTATTGATTTTTCAGTTGTACATTTTTTCCCCACATTTTAATATCTCTGAAATCAGGATGCATCTTATATTTAATGAAATCTGGAAAAGTATCCCTAATTCATTCAGCCCTCTGATGTTAGTCCTATTTGTAACCTATGTCACAGATGAGAACATGGAGGGAAACAGCATAAAGCAAGAACAAATAGCTAGTGAGTGGCAGAGCTGGGATCACAGGTAGAGTCTGCTTCTCCCTTCGGGGAGCATTGAGCAGGTGGAGGGAGCCCTTTAGAGTGAGGCAGCAGGAAAGGGAAGAGTTGAGGGGGAAATAGTGACCCTCCTGAGGACAAGGATGGGCAATGGATACCCCAGGGCTGCTAACCCTCAATCTTGTGTCTCCCCATCACAGACGAGAGGTGCCACCACACCGACAGTGGGGCCACAGCTGGAGGGCCCCGAGCACCAGGCGCCCCTGACCTATTTCCCGTGGCCTCAGCCCCTGTCCACGCTGCCCACCTCCACCCTTCAGTACCAGCCTCCAGCCCCAGCCCTGCCCGGGCCCCAGTTTGTCCAGCTCCCCATCTCTCTCCCTGAGCCAGTCCTTCAGGACCTGGAAGACCCCAGGAGAGCCATCAGCTCCCTGGCCATCGACAAGCTCCTTTTGGAGGAAGAGGATAATGATGCCTACGCGCTCAATAACACGCTGTCTGTGGAAGGCTTTTAGGGTTGGCTTCAACCTGAGAATCCTGTTCCCTGAAACTGGGATTTAAAATGAAGCCTGGAATTCAGCCTCAGATTCATATTTGTTTGGAGTAGTCATTTCGTTACCACACTTTTTACCCAAACTAAAACTGTAGACTTTTGTTCCTTCCTTCCTTTGTCCCTCTCTCCCTCCCTCCCTCCCTTCATCCATTCCTGCCTCCCCCCTTTCTTTCCCTTTCTTATTTCTTTCCATTTTGTTCCTTTATGGGTGGGAATTACAAGGATTTTAGAGATAATATTGATATCAAGTGTTGCAAATCTGTGAACCAGGTGTTTTTATTTCCGCCATGGTTCCTCCCCAGAGAAGACCCCTTCTCTAGAGTGCCTGCTGCTTCAGTGCAGCCACAGGCCTGCTGAGCTGTAGTGGGGCCAGTGGAGCCCTGCCCTCTGTCATTTGCTATTTGTGGGGTGCCCTGCAGGAAGGCCGGTCCTGCCATTCCTCCGGGGCCAGCCTGCTTCCAGGGTCCTTGAGCTGTGGGTTACCATAGCTGCTCCTTTGTTTGCTGTTCTGAGCGCTGGCCAGATTTACAGTCTAGGCAGCAGAGTTTCAAGGCCTGGGGCTCAGTGAGGTGGGGGATTGGGTGGGGGACAAAAAAGAACAGCAGAGTGGGTAGGGGCAGGGACAGGAGGGATGGGAACGTGGGGGACAAAGGAGGGAAAGGTTGGGTTTTGGGGGGATAATGGAGACTGAGGAATGGTTTAGCTCCAGATTACTTGGTTATTAAGAAGGCAAATAAACTCAAGAAACTGTTACTTTAGTAGGTGGTTTTGCTGTTTTCCTTGAAGATACTTGCAGGAAAAGCTGAGCTCTAGTGAAGAGGGTGATTGAAGTGTCTGGCTGCTTCTTCCCACATCAGGACCCTCTGTGGAGCTGTGTGGAGGCTGAAACCCAGCAACGCCCGGCGGTGACAGGGCTCTTTGCTTAGTGCTGTCACATGTGCTTCTTTACCGTCTTAAAGGCCTCCAGGAGCCACCATTCCGGGAAGCCAAGGCCTCCTCTCCAAGCACCATCCTCCCTGGCAGCTTCTAGGGCCTTAACCAGAAGCACCATTTTTTTTTTTAACAACAACTACCATTTATTGAGCCCCTCTCAATTGACATCCAATTTCCTGTTCATTGCTTTATTTAATTCTTACATCAACTCTGTGAAGTCAGTACCATTTAGTACCCCTGTTTTCCAGATGAGGAAACTCAGGTTCAAAGCAGTTAACTTGCTGAGCTGCAAATATAAAGCTTGGATTATGAGTCCATGCTATGGTAATCATGAAGGTGGTATATTTTTTAACTTTATGACACATAGCACTAGATAGAGGCTACACATATCATTCTAGAGAAACAGGCACAAAGTCCTGGGGGAGTGCAATGGTTATTACCTCCTTGTAATCCTGGGAATATTCTTTTTTTTTTTAGTTTATTTTGATATCATTAATCTACAATTAAATGAGTAATATTATGGTGATTACACTACCCCAGAAGCACCATTTTTATTTTTATTTTTTTGCCGGAGAAACTTCAGATCTGCAGGGTCTTGACTACAGTCAGTGGGGGTGCTTAGCTCCTGACGGTGGCTGTCTGCTGTAAGAGCTGGCACGTCATCTGCTAATGACATCACTGTCGCAATTAGGGAGCTGCATTAGTTGTGGAATTCATGCAGAAGTAAATGACAATTTCAGTGGCACAATTTCTTTGTCATTTTAAATAAAAACTCCAGAGAAGTTACCTTTCTGGGATTTTTTTCTGTGAGTTTATTTTGATCCATATTCTCAGTATCTGCTGGAACTCCCAAGACAGATATTTTGAATTACTTTTATTCAGACTTAAATTTTAGATTTAAAAGCTTCAAATTTTAGATAACAAACTTACATCTCTGTTGGTAGCAATGGTGAGTAGTCAAGGGAGATGGGATCTCAGTCCTGTTTAAAAGCCCTAGTTTTCTATTAAAAAAACACTATGCAAGATTTTCCAGTTTATTATTTGAGGATCTGAGAACATGCAGAAACAATCTTCATAGGTTTAAATTGGCAAAAACTCCCAAAACAAATAAAGTTCTTTATATATTTCTTAAGATTTAAATGGTGTCTTTTATTCTTTCTTATTTGAGGTAAAATGTCTCTGGTGCAGTAGTCCCGCTAGTTTTCTTCCTGGATTTTTCTACTAAGATGGAAACATTTTCAATAAAGATTTGCTCAGACTTTTCTGTGTGGAAGTATTTTATATCATCAAATCAAGCCCCCTTAGTTTTCAGTCCCTTGTCAAGTAGTGTCATCATAGGAAGACGCTTACACTAGTCTTACTGATTTTGCAACTTGGTCTGCTGCAAAGGAAGATAAACCAGCCGCACTCTGCCTGCAGGCCAGTTCCTCCAAGCAGAACAGGCAAGGCCGTAAAGCTTGGTCTCCAGGAGAGCAGGGATCTGAGGAGAGGAAGGAAATCTTTTTAATTCTATTGCTCTTCCTTTATTCATGTTAAATGAGTGAATCCTCGTGATGCTCCATGTCCAGGGATAAGTCCAACAACCATTGGCATTTCCATTAGTCTCAACCCACGGGCATGTGACATGATGCCTATGTGCAGAGGAAGCCATCTCCTAGGGGCAGACATCACAGTGAAACGGAGATTCAAGAAGCCATCCAATCCCCTCTAACACCAGGCCTTAGAGTGAGTAACAGTTTGAAGGGAATCTCCTTTTCCTGGTGGTTTTCTGAACTCACTGCCCTCATTGCTTATTTTTACTGGGGTAATTGTATTTTTAATGGTCCAGCTAATTCTGCCACTTGTTTTACTTCCAGATGTTTGGAGACAATAATATGTCCAGTTACTTAGCTCACTTTGGACTCTTACCACCATTGTCTTTTTTCTTATTCTTTATGAGGATCATAATGCAGAAAAAAGACGTGGAAGGAAAGGAATTTGAGGGTTTTTTCCCTCCAGCTTTACCGAGGCTCAAATGTAGGAGAAACTGTTTAAAAGTGCACTTTGCATTGCTCAGCCTCTTTTGTGATAGAAGTGTGACCCTCCTGGTCTGCACTGTGAAGAGTGTGGCCAGCTTGTTGTAGATTGGGGCTTTACAAGATTCTGATCCATGGGCTGCCCATTTCCAGCATGAAACAGGGGAGAGAGGGGAAGATGAGTATGTGGAAATATGAAGAAGCTGGACATCTACAAAATAATATAATCACTGACCAAGTTGCTCAAATTGTCCAAACATTAGTGTGTACCCATCATTAAGTGGAAGTTTGAAGACATGTTCAAAGCTAAACATGAATTTCTTGAAATCAGAAGTCATAGATAATATTTTGTAGTAACTTGTTTGTAAGTCAAATATGAGGGTTTCAAAAATTTCTCACTGCACTGAAATAATTTGGGAGACTCTCTATTACATTCCATTTAGGAAATACTGATATGGATTTTTGCAATTGATTACAGTAAAGTCTCCTTTATTAGACTTATAGACACATGAGGCTTCTCAGATGTTTTTTCTGAATGCTTAGAAACTTCTATAAGCTGTGGTTCATAATCTATTTGTCAGTTCTTCCATGTATAGCTATGGCTTCTGTGTAAGGGTCTAAAATTTTTTTTTAATTAAAAATTTTTAAGAGCACGTAACATGAGATCTTCCTTCTTAACTGATTCTTAAATGTGCAGGCCAGTATTGTTAACCATAGGCACAATGTTGTACATCAGAACTCTAGAACTTATTCATCTTGAACAACTGAAGTGTTATATCCATTGATTAGTAATGCCCCTCTCCTCCTCCCCCAGCCCCGGGCAACCGCCGTTCTATTCTTTGCGCCTATGAGTCCGATTATCTGAGCTGTCTCATTTAAGTGGGGTCATGTCATTCTCTGATTGCCTTATTTCACTTAGCATAATGTCCTCAGTGGATAAACAAAATGTGGTATATTATTCAGCCTTAAAAAAGGGAAATCCTGCAATATGAGGGAACATCAGTGAACTCTGAGAAGGGTGAATTTATTGAATGTGTATTACTGAGTGCCAATTCTGGGCTAGGCAGACATAAATTATTACAGATTTGTGCTTTGAAATAGTTTTCTAGCTTAGCGATCTCTTTGTAGTATTAGTATCCATTCTTATATATACATATTTAGTTATTTATAAATCATATCCTGAACTACTCTATGAATATAGTATCTGTTATAAGACAGTGGCAATAATGGAAATTTTAAAGATGAAGTAAATTATATAAAATAGATAATATTTTAACTAATGATTTCATTTATTAATAGTATAAAAGTCCTTTGACCACATTAACTACAAATAATTTAGAAGAAGAAATGTTATTGAATATGTTTAATTATTGTTAAAAATCTTTGTGATATACTCAGATATAACAGCCTAAGTTAAAACACTCAAAGAATTTGGAAAATTTTTAAACAATCTAAAAACATTCTACTTCTACTCTTTGTTTTTTCTTAAAGTATGAAGATAAGAGAGTTTTTGTGGTTGACATACACATGTTGCTGTTAGCAACAATATCACATGATGACAGAAACATTCCTAAACATCTACTAAATTTCCACTTTCTAAATGTTTTCCCTATTGTATAAATTTTGAAAAGCACCATTAAAATGTCATCTTTACCTTGATGGAACAGATTAAATGCAAATTCTGTTTGTTTAAAAAAAAATCTGTAGGTAATATATTTTGGACAGTCAATTTATCAACCAAAAAAAATGTCAACAAACACTATGATTATATTTGTATAAAAAAATATGTGTATAAAATTTATTTTTAAGTTAGTTCTTTGGAGTCTTTTGCCATGAGATAATCAGTGATTCTGTTTGTGGTACAAAAGTCTCATTTCCTTATAAATACTGTATCATTCTGTGTGTAAAGCCAACCACACTGACGATGGCCCCGTGAACCCCCACGCGACGTGGTGGAGGTGGGCAAACCGAAGGAGGGCGCCCCCACCATCTCCCTTCCCTCGTGTATAACTTCCTTTCGTTCTGGAGACACTCTCAGAACCACGGGTCACACATAACAAAAGGGGGAGGCAGGTTAATCCACACTGCGATGACAGTCCATCCTGGTTTTCTGGGACTTGCTGGATTCAGCATTGAAAGTCCTGAGTTCAAGGAAATCCTTCAGTCCTGGGCTAACTGGTATATATGGCCACCTCCGTCAATATATTAAATACAAGAGATCTTAATTTCTTAAAAATTAGTAGTTTCTTTCTGTGCCCCCAATGGATTGTCTCATATAATCGCTAGGATACATGCGCCCCACTCTGAAGTTTGTATCAGAGACTCCAGCTTGCTGGTGCTCTCACTGACAGCCCCTTGGGGACCGCGAGAGAGGCCGCCTGTGGCCCCAGGAGCCCCGCCGCGGGGCGTCTGAGTCGGCGCAGGCTCTGGGAGCGCCGGTGGTTCGGCCAGAGATGATCCTGGTGTAGGAGTAGCATGACATACGCAGCCATTGCACGCTCCCGTACAAGTAAAATCGAGCTCTCACAAAAGATTTTCTTTATTCAGTCTGGTTCTAAAGTGACACTTGTATTAATACGACAATGCCAACTCATCTGGGAAAATCCTAAGAGAAAGGATGTTTTTCATACGGTCAAAGTGCCAGTTTACCCAATTCAATTAGGTGGGAAGCTGTAACAGCAATTCTCAATCTAGATTGTACAGTAGAATAATTTGAGGAGTTTCAATCCTACTGTCCAGACTGAGCCGCAGATCCACCAAAACAGAATTGCTGGTAGTGGGAACCAAGCCTCAGGAGTTTTTAAAACTCTCCAGGGGATTCCAATGTGCAGCCAAAGCTGTGAAACACTGCTCTTCTACCCCTCTCCCAGGAGGGGCTGGGGGATTATAGGTGTGTCTGCCTGCTAAAATAGAGATCTCAGGTACAACCTGTGTGTGGCAGAGAGTTGATGCTGTTTTATTTGGTTAGAGTTGTTTTCCTACCAAAACAGGCAGGAATATAATATCACATAATCTCTTCATTAGAGAGTGAAAGCCCAATTGTCTTACCAGCACTCTAGGGCGCCTTTATAGTGGATACACTCAGCTGAGTGATAGAAGCTAAAGTCAATTTAAATGTCCGTTATTGCCAGCAGGAGGATGTTCTTTTAGCGTATGTACGTGCACAAACAAATGCCAGACTGAAACATAAAATAAATAGCAGGATTTGGGGAAGTTTCTCCCCCTTGTCTCACCTGTGTACTTTTAAACTTCAGTAATGGATTGACATATTCAAAAATGGGTCAGCTTGGTCCAGCTGAAAAGATAATGAAGACATAGCTGTGGTAGAAACCCACATTTAAGTCTTTGCTTGTGGTCAGCTCAGGGGCCTTCCTGGGCAGAGGGCTTTAAGACATTCAGACCAAACCAAACTGTAAAGAATGAAACACATAGGACTGAAAAAATCTGCTTATCCCAATGGCAGGTTGTAACTAAGCCATGACTGAGGCCCTTATTTGCTGTCTAAGAATCTGCCTCTTTCACAGGAGAAAGGTTTTGGTGTCAGCAGTGGCTCAGGAGGCCTGAGCGACCTGGAAGTCTTGGCACCGAGGAGCCTAAGGAAGGTTGTCACTAACTTCTGATAAATGAGAATGGAGACCCTTGCTTCATTTACCACCTGCAATAAATAGCATTCATGTGCTGGGTACTGTTACCTGCTGGGAAATTCAAAGAAAAGTCAGGCATAGCCCTTAGCATGAGAAACAGCTAGTGGAGCAAACGGAAAGTTATAATACAGTGAAATAAGTAGAATGGTAAATATAAACACAGGTGTTTTACATAGCTCACATTTACTAATGAAGATGTTAACGCTATCTCGTATAGTCCTTACAAAAAGCAAATAAGAAATGTACCACTTCAATTCCCACTTATAAGGGATGAGATAGCCTTAAAGAGTGTAAGTCTCCCGTCCAAGTTCACATAGTAAGTGGCTGTGCTGGTGGTGTTCAAACCTAAAATGTTCAATGTTTCTTTCTTTCAATCATTTTGTCCTGCAGTCAACATTATTGGTGACATCTGGATGACTTCCACTTTTATTTTTAGAAGGCTTTACCCCAGTTCACATCGATTCATCAAAGAAGTATTTATTGTCTGCCTTGTGACAGACACCAATGATGAAGGTGACCAGTTGGCTGGACTGTCCCCCGGAGTGCCTCGGATTGTGGAAACTCAGGGCTCTACATACTGGGGAAATGCACTCCAAAGGGAACAGGGAACGAGAAGTAGATGTAAGAGTTTCATGCACGGGCTTCATGACACCCAGTTAGCACTGGATCCAGACGGATGTGCAGGCAGAAGGGCAACATTTTAGGCCCCCTTGCTGGTTGCTCTGTGACCCTGAGATCTAGAAACTAATGGTTAGTGGTGTCATATTTTCTCAAGTAGCCCCTGGCACCCTAGACTTTCATTTCATGGTGCTGATTATCTATGTGCCAATTTCCAAACCCAGTGGTTTTAGTTACTAAATGAAGTAGTAGCATTTTGGACTGCGGTATACCCATGAGACAGATAGATGGATAGATAGATGAACGGATGTAGATGTATATAACTAGATATATTTAATGGATTACTCAGAGTGTAACTGTAATTCTTACCTTTGTGTACTTTTGTGGTTCTGCGAAACATTGCCCTTCAATTGACCTACATCCGGTGGGTGATGGTGCAGAGGCAGCAACATGGCTATGTGTAGAGGCTGTTTCAGGTGTCTGGGTCCTGAAAGCTGCCATTCAGATGCTGAGCCTGTCATGCTACCTGTAGGCCAAGATTTTTTTTTTTCTCAAAGGGAGTACTATTGCCCATTTCCCAGGGTAAAGAACTTTTAGGATTAACAGACTGTGGCTGCAAAGCACTGGATGCAAGCTGATCCCTGGGTGCTTTCCACACTGAGGGGCATGATGGTGTGGTTTTATGTCCATTCTGCTCATTTTTGGCATTCCTTCTCATGTATTATTCACCCATCCAACAAATGCTTTTGTGAGTCCAATTCTGCAGTTCAGTTCTGCCGCTATCCACCAAGATTGCCCCCCATCCCGATCACACAGGTTGTCACCTGTGCTTTCTGGTCAAAAGGCTATAGATGGGAGGTTCGGAAGGCCTTCTCTTTGGTTCTATTAATATGTTAAAGCAGCTCACAGAACTCAGAGAAACATTTACTTAACAGAGGGATAGAAGAGATGTGCAAGGCAAAGTATGGAGAAAGAGCAGGGGGCTTGCATGCTCATCCCTAGTGCGTCACTCTCCCCAAATCTCCCTGTTTGTTAACCTAGAAGCTCTCTGAATCTTGATCTTTTGGGTTGTTATGGAGGCTTCTTTACATGGGCATGATTGATTAAGTCACTGGCCATTGGCACCTGGTTGCACCTCCTGCACCTTACCTTTCCCAGGGGGCAGGGGAGACTGGGGAGGGGGTGGCACCGAAAGTCCCACCTTCAGAGCACAGGGTTGTTCACTTGCCCGAGGGCCCTTCCTAAACTGCCTCCTTAGTATAACAAAAAAGTCATCTTTATCACCATCATCTCTCAGGAAATTCCAAGGATTTTAGGAGCTCTGTGCCAGGAACAGAGTAGAAGTCAAAATATATATTTCTTATAAATCACAATATCACAATAAGAAACTACTATGTCCAGCCCAGCCATGGTACCTGGACACTTTATAAATAAATCAAGAATTTGTTGCCTTGCACAGTTAAAATAAATCAGAATATTTAAAGAGATGAAATGAAATATATTAAACATTTTGGTCAATTTCAACACAAAATTCAATTCTGGTAAATTATTCAGTAGAGTCAACTAATCTGTAGATTTGGTTAAAAATACTCTTTAGAGGAAGGAAAGATGTGATCAATACGAAATTTTTACAGAAGTAATTCAAAATAGGTATTCTTTTTATTCCTAGAAGTATTTTCTTTTGTTTTTCCAAATGATTTAGACTTACATATCCATGTTCCTCCTTTAAACAAAAATTTGTAACCCATCTGACTAAACAGAAATAGTGTAATCCTTTCTGTATAAGCCAATAAAAAGTCCAAGAGCTTTGGAGGAAAGACGCACTAAAAATGCCTACATGATAGACCTGGAATTTCTAGAGGTGCGTTTTCTGTCAAGGTTAGTAAGTCAGGATGATGGTTTTTCTGGAATTGCAACATTTGGCCCTGTCCATCCCACCACCTCCTTCTCTCCAATAATGACTCTTGGTCTATGCACTTGAAAACAAGGGGGCAGGCAGGAGATCCTGTGATTCTGAAGGGATGTGTGAGCTGACTCAGCAGCAGCTCACAGGGACGAATTCAGACAGCTATGCATTCGCTCCCATGTTCTTTGTCCAAGTCTGGATTAAATGCACTTTTGAAATGGAGTAACTGGCTCTTTCACTTGTCAAATGACATTATTATCTTATCTGAGGCAGTGGAGTGTTGTGGAAAGGACAGTTTGGAGAAGACAAAACTAGGCTTGAATGGGGATAGTGTATGTGATAATATAATTAGTGTCCAATGTAATGTCTGAGATACCATAAACCTTCCATAAATGTTATTTCTTTATAAGTAGGAGGTTAGAAGTTCTTACCTTAAACTTGTAAAATTTAAAAACAACTCACAAATATGCTAGAAACACTTTAAAAACAAAATTTAAAGGCAAATTAGTTTTCTTATAGATAAATTAAAATAGAATCTCCTGGCTGCAGAATAATTTACCTTCCTGTTTACAACAGTTCATTTTTATGTTTTAGGTCTGAAATGTGAGTATCTTTCATATACCTAAATAATGTAGTTGTCATAAACTCTACCATAGTAGTTACCACAGTTATTAAAATTAGAATGTACAGACAGACTTACTGAAAACCCTGTATATCCTTCTGGGAAAGTTTAATGCAATGACGTAAGTTTATCAGGAGCCTGTGTGTTGGATGACCCATCCATGGTCCAGGTGAACTGGTAAGCTGGTAAGCAGCAGGGAGAGGAACATTTACCAGGAGCTGAATTCCTCAGGGTTTTTCCCCGAATTCACCAGCAAAAGTTTGGTATTACATGTCAATGTTACTTTTTTTTTTCCTACCCGTCCTTTTATTATGAAAAATTTCAAACATGCACAAAAGTTTAAGGAATTGTACAGAGAATAGCCATATATGCACTACCTAGATTCTGCAATTAACATTAATCTCTAGTTTATCATAAATTTAATCTAATCCATTATTTCTTTCTTAACCTGCCTTATATTCAGATGCATTTCAAAGTGAGTTGCAAATATCAGTACACTTACCTCTAAATACTAGGATTCATATATTAAACTGATATTAGATAAGGGTTCTTATTTTTTGTGAGGTCAAATTTACATACAGTGAAACATAAATTCAGTGAGTACACCTGTGTAACTCAAATCTCTGTCAAGATATAAACCATTACTATTGATTCCCAAATACCCCCATGCCCCCTTTCAATCACCACCTCCTTAGAGCCAACCCACCATTATTTTTTCACCATAGATTAATATTGCCTGTTGTAGAATGGAATCACACAGTATGTACCCTCCTGTATAATTATTCTTCACTCAGCATATTGTTTTTTATATTCGGCTATATTGTTGCGTTTATAGGTGGTTTGTTTCTTTTGATTGCTGAGTAACATTCCACCAATATACTACAGTTTGTTTATCCAGTTTCCTATATATTGACACCTGGGCTGTTTCCAGTTTTTGGCTATCATGAATATATTTGCTAAGAACATTCTTGTGCAAGTTGGCTTATTTTTTATGTGTTGTATGCCTACGTTTTTATTAATCTTAGGAAAATATCTAAAAACTAAATTACTGGATCATTCAGTAGGTATATGGTCCGTTTCATAAGGAAACTGCCTGATCTTTCTCCACAATGGTTGTGCCATTTTACTCCACATCCTTGCCAACATTTAGTGTATCTCACTTTGGTTTAAATTCACATTTCTTTGATGACTAATGATATTGAACACTTTGTCCTATACTTACTTATTGTTCATTTATCTTCCTTTGTGAAATATCTGTTCAAATATTTTTCCCATTTTTAATAGGGTAATTTGTCTTCTTTTTATTGAGTTATATGAGTTCTTTATATATTCCAAATAAAATTCCTTTGTCAGATATATATTGTGTGGATATTTTGCCCCAGGCTGCAGCTTGCCTATTCATTTTTCTAATAGTCTATTTTGATGAGGACAAACTTTTACATTTGATGCAGTACAATGTATCTCTTTTTTTTCTTTTATGGGTGTTTATTTCTGTGTCCTATCTGAGAAACCTTTGCCAACCCCCCAGGTAGTACAGACATTATCCTACTTTCTTCTAGAAGCTTGGTAGTTTTATGATTTACATTGAAATCTAAGATCCATTTTCTTGGTGTGTTATGAGGTAGGATTCATTTTCTTTATCTTTTTTCCCCCTATGTAGACATTTGGTGTTTCTAAAACATTTGTTGAAAAGCCTTTTCTTTCTCCACTGGATTTCTCTGATATTTCTGTTGGCATTAAATGACTATACAAGTATGACTCTATTTCTGAACTTTCTTTTCTGATATACAGATACATTTACCTATTATTCCAGAATAATACTGTCTTAATTAGTGTAGCTTTATAGTAAATCTTGGAATCAAATATGTTAGTCCTCTAACTTTGTTGTATTTTCAAGAGTGCTTTCAATATTTTAGGTCCTTTTGATTTCCACATAAATTTTAGAAACAGCTTGTCAATTCCTACAAAAAAAAAGCCTGGTGAAATTATGATTGGAATTGCACTAAATTTGTAGAACAATTTATAGATAATTGGTATCTTAAAACACTGCACCTTCCAATTCATGAATGTGGTATTTCTCTCCATATATTTAGGACCTTTAAATTTTTTCTAAGGTTTTATAGCTTTCAGTGTACTAATACTACACATTTAAAAAATTTATTCCTAAGTATTTAATGTTTTGATGCTATTTTAAGAGCAATTGTATTTTTAAATTTCATTTTCTAATTGCTACTAGTAGATAAAAAGACAACTAATATTTGTTGATTGATTTTATATCCTAAAATCTTGATTAACTCATTTATTCGTCCTTAGGATTTTATAGGTAAACATGCATGTCTGAGTAGAGATTTTGCTTCTTTCTTTCCAATCTGATGGATTATTTTCTTTTCTTGTTTTATTGTGTTGGATAGGATCACCAGTAAATTGTTGAATGTAAGTGGTGAGAGGCAACATACTTGCCTTATTCCCAATCTTACAGAGAAACCATTCAATATTTCACCATTATGTGTGATATTAGTTACAGGTTTTTTATGGATTCCCTTTGTCAGATTTAAGAAACCCCCTTTATCTAATTTGCTGAGTTTAAAAAGTCACAATAGTGCTTAATTTTTCTTATGATTTTTTTTATCCACTCAGGTAATCATGCAGTTTTTCTCCTTCATTCTGTTAATATGGGAATTACATTTATAGGCTTTTTTGAGAGCTAAATTAACCTTGTATTCCTGTGATAAATCTCAGTGGACATGATATAACTTTTTTTTGGTAAAATATTTTCATCCTTGTTCATGAGAGCTATTGGTCTGTCATTTTCATGTAAAGTCTGTATCAGGTTTTGGTGTCAGGTTATGCTAGCTCCAAATGAGTTGGGAAGTATTCTCTATTTTCTATAATAGTTTGTATAAGATTGATGGTAATTTTTCCCTGAAATCTTTGATATAATTTACAAGTGAAAGTATCTGGGCCTATAGCTTTCTTTATGGGAATAAACGTTGATGACACATTTAATTAGGGTTTTTCAACTTTAGCCCTACTGGAACTTTTGCCTGGGTAATTCTTTGTTGTGGGAGTCTGTCCTATACATTGTAGGATGCTTAGGACCAAATCTGACCTTCACCCTCTAGATGCAGGTAACTCTGTCTTAGCCAGCTGTGACATCAAAAATGTCTCTAGACATTGCCAGATGTCCCCTGGGAAACATGATGTCTTCTGGTTGAGAATTATATTTGATCTATATTTTAAAGATATATCCTAAGGTCACTGATTTTTCTTTTAATACCTTTCCTAATATACATATTTAAATCTATAAATTTCCATTTAACACTACCTTAGCTGTTTTCTACAAATTTTGATATATTGCATTTTCATTATTATTCAGTTAGGAATATTTTCTAATTTGTCTTGTTATTTCTTCTTTAGCCTATGGGCTGTTTAGATGTGTTTTGTGCAATTTCAAAGTATTTTGGCATTTTCTAGATAACATAATATTACTGTTTTACAGTTTAATTTCATTGTGATAGAATGAATTCTGTAAGCATGCAGTCTTTTAAAATGTATCTAAGCTTGTTTTATGGACCAACATTTGGTCTTTCTTCATAAGCATACTCTGTTCTCTTGGAAAAAAAAGCCAAATTCTGTAAATTGCTGGATGTAGTGTTCTATAAATGTTTATTCTGCTAAGGTGGCTGAGTGTTACTTAGATCTTCTATGTATTTACTGATTATTTTTCTCTAGTTAGTCTATCAGTTGCTGAAAGGAAGGTGTTATGTTAACATCTCTAACTGTGCTTGTGAGTTTATTTATCTCCATTTAATCCTGTTGACTTTTGGTTCATGTATTTTGAGTCTCTGTTATTAGGTACATACACATTTATGGTTGTTAGGCCTTCTTTACAAATAGATCCTTTTATTATGATGAAATGCCCCCTTTATCTCTGGTCGTACTGTTTATTTTGAAATCTATTTTATTTGATGTTAATATAACCACATCAGCCTCCTGATGCTCGCTATTTCCTCCGTGGTGTTGCTGTTCATTTGTAAGTGGAAATAAAACTATAATATTTTATATGTATAGTGCATTATTTATGATACTATTTAGCTTCTATGCTCTCCTTTGATCTTCATAATCTTAACAGGAAAATGATGATGTTACCTCCATTTTACAGAGATGAAACTGAGTCCATAGAAATTAAATGACTTTCCCAAGAGCACAGTGGTTAGTGAGTACCAGAGCCTGGTTTCTGTCTTACTCCAATGCCTGGCTTTTTGGAGTATTATGATGTGCTTTTCTCTATAGATTACATGGAAGGAGAATTGAAGGGCAAATGTGGGAAGCCTGTGAGGAGAAGGTGGCTTGTTTTCTATCATCTAAAGACATGGATGCTCACAGTTCCATTCTGGGGTTCACGGTAAGGCAATGAAGAAAGAGCTTTTTGTTATTAAGGTGGTGAGATATTGTCATGTAGAGTGAATGGAATCATCAAGGTCTCTGAGTATTAGAGGAGAGGCTGGGCTGTGAACACTGCTGTTATAACACACGTTATGAGCATCAGCTATTTGTCTTTACTATGTTACATGTAATACAGTTTGCCTGGAGGCAGAGGAATGGATACAATGATTTCTAGTTGGCTGCCTGCCCTAACAGTCCATGACTACTTCTGTGGAAGCCATAAAAGAAGCCGATGTCTCAAGCTGCCACTCACCTGGGGAACCTGACCATCCCTTGAAGGAGCTCTTTCTTGCTTCTCACCTGGCAGTCTGAGCCCCCGGTGGCCAAGCTGTGGGTCTTCCTGGGGTTTGGCTGCCCCAGCGGGACACATGAGCTCAACTATGCAAATAACAGTTACAAGTTTGTATTTGTGCTGACCTTACCTTTTGCTTTTAAACCTCCAGTGCTCACCAGAAGGGAATCTGTCTAGGGAATTTTGACAATAGGTTTTGTTTGTTGTTTATTTGTTTTTCCTTCAAGTGGTGAATTTTATAACTCTTAGACATGAACTTGTGATTTTATTAAATAATCCTAGCTTTGTTACAGCGATTTTTCAAACAGAAAATTCGCTTTGCCTTTGTTTGCCACCTAGTCTACTTCAGTTCAGTCACTTGCTATTCGTGAAATAAGCTGTGGACCTTCCCGCCTCTTTCATTCCTGTTGATTCAACTCCAAGCCCAGTTCAAACACTACCTTCTCTGAGAGACTCCCACCATCTGGTCAGGCAGAGTAAAGGTCCATTGAAGGAATCATCCCACCTTCAGTGAGCCGTAAGCATCCCCTGGAGGAACGCATTCCCTTCAAAAGGTCTGGGAAAGCAGGATATGGGCCTCAAGCCCACTGTATGGACAAACCTGTTGGATGAGTTGTGTGCCTGTCATACCAGTCCCGAGCAATCACCCTCTGCCATGAGGCTGTCATGTCCTGGGAAAACTCTGCATTGATCAGGGGTGTCTGTTTTCACTCTAAAGGTGGATGGAAAGGGTTAAGTGGTTAGGCAATTCTCCTGTGGCTTGGTAATTTCTGGAGAATCCTGTCACACATAATTTGCGTATTGCAGATTTATCTCCTGGATGAAGCAGTGTACTCAATCCCAGTGCAAACAAACGCCAGCTATGTTACCCTCTGAGGCTTGGGGGCTGATCGGACCATTCCTGGGAGCTCTTTCAGGAGATCACCCTTACCCTCTACAGCCACAGGGACAGCAAAAGTACAGACAGAACTGTGTATGTCTTGGGTGAGACTCTTGCTGGAGGTGACTCTCACCTCCTCTCCACACCGGGTGAGAGGTGAGGTGAGGAGTTTGAAAGGGGCAGAGACAGTTGAGGGGCTTTTCAGTCTAGCTCCATGCTACCCCTTCATCTGTAGGCTTCTTCCTGGTCTCGTGGATGTTTGAGGTCATCGTCTCCTATGACCCCACAAAGCTTTTTATTAATTAGTAAACATGTGCACAGTGCTTACTACGAGCTAGGTGCTGCTCTGAGTACTTCAGAGGTACTTCACAGTACTTCACAGCTCATTTCATCCTACAGTAACCTCAGAAGTCCCACTCTGTGACTGGCTAGGAAATGGCCTATGAGGTTGGGTATATCTAGTTTCAAATCCTGGTTCTATCATATAAGGGGCTGTGTGACCAAGTTGCTTGGTGCCCCTCTGCCCTAGTTTTTTCATCCAGAAAATGGGTCCTCAAAGGATTGTCATGAAGATTAGATGAGATAATATAATATATGCAAAGCATTTAGCTTAAGGCCTGGCATCTTGAGTGGCTGGTAGCTATGATAACAATGAGGGAGAAAACCTGATCTCTCAGAGATTCCTCCTTGAAGCCTACAAGATCTGATGTGAAAATATTGTCCCCTGAACCATCTGCAGTGCTCTAGAGACATGTGGCCTTCCCTTTTGCTGAACTCTGCAACTCCAGCAGGGTGTGCCCAGGGGTCCCTCCTATATGGGGATTCCCATCCCCTTAGGCGATTTGCTGCTTGTTGAGGGGTGGAAGGGAACAAGTGATGACACTGAATCTCCCACCAGGAGAGTCTTGCACTTACTGTCTAAACAGAAAACTCAGTCCTGTGCATCTGTGCTTCTGAACAGATTCATTTCTCTGACAGTGGGAACAAAACCTCTGACTTACCACAGAGCAGGGACCCTATCTGAGAGAATGACAAGAGCCAGCCCTTCTGCATATCTAACCCTCCTTATCTGTAGTGATCCCTGCCATCAGAAGTCCTTCTTGGGGGAAGAACCTGCCCAACGCTGTCAACAAGGAGACCTAGGGCATGGGGCTACCCCCTCCTCGTTTCTTGGGAGATAGTGTATTCTAATCCTGAACCTTTAGCGGTGGGTAGAGACATGGGTTTTGAGCAGGGAGCTGGGATGTTCCCAGAGAAGACACAGTGAAAAGCCAAGAGTCCCAGATGGCACAGAATAGTCTGAAGGCCCCTTGTGACCAGAAGCACAGCAAGCTAGGACTGACGATAACTTTTGCCCCTTCGAAATGTCACCTCAGGCTGGCCCTTTCTCTTAGGTCTGGCATTCTTGGACAATCTGAGAGCCAGCAGGCCCCTCAACACCACGTTGGAAGAGCCTGGCTTTGGTTAGCAGCCTCAGGCACAGGAATCAGCTCCCAGCCCTTTCCCTCTCCCAATCTCCACTGCCCCACACCTGCAAGGTAACCTGCAGTACAAGGGTAATGAGTAATTTATTAAGTCCTGCAGGTGACATTCCTGCTATTCACCCTCAAACCTCAGATAGCTAAAGGAGACTTTTATTTTAGGGTTTAACAATTTGGAAAATCTATTTTGCCAAGGAGTATGGATTGGGATTTTATGTATTTAGAGCAGTTTCTTTGCAGAGATGGCTCACGAGAAACTCTTGTGGCATGTGGAGTGCAAAGTACATTCCACCCTACGCAGCTTGTCAGCAACCGGGTTCCATAGAGTCAAGATAAGGCAGGTAGCGCTATGATCAATATTTAATCAGGATACAAAGAATTCGGCTCTGTAAAAGCAACACTCAGGACCTGTGTTTGCAGAATCTGGCTAAATGCCAAGTGAAGTATTAGTCCCTCTCTCACTTTAAGGGCAAGATCACAGCGTTACTTTTCCCAAAGTCAGTTGCAGGAATTCAGGTGAATACACGCTGCTGTATGGCTCCCCCTAGACTCCTACATCTTTAATGGCTTGCTGGGGCTTTCTGTTTGTGCAGGTCTGCGAGGGGCAGAGCCTAGAATGTAGCCCTTACTCTCTTTGAAAAAGCCCCTAGCCCTCCTACCAGGACCTTCCCAGACTGCCTCTTATGGTCCTGACCTGCTCTGTCCACTTTCCCCAATCAGCCAGTACTCAGTAGGGCCAACTAAGTGGTGGACTTACAGGAAGGAAGATGCTCTCTTTAAGTTCTTCTTTTCTAATTCTAAATGACTTATTCTAGGGATTGGTCTTCCTGGGGGTGAACTCCTGCCCTCGGAGCTAAGGGGCTCTGCTGTGTTGGGGATAGAACCTTAGATACTCTGAGGCCAAATCCTGGGCCCCAGGCCCTGCTTCCATAAACAACTTCTGATCTCAACAGAGCCCTTGCTGTCCAGCCAGCTCTCCTCTTGGATCTTACTTGCCTTTCCATTTCTTCTCTCTTGGTTTATGTGTGTGCATGTAGGGTGGTGGGAGTTCATGAGCTCTCGATATTTGTGATAGGAATTCTGCAGCCATGATGGGATATTTAGTACTGCGAGCACCATGGCATGAACCATAGTTCCTCACAGGTCTTTAGGGGCATAAAATTTACCAATCATCACTGATCACTTACTCTCCAGGCAAAGGGTGAAGTGTTTTATTCATTACTTCATTTAATTCATTACTACACCTATGACTATGTGTTTTTATCAACTTCATTTTATAGATGAGGCTAAAGAGACACAGAGACAATAGTAACTTATTTAAGGCTACACGCTATTTGAGTGGTCAGGCCAGGAGGGAAGCCAAGATCTGTCTTAGTCTACACTGCATTCTTTAGCACCATATGCTACCATTTCTTTAATGTAAATAATTAAGTTTTATTTTAAATTTACTATAATTGCACAAGTAACACATAAGTATGTTATTCTTGTGAAAAATTAACTGTATGAATAGAATCCCCTTTTATTATATTATGTGTCCTTTTATGTCACTTTTCCCCACTCAGTGGGTAATTATGTTTGGCTAACATATTTCAGACTTTGTCCTATATATATTTACATACATAGAAAACACCAGCATCACTTGCTGTTCATTAATACATGGAATCATACATAGAAGCAACATTCTGTAGCTTTTTATTTCACTTCCCAATTTGTCTTGACTTTCTTCCTATGTAAGCATATGCAGATTAATCCATTCCTTTCTACTACTGCCTAGAATTTTATATTATGGGTATTTACCATAGTTTTCTGTTTTCTGGTTTTTTTTTTTCATTGCTCTATTGATGAACATTTGAGTTGTTATCAAATTTCCATTATCATGATGTTTTAATCAAGATCCTTGAACATCATGCCTTGTGAACTTTTGTGAGCATTTTTCTAGGGCAGAGGGAGTGGAACTGCTGTCTGATAGAGTATGCAGATTAGAAATTTTAATAGATACTGACAAATGATTCTCCAAAGTGGCTGCACCAATAACTAACTATTAACGATTGCTACACACATGTTCGGGAAAAGCACCCTCTCTCCAAGTGAACAGCACAAGAGCAAGTGGGCTTAAACAGCAATAAGACATGCACAGGCAACAGGCAGTGAGTGATTTGAGCTGTAGCTTTCTAGCCTTCTAGCTGTGCAGGTGACAACTCCTCAGAGCCTCAGTGTTCACACCTGCAAAATGGAGACAACAATCTCATTAACTCAAAGGGCTGCTGTGGGGATTAATTGAGATGATACATGAAAAACTCATAGCATATGGCCATATGCATATGAAGCACTTGATGCCACTTATCATTAGTTACACTGGAAAGAAACAAGGACAAGGGAGACTCAGGGCTGTTTCCTGGAAAATCTTGAGGGAGAGCAAGCTCACAGCTGCACTGGACCCAGGTGCTATCCCCTAGAGGCAGAGGACTAGATGACATGGCATTAATGTCCAGCCAATTTCAAAGCAGCACTGTAAGCCACAAGCCATGACTCTGAGCTTGACAAGCCAGCCTAAGAAAGGTAGAAGTTCATATAGCCTGGACATTCATTACCTTTATATGAAAATTACAAATTCATAAAAAATGCTCTTGATGTTTTTACCCTTGAAATATCTTAACTTTTAACCTTAAATTCTTTAGCATTATTTATGGCAGATATGCAGGATTTTAGGCCATCCAGGCAATGCTAGTTAAAGTGGTCATCTCTCATTCAGCGGCTTTTAGTTTCCTGTCAGGATGGCAGAGTCATTTTGCCTCTGACCCACTCTTAATATGAGTAACTTTCAGAAAATTGTGAAACTGCTTTAAGTCTCAATCTTTTGTAAAAATTGGATGATGATCATATCTGTATGAAAACCTATGCTTATGGAACACTTAAAATGTACCAGACACTGTGCTAATTAATCACTTCAATGTGTTATTGGGTTATTATCTAATTTAATGCTCACAATTAGTAGAAATAGGTGGTGGTCCCTGGAGGCAAATCTGGGTTGAAATCCACTAACATTGTAGCCTTGGGAAAGTGACCGGTATCTCTGTGGCTCAGAAAGTTCTGTTAGGAAGGGCAATGGACTGAGATGCTGGACTCCAAAAACAGTCCATGGGCTCTCAGAAGGCCCCTCCCTGACCATGATGGGAGAAACGGGGAATAGGTGCTGGACTCACATGTGTAAGATGCCCCCCACTAGGTACCACTCTGGTTATGGCCAATGTGATCCTGGAAGCCAGGGAGACAGAGGCCCTTGTGACAACCTAGGTAAATATAACCAGGAGAGCAATAACTGACCCCAAAGGCCAGGGCTGGGCCCAGCTCTCTAGGGAGTGGCCTTCTCTTGGCTTTAGTGGGTGAGACCAGTGTTGGCAATCCTTGGCTTGAGAGCAGGCGAAGGAGGTCATATGTTCCATATCTGTTTTGGGAAACCGTCATGGTGACCTGATATATGCGTGGCAGGTTGGGACTGAAACCAGAGCTCCTGAATCCTCAAGAGCATCTTAAAACCACCTTCTCCCTTTCCTCATTCCTTCTGATGCCCAACTCCGTTATGTCAGAGGACTGCCTAGGGCCTAGTCCCTCTCCCCCACCTCCTAACCCTGCTGAGATCCAGGGCAGCAATTCCTCCTGAGGGGAAGCGTATTAGCATCTTGGCACCTTGGAGCCTGTCAAATAGGAATGCTGGAAACAGGGCCAAGCCTAAGCATGGTGAGAGAAAGGGGCGGGGAGAGAGTCACCCCTGGGACACGCAGGTCAGTCCTCCCTTCTCCGGATGGGGCGACAGTCACACTGGGCTCACTGGGTGGGGGAGTCCCACGGGAGCACTGCCTTCTCAAGGACTTCCGGGGGGGCAGGACACGGACAGTGCTGCTTGCAGGAAGGTGGTCTGTCTGAGCATCAGAAGTTCTTTATCAGTAGGAACCTGTAGATCCCAGGGCCCTCTGACAGTCATGCCCAGCAGCGCCTGGCCCATCAGCATCTTTAAACAAACACCATTTCTTATGGGCATTTGCTTGTGCCCAAGCTGCCCCTCAGGATCAACGTGGATAGTGTTCTAGCACAGGGTGTGGGTGACAAGCCTGGGACCGAGCTTGGGGTTAAGTAGTCGGGTAACCTTGGGCAGGTCTCTTTGTCTGCAGCATGAGAGGCTTGTCCCCTCTAAGTGTGGGCTATGGTTAGCCCACAGAGCACGAGGGACAGAGCTCTAAGCATTTTTGTCTAAGGAGGCTTCTCTCTTCTGTGGTGAAATCAACAATCTCTTTATAGGAAACTGAGTCCCTAAAAAGTCCTAAAGCAATGCTAGTGAGTCCAAGGGTCCTACGGAATGTGAAAATCCTCTGAGCTTCCAGGTTTCTGTTTCTCCAGGAGCACTGTTCCTACAGTGACCACTGTCCCAACTTGCCCAGGACTCAGGGAGCCTCCAGGAATGTGGGACTTGGAGTGCTAGAAATGAGAGTCTTGGGAAGACCAGGACAGGCTGGTTATCTTAACTGTTCCCCAAACTCTCTTCCCTGAGGCCTGGGGCAAGACCCTCCTGCCCCTTGGCCTTATGCTGAATCCAACCCAGATGTTTTGGGCTCTGATCCGCTAGGGTCCAGCAGGAGATTTATTTTAAGGAATTGGCTCTTGTAATTAAGAAGGGTGGCAAATCCAGGATCTGCAGGGTGGGCCAGCAGGCTGGAGACCAGAAAGGGCCAGTGAAGGTTAAGTCTGAAGACTGTCAGGCTGGAGACCAGGGAGGAACTGATGAGTATGAAAACTGAGGCACAGAGTGGTAAAGTAACTTGCCCAAGTGTGCACAGCAGTAGGAAAAGGAGCCAAAAGTTGAACCCAGGCAATCCTTTCTTCAGAGTTTATGCTCCTAACTACTATAGTCAGTAGCCTTTGCTTTATAAAATGGGGCTATTGTCATACCGATTACCTTGCTGAATACCTGGGAGGATAGAAAGAGATATGTTATGTACAGAGTGACTGGCAAAGAGGAGGCACTCTGTACTTGCTAATTCCTCTTCTCTTGCTCAATTCTGTTATTAAAAATGTGGCATGTGGCCACAGACGGTTTGGTCACTATTATTAAGTCATAGCACCCAGGAAGGAAGTCTTAGCTGGGGGCCCTTGTTCTGTACATGTGTTTGTCAAATTGGGTGGCTGGTGGCCGTGGGGATGCTGGACTGGCCACCTGCATTCCTCTGTGTGTCTCCAAGCTAGACTGGGCCAAGCCCTCAACAGGCTGAGAGCTGGAGAGAGATAACAGGGCCTGGGGCTGGCTTGTAAAGCCCAGGGCTCTACAGCCAGCAGGTAGATAGGGGTTGGGTGGCTTCAAGGGCTTTATGAGCCTGCCCTTTGTCCTGGATCGTGGGCTTGGCATGTGCCCAGCCCCTGTGTCTGCTGCCAGACGCCAAGTGCCATTGGGAAGACATGAAACCAGTCAGACAGTGATCCCTGAGGCCACCTCACCTGACCTTCTGCCCAGTTATCTTTCCATCTGACCTGAGACCCAGGTTGAAGCGATTGAGCTGCCTGGCTGTGGTATGTGCAGGTGGTGCTTCTGCGCATGTCTGCAGGCCGCCCCTGCTGGCTTTCGAAGGCAGGTGACCAAGTGCAATGAGGTGAGCTCTGGGGCCACCCGGCCTGGGCTCAGATCCTGACTTTATGTGCTAACTCTGTGATGCTGGTCAAGTTGCTTTACCTCTTGGTCTCTTCATCTAGGATGAGGTTAATATTACTGAGCTCTGAGCTCGCAGTTGGTTCCATTAAAAGTAAGCACATAAGTCAAAAAGCTTGGCATAGAACAGGAGCTCCTTTTGTGTCCCTCCTTAGAATTAATCCTTGACTGTCTGAGACTTTGGTCCTGAGGCTACCTCCTCTGACAGCCTGCTCTGCCTTCCTTAAGTCTAGAAGTGAAGCACCTTGAGCTGGCCTCATGCTTGGAGCCCGGGCTTAGAGTGGCTGACAAAGCCAGGCCAGGATCCCTGCCTGGCAATCTTGAGAGACAGGCCAGATTTGGCTGAGACCCAGACAATGGCGACTGTCTCCCTGCAGGGCAAATACCCCAAACTGCTGGGCTGGATTCTTGTACATTTCAGTTATATCTCCCGGGAATGAGTGCTGGCTGGCTTTGATTGATTTTTTTGGCTTTTGAGTTATAGCACAGGGATTTCTGAATTCAAAGGCCTCTAGCCAACATGCAAATAGTTTTAATTTGAGTTGTAACAGACACGTGGAATTAACACTCAAAAGCCAGCACTTTCCTGGTAGATCCTGCCATAAAGTCGATCACTAAAAACAAGGTCATTTTTTCCGGTAGAAACTGCTCAGGTCTCTTCCACCTTGTGGCCATTTTAGGCTGTGGTGTTGAAAAGGAAAACATTTAAGAAGAAAATTCTAAGAAGAAGGAATTTTTCCCAGCTTTTGGATAGGATGCATTGTTTTCTGTATGCATATTTAGTAGGAGATGGGTTGGGGGCTGTCGTTTGGATAACACTTTTGCCCAATCTGGGATCAGAGAGGAAGATGCCAGGCAACTCTGGGCCTTCCCCCAGAACTTGTTTTGGTCCTGCCTTGTCTATTTTTCCTTTTTGTATAATTCCTCATGGGCTGTTTTTGTGGAACACTCTGGTGCAACAGAATAGACCCTAGCCAAGTAACTCAGATTAAGATAATGGTTGAAAACGTGAGCTTTGGAATGGGTCAGGTGTAGATTCAAATCCTGATTTTTTTCCACTTCCTGAACTTGTGACTTTGGGCACTCATTTATTCTTGTAGCTAGAATTGGCTGGCATTAGCACTGGAGTCTGTACAATGGAGGATGGCCTTGAGCTGACCTTGAAAGAGGGGTAAGTGTGCAAAGAGGCAGAGGTCAAAGGAGAGCTCTCTTCCTTGGTTTACTGCCTTATAGGGCTGTGGAACTGGGCCTCACTAGGAAGACATTGTGAGCGCTGCCTAAGGCAAGAGGAGGCCCTCTTGGGGCACACCATGGGCTTGTCGTGCCTGGCAGGCTGTGGGCATCAGGGCCAGCCGGTCCTGGCAGGTAGAGACCACATTTGGCCTTTGCCTTGCCGCAGCTCAGCAGTGAAATCTGACACGTATCCTGGCTGTGCGGGGTGCCAGGCATTTGCCTTCTTATCGGGCTGGGCACATTCCATGGCCAAGCAGCCACCTGGGTTGCCTCTGTCAGGGTAGATCCACTTTGGACTCTGTGTGCATTTGCATTGCTACCTGTCCTGCAAGTTTTATATTTTCTAGTTTGGCCTGGCGGCTGCTTGCTCTTCACTTTCACAGTTTGGGAGTCTGAGGGGCAGGTGGGTGTGCTGGGTAGGCTGCCTGGCTGCCGCTCACTCTTCAGCACCACCCGGACTTCAGGCACCCTGAGACGAACATGGTCCTCACATAAGAGGATCTGGATTTGGAATCTTCCTTGGTTGTATGACCTTGGGTAGGTCATCTCACCTCTCTAGGCTTCAGCTTCGTTTACCACAAAATGGGAATGGAAAAAGATACTAACCTTGAGTTTCCTTTTGAATAACAAGTTTTATACAGGTGCTCCATAAAATTAATAATCATTATTTTTAGTTGCTTTTAGCTGCTTTCGGAATACTGAAAGTTCTGAACTCTGGAATAGTGCTCAAAGGGGAGTGGGAAGCGACGAACAGCACAAGAGGGTGTTGTGAGGCTGCCATTATATCTTGTTTGCTCAGGCTCAGGGGAACCTCAGCTTTACATCCTGAGCTGTGGGAAGGAATTTGCCCTGAAGTTGAGTGGGAGGAAAACTGCTTCACCAGATCGCTCAGAAAGGGCAATGTGGTCATGATGCAATTTTGCTCCTAAAAAGTCTCTGTTGGGCTGAAAGTAGGCTTGAGGCGAGTTTTGCTCAAATATGTTACCCAACGATAGCAACCAAAACCTGCAAATGCATGTATATTTCTCTCTCATCATCTCCAGGGCTTAGTGTAAAGAGAACTCACTATGTGTGCTGCGTCACACTCACTGGGTTTAAACCGCAGCTTGTCATGGTGTGGCCTAGGGCAAGCTCTTTCACTTCTATGCCATTTTGCAGGTCAGGAGGCCTGCCTTCCTTTGTCCCTTTCATTCCCATGGCGTTTATAAGTGCCTTGTGAAGCTGGCATTACTATGATTATTAATATCGTGGGCAAACATGCTCAGATTGCTTAAGTGACTTGCCCAGCATCGTTTGTCTAAGAAGCCAGAGTGAGAAGAAGGTGTCACACTGGCCTCAGCCAGGTCCCCAGGGGCCTCTCAAAGAAGTTCTGGGCCAGTGGTCCAGTTTGAGACCTTGAGCCTGCCCTTTGGCTTCCTAATCACTGTGCTTTTCTAAACTAGATTCCTGTTCTCCAGTGATACCAACTAGATATTTGCATAGTGTATCTCTGAGAACAATCTCGGGCCAAAACTCTGACGTTTTATGAGAAGTTGGCTAATTACATGAGGCACCACTGGTCTGCTGCCATGGAGAAGATAGGGTAGGCTGAGCTATTTCAGTGGGCTGTAAAAATTCCCCGGACAGCTATTGCCAAAAAAATCTCTAAACTGGACTTCAAGGTGTTTCTGTGGAGACATTGTTTGGGAGGGTGGGTCTAGCTTTATGGAGAGTCACTAAAGGATAGTCTCAATTGGCCTGGAGTTTTGATTTTAATCAATTCAGTCTGAAATCAACTTTATTCTCAAATCACTGGCTGACCAGCCCCGAAGCCCTAGTCAGGTGAGCACAATGCAGAGCTGGGTGAGAGGGAGCAGGGTAGTTCTGACTCATTCAGGATTCTCCTGTGAGTTTGAAAAGTGGAATGACCTCTTAGAAGTGGCAGACCTGTGGCTCAAACACTAATTTAATTTTCTTCCAGCAAATGAAGGAAAAATTCACCATGGCTGGAAGAGAAGCTATGGCTTTTTTCAATGTAACCTTAGCTCTGTTCTTTCACTTGGCCTTGTCATTGTCAGCAGGAAGCCTATCACTGTGAGGCACCAGGAAGGAAGAGGGCTGCACAGTGACCTGCACCAGGCCAGGAGGAGCAGATTTCTGCAAATCAGATTGCATGGTACTGTGAGACCTCAGCTTAATGTTAGCTTACTCGGCTTGCAGCTGAGACTCAGGTACAATCCCCACACTGCCTGGGGAGAGGAGGCTGGAGAAAGATCCAGTAATGGTTGCAGGAGTCAGGTCCAGAGCTGGAGACACAGTGGTTTGGTTGGTGATTTGGGAGCCATCTGAATGGGACTCGAGAGCCGGCTCTCAGTCCCAGCCTCTACCCCTAGGTGGGCACCATCCCCCTAGCTGCATGGGCTGTAAGTGAGAGGAATCGAGGGTTCAGGAATTTCTCAAAGTTGCCTTGAAGAGAAGGTAACCCATCAAAAAGTACAAACTTCCAGTTATAAAATAAGTCCTGGGGATGTGACGCACAGCATGGCCACTCTAGTTAATGGTGCTGCATTATGTATTTGCAAGTTGCTTAGAGAGTAGATCTTAAAAGTTCTCATCATCAGAAAAAATATGTTTAACTCTGTGTGGTGATGAATGCAAATTAAACTTATTGTGGTGATCACTTTGCAGTGTATACAAACATTGAATCACTCCCACCCCAGAACTATTTAATCAACAATCATCTTAGCAATGGTTCCTATGCTCATTAAAATTTAAGAATAAACAAAAAAAAGAAAGAAAAGGCAATCCAATTCTGCCCTTCCCAGTACAACATTCTGCCAAACCCACCAACTTTCTGGTTGAGTGTCTTGTCTCTTCCTCCTGATTTATGCGGTGAATTGTTCCCTTTACTGGGAGGAGTAAGGATGCATCCCACAGTGGAAGTTTCAGCCTCCTGGCATTTGTTCTTTCTTTTTAATCAGCATTTGGGCCATGCTTTTGGACTAGAGACCATACTTTTTTTTCTTGTTTCTTTTCCTCCCCTCATCCCTTTCTCTCTCTCTTTCTCCCTTCCTTCCTTCCTTTAACTTTGTCTACCTCCTCAATTTTCCTCTTTTTTCTGTCCTCTCTTTCCCCTCTTTCTTTGTCTATATTGATTTTGGTTCCTACCAAAGACAAATTTCCTCCTTACAAAACTGTGGGTTCCCTGAGCCCTGAACTTTCCCCCTACCTGCAATAGGCAGAGACTTTCTGGAAATATCTGCCAACACGGTTCTCAGTGACTCTGTGTGCCCCTCGGCCGTGACCGTGCGCAGAGAGCATGAGGAGCACACCACCTTCGTCCCCAGGCCTTCCTGGGCTGCCTTCTCCGGCTGGGGCTCCTGTTGCTCCTTGGGCGACTTCGGTAGCTGAAGGTGCTTCTCTCTGGCCCTGGTTGGTTTGTCCTGTCTTCAGCCCAGGGTTATATCCACAGCTGCTTGTTTTCACTGTACAGGCCCTTTTTCAGAAGCAAATAGGCAAGTCTACAGCTGCCCCTTCTGTGCATTTCTTTATTCCCCTGCTGGCAATGACAATTCTTAGTGGCTGGAAAAACGAAAAAGAAAAAAAAAATTAGACTTAAGTTTCTGACTCAGCTTGCCTGAAAAAGTAATACAAATGAAATAAAAATGAATTTGCTGAATTCTACTCTCTGTGAAATTCTACATATCTCATTACTTGCCCAGACTAAGGGAGAAATCTTGGCTTTTCTTTACTGCAATGACCATTTGTGATCACAATGCAAAGATGCATGAGTTGTGGTCAGGAAGTCTCCAAGAAAGTCCAGTTGAAACCCTCAGGCCCTATAGCCAGTGCCAGTGGCGCCCTTGCTGTGGGCGAGCTGCTCGTGCACGTTTTTACTGAGGCCTCAGAACACTGTAGAAGCAAGTGTTATTTGTTATGACCATTTTACACATGAGCAAACTGAAGCTTAGGAAAGGCTAAGTAGTTTAGCCAAGCTTACATGCCTAGGGATTCACATATGAAATATGAGATGACTCTGGTTGGTTCCCATGCTCTTAGCCTCTGTGTTACACTACTTCCAAAAAGAAAACTATAGTCTCAAAGTTTACAAGCTCTCAGGAATCAGGCCCTGTAGTGAAGCAATCTAGCCTAGAATGAACTTTCAGATTAATAAATCATCACAAGAGGATTATGATGCTTGCTTTCATTTTATGTTTGAGTCCATTAGACTAGTTCTATGCAATGTGCTGTTTGTTTCTGGATACCATTAATACAGTTTGGGTAGCTGCCACCAGGTGAACAGGCATCTCTGTCCCTTGCTGCTCAGAGTGAGGTCAAGAAATAGGCAGCACCAGCATCAACTGGGAGCGTGTGAGAAGCTAGGCCCCAGGCCCCAGCAGACCTCTCAGCCAGAATTTCCCTTCTAATAGGGGTCCCAGGTGAGAGTGGGAAGGGATCAGTCTTGGCTGTGGCCTGAATTTAGAGTATTCTCAAGAGTAGAAAGCAGAGATAACTGCTTCACACTTTAATACATCCTTTTTCCTATAGGAACATAACTTTTTATTAATAAAAAATACTTAACTGCTCATGATATAACTAATAACAATGACTAACTCATAAGAACTGGTCATTTAAAAGCACTTCTTTTAAACAGTCAAGTTTACCTGAAACCAAATACCTGGGCATGCTTCAAGTATCCCATCCACTGAGCGTGACCTGTTTCCAGTCAACACCTGGAGACTTTCAGAGTCACTCCACAGGATGAGGTCTTTGAAAATAGCCCCACAAAAGCATTTAGCCACTATGTGCGCTCATTAAGGAGAAGAACAAAGACAGCAACTACTTTCTCAGTACTTCTCCTAAGAGTCAATAGCATTTTACTTGTATTATTTTTCTGTTTGGTACTTCAATTTTTGCATATTTTCTGATTTATTTTATAGAAGGGAATTACACAGTATCTGAGGTTTCGTTGACAGGGACTGTATCTTAATCACCTTTCTGCCTGCAAAATGTCTGGTGCAGCATTTAGTATATTGTAGCTGCACAAGAAATGTCTTTTGAATGTGGAACAGCCTTCCAAGCTCTTCCCAAGAATGCTTCCTAAAGGCCTAAAGGGGCCTTTTGACTTTCTTTTTGGATATTTAAAATAATAATTCCATGGTATCATTTGAAACCGAGCTATACTGGGAAAGTTTCTTCATAGAGGCCATGATCATATATGATCAAAGTCTCTTTGTTCCTTTTCTGTTCTGCACCATGTTTTATTGTGTGGCTTTCCGACTCAGCATTTTGTTATCTGAATCAGTGCTGCCCTCATTCTGCTGATAGACAATGCTGAGCATGGATGAAGAGTGGGTCAGTAGTGTGAACTACTCACCTCAGGAGAATTCTGTTTTAGAAGCATCTGGGAACTTTTCTAGGAGAAAGACATGGACTATGGGATTAGACAGATTTAAGTTTAATTATGGTCCTCTGATTTTCTGGGTTGGGCATTTGACTTAGTAGCTGAATTTCATTTATAAAATGGGATAACGATACATGCCTCATTGGCTGGTTATGGGGACCAAATGAGATAGTGGCAGGAAGGTTGTCTAGCAGACACAAAATAGCTGGGGAGCTCCATGTGTAGGGGTGATCCATCTGAAGTTGGAGAAAACCATGTTTTTTCCTTACGTGCAGAGAGAACATAAAAACCAGATAAGCAGGGAAATCTTTTCCAAAAGAAGGAAAGAACTTCTCTCGGACATCTATACCACTGGTGATGCATCGCAATCCCCATCCCCTCTGAGACAGGAAGACCTCTGTGTCAATGCCTTGGAGAATTTGGAAAGGTTTTGGATGGCCTGGCCATGCAATGACCTGACTTCCTGGGATAACTTCCACAAGTTGTTCTCAGGACAAGACCAGTTTTGAGGAGGTTTTCAGAAGGAGCAGTTTTACTCCAATGATTTGTGTGCTTTAATCAGTAAATTGTAGCCCAGAGAGGTGAAAGCACTTGTCCAGCATCACAGAGCAAATTAATGATGGAACCAGGAATCAAACCCATGCGCGTCTGGCTCCGGAGCTTTTAAGTGTGGGCTGTACTGCTTTGTGTGGAAGTGACGGAGTCGATGTTTGGGAAGCTGGACACCCACTCCCTGCTTCCTGCTGTGTGAAGGAGAACTCCAGAAGTGAATGTGCTTTTCTCCTGCAGTGGGAGTGGGTGGGAACACCAAGGTTCAGGCTCCGCATGGCTGACCAGTTGGAAGGCTCCTTCTGTCCTCCACAGATGGCCTCCTCCAGTTAACTGCCGCACTCGAGCTCCCTAGCCAGTGGGCGCGAAGTGCCAGCACGGGGTGGGGGTGGCACGAAGGTTGCTCCTTAGCAGGGGGTCCTTCTCCAGCCCTTCCTGTGGAAGAGGAGACAAAGCCGTAAGAAAGGCCCACCAAGCCTGGGTAGCTTTGATCCTTCCTCCTCCCAGCCCCTCGAAAGGCTGAGGACAGAGAGACTTTGGCTTTTTCATTTTCTTATTCAGAAGGAGAAATTTAAAGACGCTCCAGGAAGATTCTCCATAAAGCCACATTTAGTTCGGTTCACTGAGCCTGTGGCAGAGGGACACGCTGATCGTGGCTGTTCAAACCCAACTCAGGCTGGCTGTCGCTGGTGGGCTGATGAGCAGTTCCCAGGGGCGCTGCAAGGGGAGAGGCAGGGGTCAGGAGCCGCAGGGTTCCGCTCTGCTGCACCATCTCCGGAGACCCTCCAGCCGCTGTGGCTGCCCTGGGCCCGGACTGCAGTTTTAAAGTTTAGATGGGTGTCCTCACTCTATTTTCCAGCTTCATGTAAAGAAAGGGTGGTGTGAGAAATGACTTACTAAGACAGGTGGGTGCTCAGGCTGTGATGGGTGTGGGCTGGAGCCATCTCTTCACACATGGTCCTCTCTGCACGCCTGGGTGGACCATGTCTGGCAGAGAGAGCAGTCCAAGGCTCCCTGCATAGGACCAAGCAGGCTATGGGAGAAGGAGGACACATTTCTGTGGCTTAATTAGGCCAAAAAGCACATAAAATGAAGACACCAACCCCCAGAGGAAGTGAGTAAGCTCTCCCACCTGTCTGGCCCCAGGCCTCACGTGGAGATGAGAAAAATGTTCTTCAGGGAGAGCATGGCAGGAAGTCATTTTAACAAGTCTGACTATGTGTTCCCAGCCACTGAAAGTCCCTTGGCAACATGAAGCAAGTAAAAGGAGCCACATGGAGAGGATGTCAAAGAACATGAGTTCCGTGTGATGCCAGACCTGAGGTCCTCCAGGCCGGAATTCTCCGACAGTAATAATGAAATGTGGGAGGCTTATTATTGGCCAACATCCATATCTTCAATGAATCTTTAGGAAGTGTTTTTAAACGATCTTATAAAGTTGGAAGGGCTACCAACGACTGCATTTTGTGCTTGTCCCTTAAGGTGACTCAAAAGTTAGCCACATATCCTTTCCATCTTTTGCTGCAACCCTCAGACAATCATCTCTTTTTCAGCAGCACATTGTTGACCCGTGGCAACTCTATGTTCAGGAAAGTCCTCTCTCGTCCTGACTGAGAGCTGGTGGTGTCCTTGGAGAAGTCACTTACCTACCCTGCACTCAGTTTCCTTGCCTGTGGAATGTGGATTTGTTGAACGAAACCACTTTCTCTCAAACCTGACTGTACATTTGGGTCTTCTGGGGAAGTTTAAAAAAAATACAAATGTTTATTTCATAGAAACCCCTAGACACCTATAGCACATAAATGGGTGCATGAAAAAATGATGAAAACAGCAATATCTATAGTCTAGGTTAACAGCACAGCACTGTACCAGTCAGCTCTCTGATTTGGGTGCACTCTACATGGCTATTCAGATGTCAGTCAGTGAGAAAAGCAGGTGAAGGGGACATAGAACTCCATGTGTTACTTTTGCAACTTCCTGTAATTTCAAATTAAAGAGTTAAAAAATTCCTAATGCCCAACTCTCACCCCAGGGATTCGATTCATTGGTCTGGGGTTGGGACGTCAGTGTTTTTTAAAACCTCCACAGGTGATTGTAATGTGCAGCCAGGGTTGAGAACTAACTAACCTACATCATCTCTGGGTCCCTTTCCAGCCCAAAATGTTATCAGTCAAATTAATCTCAACCCTTCATGAAACTATGTAAACGTTCAACTTGTAGGGGTAATACTCTTTTTAAGTTTATTATCCACTATAGAAAAACTTTCTTTAATTTGTCCTGAAGTTACCAGTTGAGTGACCTAAGCTCTAGCTTCTTTCCCTTCCAAGCACTGTCACCCTCTGGCTGTACCTTGGAGCTGCTACTTCTCACCTGATGCCCTCTGCTGTGATTCTGACATGTGCTGTGGTCACCACTCACTGGCTACAGGTCACTTCCTGCCGGCCCGGCCCAAGTCCATGTACTAGGGGCTGCCAGCTCTGCTTGGGTCTCAGTGGAGAGGGGTGAATGGGGCAGGGCACACTTCCCTTTCAAGTCTCCTTACTTACACCCAAAGCTCTATGGGGAATCACATGTCACTCAACAGTTGGAGTTACCAATAGCAATTGTAATGTGGGAGGAGAAAATCCAAACATAATGCTGAATGGGACTGTGCTCACAGTCCAAAACCCCCAAATTAAGCCTTTCACAGGAAGTCCCCCACTGTAGGCTAGATCCCCTGTCCTCTGAGGAGCCTTCCTTTCAGAGCACATACCCTTTGCACAATGATAATGAAATTCTTACTCTACTCCTCCTTTAGGGAAAGTGTCACCTACCCACAAATTGGTGTCTTCTAAGGACTCACTTGTTCCCTTATCAAGACTATCCTAGGACTTGAAATCTGGCTTATTCAACTAAGAATTACACAGTGGGGGAGGGAAGTGGGGGCCAGGGGACCTTGGCACTCCAGGTCCAGTCCTGACAAGTTATAAGGCAAATGTCTCCTCTTTCCACCTGATCATCAAGGTGGAAACAAATGAATTCCCCCCCCCGCCCCCGCCAACCACACACATACTTCCACATTTCCCAAGGATGAACAGCATGTTCTCTAGCCATATTAAGCAAGAGAAATTGTTTTCTAAGTGGACACAGATTCCTGTCCTAAATGTGTTTGATGCTTTGTTATCATGCAGATCTGTGTCCTCTCAGACTTGCTCTTGATCCAGCTCATATGTCTTGCCCAGAGGCCTATTGGAGCATAAGAAAGGAATTCACTTACCTTGCCTTTTAAAGCGCAGAGTCCCCTGGCTCTGTGGTCACCGTCTGACCACACTAAGATAGAGTCCCCAAAACTTCATAATACCCACAGACCACATCTCACTTTTTAAGAAGGGCATCTTCATACCTTTTTCTGTAATGTGAAGGGAGGCAGTGTGAGGGTAATTACTTTCTTGAGCAGCCCTGACAGGGTTTGTGCTGGGGATTGCAGAGGGTGCAAGGATTTGGAAATGATAGTAAGTCCCTGTTTATTTTAATCTATACTATTCACAATTTTCATTGGCTTTGATTTTCTTTTTAGCTATGACCTTTCTAGACTGAATAATGATTTTTAAAAATATTTTCTATCAGAAGGTAGCACCCCATCTCCAAACACCTCCTCCTGTCCCTGCCTCCAGCCCCAGTATTTTAGGTACCCTTATCTATACCTTGCTTCCAGATGTCCCCCTGCGGGCCAGGCCAGCTGCCAGGATGCCACTGCTTGAGGCCACTGCTTGAGGTAATGGTTTGCAAATGTTTACTACCTGCAACTTTGTCTCATCTTATCTCTCTCAGGCTTCAAAGGCTGACCCCTAATTTAGATTTCTCAAGAGTTTGAAAATCAGTCCATGTGCATGCTAGCTGAAATTTCCCCAGTTTTAAGTATTTTAAAGCACATCTCCTTTTAACTTGTGATTACATTTTGAAGGCATGTAATATCTTGCACATGGGTAAGTATTTAATTAATATTTTATTTTATTAATCTTTCTAATGGTTCTGAATGATGAAACAATTCATTCACTTAAACTCCCATTTATAGTCTTCTTATACCCTTCTGTGGTATGAGGAACTGGCTACAGATATACAGGTGACTTTCAGGCCAAAGGTCAAATTCCAAATAGATTATTCCTCCAGATATAATGCATGGAAAATATACCATGGCTGTTGGCGTAACACAACCTGAGTTGGAGAACTCTGATCCTGATTTGAGGGTTGTGTGACCTTGGGAAAGTTATTTCATCTCTCCAAGCTACAGTTTCATCCTTGACAAAAATGAGGATGATGATGATAGTAGCCACCTTGTGTGGTTGTTTCAGGATTAAATGAGATAAATGCCCACAGCACTGGGTCATAGGAGGAGCTTAGTTGATGTAAGCCATTGTTACTGTGCTATTAGTTCCTATAGGGGAACAACTCACGCTTAGATTAGGTAGGTGAGTGTTTTTCAAGCATAGACAGAGCACCATCTATATCAGAACTGACTTAGGTGCACTTAAAAGTGAGATTCCTGGGCCCTGCACACTTCTCAAATCATGCTGGGACACAGGCACCTGTATTTTGTCCAGCTCCCCAGCTATGATGATGAGAGGCACACTACATGATGCCACTGGCTCATGTTTTACCTGTGAGCTGCAGCAGTTAAGGACTGGGTGGGCAGTGTGCATCTACTTCATCGCATGCTAGGTGGGAAGATTTCTGGGAAGATCTTAAAGACCAATTTAAGGTGGAGTTATTCATTGTGAGCGCAGTAGTTACATTAGCCCTAGTTTCACATCCTTTTATCAGTTATTTTCCACACTATATTTAGGCATACTATAACTAAGGGTCAGCTGAAGGAAGAACAAGAAACAGGAGGTAGAACCCGATTTCTGTTAGAGCTGCAAAGGGACTGATTCAGAAGGCAGAGAGTTGAGAGCAGGGAGTTAAAAAAACAGAATGGCATCCAGGAAAGGGATATTTTGGTACCAACCACTGGCCATCTTTTGGTTGACTGCTTTTTGTCCTTTGGGGACAGCTGCTGAGGTGGGACTTTGGTCTGTGTGAGCAGCTAGATAATTTAGTTGGAATGATTAAAAATGTAGTTTTACTGGCATCTTATAAAAGCAGCAATTGTTTTGTTTCCCTGGCAAAGCTATTCCATGAGGCAGGTTGCAACTTGTCCTATTTGCCCAAGCCTTAATGGAGCCCCCAGGGAAGGGATAATCAGATGGTGTCACTTGGAAAGGCTCCTGATAGAAAAAGGCTCACTGAGGTGGCAGTTGTTCAGCTTCCTCCCCTCAGTCCCCAGAGTCAGGGACTCTGGCAACTTATGCTTGGCACCTTTCTGTCCCGTGGTGGCCAGTTGGGTCCTTCTGGGAAGCTCTACAGTTGTGCTGGGGGAACACCTTTGTGCATATGAGGAAGTTGGGTTTAATGGGGTGATCACACAAGCTCCTGAATAGTCTTTCACAAATGGCAGCTCAAACTTTTCAACATTAGAGAGTGAGTTAAAAGTATGGCTTTGGCGTCTTCAGACCTGAAAGTTGGTGCTTAATAGCTGAGTGACACTGGGCAGGTGACTTAACTTCTCCTAGCCAAAGACTCCTCACTTTGCTACCAGTGTTGTGAAGATTAAATGAAATGATGTGTGAGAAAACCCTTAGACTATTCTGGCCCAGAGATGGGCTAAAAACGGTAGCTGTGGACAGTGCCAGTGGTGCTGGTACCGGTATTGCTGCCATTGTGCTAGACCCTGGGGCATGGACAATGGCCCAGGCTTCACTGCAGGGATCGAAGCCCTGTGCCTTACCGCCCTAGACACAGAGGGCTTAAAAGAATCATCCAGTCTGGGTAGCTTAAGTGGCTCCTCTTCATGTTGAAAGATGGTTAAGCTTGTTCAAATAGACTAATCAGAGGAAGTAAACTCTGAAATTCATCTGTAAACAACATGGTGAGTCCAATAAATCAAGCTGCAAACCTGAGTAATGCATATTTAAGGACCTAGAGCAGAAATTCAGAAATTTCTGATGGTAACAATGAATTCTAAATATGGCGATCATTAAGTACATGGCAGCTCTCAAGGGAAAGATCATGTACATGCCCAATACTTTGGAAATGAAAGAGAATTATCTTCAGGTTAACATTGCCATAGGTAAGATGTACTTTGGGTCATTTAACATTTCATAGACTAATATTAGGTGTGAAACAAATGATTCATAAATGTCTTTCTCTGATGTTGCTCCAAGTACACCCTCTTTGAGATGTGAGGCTGACTTTCCCTTCTAAGCCATCACAGCTGTGTCTGCCCCCCATCTCTATGGGAGCCAAGGCATCTCACCACATTGAAATAATTTTAAATTCATGAATAAGTGAGATTAAACTATTGAAGGGTAATTAGTGACTTCCAGAATTAACTGACATTAATTAACCCAAATGGCAACTACTATTTGAAAAATTAAAAAAATAAGCTAATATTTAATAATACAAAATTATTTATTAGTAAAAAGTTAGAATTTGTTCATTACACAAAAAGTAAAACAAGTGACTGCTCCCTATGAAAAATTTAACCATAAGCATACAAAGTAGGAGTGGCACCATGACTGGGTCTGTGGACAAATTAATGCCTGAATTAGTTAGCATCAGAAAACTGGAAATGCTGACAGGTTGCATATTTCGAGTTATCATTTGGCGTGCTAGAAGAGTAGATATACACATGCCATGTTCTAAATCAATGTAACTTCTATTAGCAGACATCACAGTTTGTTTCCCTCTTGTAGAAATCGCTGGTCGTTACTGCTGAAGGAGCAAAGTTCACATAGTCCATGCTGGGATAGGAAAAATACTCTGACGCTCTGATGGTGTCCAAATGCTCTGCCTCGCAGGACGCACAGTAGCAGACCGAAGCGCTGGCTGAGGAGAAGCAATCATACGGGGCATGCGAGGGCACGTGAGGGTAGGAGCAGTCTTCTAAGGGATAGCCACGATTTCTGGTTTCCAGAGAAGACAGGAGATTGTAATTCTCTGGAGCACATGCAGGAAGCTGAGCCGGTGAGTAACTGTAGTCTAAGGAACCAGAGAGAGTGGAGGAATCTGAGGGCGATCCTTGGGTCTAGAGAAATGAAAACCAAGGAGCAAAGAGCTTGATAATTTAGGATTAAAAGGACAGATTAGAGTGGATTTATTAATTCAGAGTAAGAACATTAGGGATAAAACACAAGATAATACTCAACCCAGCCCAAGTTTGCAGATGTAATTTTATTTGCTGACTGCAGGATTTCATGACACCACATTCTATATTTACCTATTTCTTTCCCAACAATAAATTGCCTTGCTTCACTGGTTTCCTTTGTCATAACCATACTTTAGAGGATACTTTGTTCTTAAACCACAAAATCCCATTGTGCTTCAAGTCACCTGCACATCAAATCCTGCTGTGAGCCACAATACAAGCTGCAGGTGGCACCTGGGATGTTCCTCCACACCCTTGACTGTGGAGAACAAGGTGACCATACACATCAATGATCCAGTGTCTACGAGACTCCAAGATGGGGATCTACTCTTACTGGCATTAAGGTCTTATCCGCTGAGGAGTACGGTAACACCTTCTGTTTCTCTTAAGTAGGTTTACAGTTATTAATAAGAAAGCCTAACTTGGAAGCTGGAAGGGAACTGGATGATTGGCACCCTGTATGCACATTCTGTGGAATTAACTTCCTAATTTTAGTCTTGATACCTACACAGACTTCTGCCAAATTGAAAGAAAAATTATTCATACTTTAAAGAAACTTATTTTTCAAGGCTAAAAAACTATATAAGTATCTAAAAGATATCTAAAACAATTGGTATCTACTAATGGAAATTTTACTCCATTTTATGTAACACATTTTTTAAGCACCTGAGGTCCATCAAGAACATACAATCCAAGTTCTTTCGAGTATTAGGGCTTCTTTTTTTCCTAACCATCTGAGGCCCAAATGAGTTCTTGTTAGCCTATGCCAGACCAAAACAACCAGTTAATAGAGCCCGTTCAGTGTCAAAGTAAAACAAAAACCCCTTATCAGAATGATAGTTTGGTACTGTGTGGACACAGCCTTAATTCCATTTCCAAGAATTCAGACATCCAAGGACCATTGTTTAAATCAGTGATTTCCAATTAATTGATGTCTTAACTTTACAGTTTAAAAACATTAAATGAATATTGCCAGGAAACCTCTGTTTATTGCCACACACATAATTACATGTGTATCCCAAGGTTTGCACCCTGCAATGTGTGGCTGTTTCTATCTCCATTAAGTTTTAAATGGTTCTCTGCTTATTTCCTGAATGATTTCCTTGTTGATAGTGTTTGTGTGATTTCTCACGAGATGATGCAAACTTTCTTACAAAGCATTACTAACCCATAGTAAGTAACAATCAGGTTTTGTAAAGAACTGAGATAAATTACCAGGTTCTGGTTAAAGCAGAAAGGGGCAGCCTGGAAGCTGTCAGGGAAACAGTGTGGCATATTTTGCAAGGAATTGAGTGAAGGGCCTGGGTGTGTCTCTGTCTGAAGGTAGGAATCAAAGATCTGGTTGAGGCAGCTTGGGTTCTCTTCACGAGAAACGCAACTGGAAAATTCCCGGGGTTGAAAATAATTGGGTGTGGAAGAAATTGGTTCAGGCTCAAAATACAGTCCTAGAAGAGAAGGAAAAAAAAATTTTTTTTGGTTTAAAAATTGCACTTAAGGATTTGAATGCAATTTATTCCATACTTTGGATATTTACTATGTCTAGGGTAAAAGGGAGCTTAAGACTTTCTATAAAGGTAAACAGGCAGGCAATTTGGACTTTTTTAGTTGTCTTAGCAAATTCAAGTCCCAGTGAAATGAATCTGGTTAATAATGTAGAACTTGTCTGTAAATATGACAAGGGCAAAAATAAAAGAACAGTGATCCAACCTGTGACAACTGGCACTTTCCTGGACTAGAAAGCATCAATATCCAGCACCTATCTGCAGTTCAAGTAAACCTCCTCTCTGAGAAGTAACTTACAGATGTTTGAGGCTAGAAGAAAATTTCTGATGCCATGGGAAGTAATCTCTTGATTTAGGGTTATTGCTTTCCTAAACTTTTCAGAACACTTACTCAGGATCTTAACTTTTGAAGAGTGATATATAAATGGCAATGCAAATTATAAAAACGGAAACTAGGAATGTAGAGTACAAATGAGTACTACTTGTTTTAAATTACAAAAAGTAAACCTGTTTTCTTAGTGAATAAGTTAACATGATAATGGAATTAAAATAAGTTAAATATTAAACAAGAATAATTCTGAAAACATGACTTCTTTTCTATTTTAGTATTAATAGACTTTCTCTGATTGTTATCCCTAAATGCTCAAAGGAAGCAGGTGAAGAGTATGTCCATGAGAGGGAAACAGAACACTGGATTTTTTGAAGTCTCAAGGTTCCTTTAAGGTTAAGTTAAAGTGGCACATTCAATGGTGAGCTACCATAAGAACAGGTTTCCTTATGCATGACCTCTTTAAACTGTTAGCTGTTGAGTGGCATAGGTAGGAGTGTTTATGTAATAGAGTTATTCGTATTGGGCTGAGGAAATTTACAATTGTTTGAACTGCTTTCTGGGCAGAAAGTAAAGAAGGGGAGGGAAGCCCCTGTCGGCTAGAAACTAAATGCACAAGAGCAAAGGTATTATTCTAGGATCTTAGGATGTTCTATATACCATCTAATAGCACACTAAAAATGATAAGTTTCTGAAAACAATTCTGATCTTTCTGTGAAGCTTAGTTACTTGGAGATGAGGAACTGAAATGAGAAGAACAAGCTCTTGGGACAGAGTAGAGAGCAGAGAATAGACAGCTCAGAAGTGAGGACAAAAATTTGCACTTATTTCCTTGCTAGACTTGCATCTGGAGTCACTATGCGTTTTTCACCTTCTGATTGGTTGGATTCCAATTAAATGGTGGTGCCTATCTTAACCTCTGAATCAAGCACTGAGAGACTTTCCAGATGGACTTTGGAAAGAGTTTTTGAGAGAATTGTAATGCTGACTGTACTGACCTGCAGAAGATGGTGTGACTGGGTCTGCAAGGTGGACACTGTTGCCTCCGGACAGCTGCCAAAACAAGAATACGACCATAAAGCAAAGTGAAATGAGAGTTTTCAAAAGGGAAAGCTAAGGCATTTTGATGTGAACTTTGTAAGGTAAGCCAGACTTTTTCTTCTGAAAAAAAGTCGTTAAAATACAACCAATGTTATATTTTATTTAGATTCAATTTTTAAGTTGTTTGGGGATTATTTTCTAACATCAAATTCTCCCACTTAAATTTTAAAGGTTATAAATTTTGATAAAAATTAATATAAACAACTTTTATATTACAGAAAACTCAGTTAAGAGCCTTTCTATTAAACTATTTAAAATTAGTAAGGGCTAACATTTATTTAATCCCAACTATCTATGACTTGGTCAATAATTTTCCTCAAAATTTTCATATACTGTCTGGCTGCTTAGCCTTAGCAATTTGTTTTCCCAGAAGGACACAATTCCTAACTTTTTACTTCTGGATAGCTAAAAATATTCACTTGTTCTTACTAGGTATGAAACACTGTAATACAGAATACTCCCTTACAGCTGTGGTCAGTGAGCTGGAGCCTCTTGTAAACAGTTGGAAAATATTTCAATTCTGTTTTTTACTAGTTTCTATAAAAGTTTCTTTTTTCACTACTATATTTAAATACTTAACGTTTATGAGACTGTTCCTTTAACTATTCAGCCTGTATCTTCCAGTTGAACTGATAATTGTACTAATTTAGGATTTTTTCTTTTGTTTGTTTGTTTTTTATGTTGTAGGTGTTGGCTTTAAAGTTTAAAGGGACCAGCATTGCACTGTGATTCTGTGCTGGGAAGCTGAGCTCACCACACCTCTCTTCGGTTACAGGGTATACTTAACTCCTGTACACCGAGCCCCTGGGAGACTGCACAGCCAACCACTGCTGAAACAGGAGGTGGTGTTACTTTTGAAAATGATCCGTGTTATAATGTCATGAACCAGGAAGCTGGAGTCCCTCACCAGCTCTTTATGCAAATACTTGGCTGCAGCTTGAGCTAAAGGACTTGGAAGGAGTGGGCTTTAAAAAATCTGCTTCATTGTAGGGCTCTCATTTACCCCATTCCTTCCCCCACCCAAAAGGTCTGTTTGCCTGCCTCCCTACGTTATCGCCCTCAGGTATGTTTACAATATCCTACTTGATATTATCTTTCTAGTCATGGGTCCACTTTCTACTTTGCTCCAAGAATACAAAGAAAGGCACCTTCTCTCTTACATTTCAAACAGCACAAAATCCACCACCTACCCTTTACAAAAGCATAGCAAGACTGTTTTTTTAGAAAAGGGTAAAAAATGGGTAAATTATATCTTTTGGTAAGTACTAACTAAAGTTTCCTTTATCCTAAAGGTAAAAGGTGTATGTGTGTGTGTGTGTGTATGTGTGTGCATGCGCAGGGCTGTTTGTAAATTGATCTGGCTGAAATAAGTTTTTACCAGATTTACAAATCTGGCATGCACGAGTTTTTCCTGGTACTGTTTGAGACTCTGCTATTTGTCTCAACCTATAACTTCATTCATGATCTCCTTAAAGTTTCAGATTGTGGATACTAATCTGACTTTATAACAAATTAAGATAAATTTCTCCCCACTTTCTGTATTTGATAAAATTAACTCTTTCCTTGGCTTAAAGCTTCCCAGAGGCATCCTTCAACCACTGAACAAATTGGAGATCATCTCTGTTAAGCCAGAAAGATCTACACCCAGTAGCAGGTGTGCATTTATCCTGTTATCTGCCATCCTTGCCTACTGAGTATGCCTCTCAGAGCTTTCTTAGAATGCCAGATCCTTCTGATGGTTCCCAGTGAGGGATTTTTACATCTGCCTCTCATAATTAGGTCACCTGTGTGTTAGTCTCTGAGGACACGGGCAGATATAATCTTCCAAGAAACAGAGCAGAGAAGGCTTTGCTCTGCGTGTTCCTGCAAGGCGCTGGTTCAGAAGCACTGCTTCACTGTTTCTCATGGGGGAGTTCAGAAAAAACCTAGATAAGTCAAACTGCTCCAGGGAACAGACCCTGGTCAGATACACAAGTGAAATTTTTTACCTTTACTTTCATTCTGTAGCTAGCTAAGAGGGGAAGAGTGACCAAAAACCCACTAAGTGGGATTTCTCCAGGTGCCGCTGAAGCAGAATTCTACCATGCACCAAAGCCCCTTAATGAAGGATAAACATCTTGATGATTAATTATTATTATTATTTTTTGCACCAGAAGCATTTCCCAGTTCCCTTGTTCCTGGTTTTATTAAACTTATAGCCATCTCTGAACTGAAGGGGTTGATGGTTAAGGCTACCAGACTCCTGCTCAGCGCAGCTGGATCTGCAGAAACATGAATTTAGGGGGCCAGTAGATGGGAAGGTCTTTTATATTAAGAATAGGAAGAACTTGGTCCTACTTTTAGTTCTATTATTATTAACTGCAAGACTGAACTTTAGCTGTAAAAGAGGCATGCATATCTCTGATCTACTTACCACCCTGGTTGTTAAAAGAACTAAATGAAATGCGTGTGCCAAAGTGCTTTAAGAGAACAATTGTAAAACTCTCTACAAATGAAAGTTTATTGTGTTAGCTGAAATTCTGTATACAGAGGTACTAACTGCTCCAGCAAGTGTAAAATTTGTGCTGTACGTGCCATTCACAGCAAGCTCACACCTGAACTCTAAACTCTGAGCAAAGGGTATGAATGAACATTATTGAACAGCTGGCTTTTGATCTATGGTTGTAATTTTATTTTGGTTGTTTTTCACAAACAATAATAATGATAGCTAACATTTATTGAGCACAAGTAAGTGGTAAGCACTAAGTGGATAACACTCTTCTAAGTGCTTTATATGCAACAACTCATGGAACTCATAAAATCCTATTATCTCCAGTTTAAAGATGAGGAAACTGAGGCAATTAAGACAGTAATTTGCTCAGGGATACACCCCATGTTGGAGCTGAGATCTGAACCCAGTCCACTGGTTCCAGAATCTGTGCTCACTACCTCTACATCATTTGTTTCTTCCCACAAAGGCTCATTTCATGAAATTGTCCATTTCCTACAAAAGCACCACGCACAAAAATCACTGCAGGGCAGATGGCAATAAGCTGGAGCCAGGACCAATCCTAACAATGGCAATATGGGCCCTAACTGTCACATGCTATATCCACACATCCACACTCAAAGCAACCGACAAACAAGGACTTTTAGTGAGCTGCTCTCTCGGAGGCCAGCTCGGCTTCATTTGGTGCTGCTGCTGCCCTGGGCCTCTTGGCAGCACTGTCTGCTTTAGGCTGTACACACAGGAGCAGCGTGACCTCATGGCTGCCCAGGTCAGACTCGTGATGACCTGGAACTGCTTCAGGCTTCATTACATCTTCACGAGGTGGCTTTATATGCCAAGCTGTCTCCTCTGCAGATAGATGGCCCCTTTCTGCTGGGCACTTTCAGTGCCTGGCAATTTATGGATAAATGCCCTCAGAGGTGCGGTTTCAGAATAATGAGGAGGAAGGGGGTGTTGTGCCAGAGAGATTCTCACCTTGAGGGGTTGTCTCAAATGAAGTGAATTTCTGGGAGAGATTCCTTTGTGTACATGAGGGCACATATACTGTCTTCCTAACAGATGACAATCTACTTACCTGCTGCCTGGTCCTCTCCCTGCACAGGACCAATGACCCCTTTGCACTCAACTATGATCGGTGAGGGCCGGGCTCCCTCACCCCTGAGCACCACAAGCTGCTCTTGGTGGCTTCCTGTAGTGGACTGGGATGAAGCTGGGCACAAAAGTCACAAGAACAGCTGAAGAAGGCCAGGTCTGGGGATGGTGACTGGGGCCTAGGGCGCCCTCCTCCACCTTCCCAGACAGGGGTGAGTGAGGACCAACACGAGGCGGGGGTTAGGTGGAGAATTCATGCTTACAGTTGCCCCTGAGGCTGCCTGGTGTGCCCTCCTCTGCTGTAGCAGCTCCTTCACTGTGATCTTCACCCGGACACCTTGATACACCTTCGGTTTCTCTGGGGAAAGGCAACTGAGTCAGTGGTCAAGTGCGAGGTTTGGGTGTCCGCCTGGGGTGTGAGGTGCTATGCACAGTCTCTGGCACTTGCGGCCAGGTGTCTAGGTTTGGAGAATGAAAAGGGAATGCTAAAAGACAGGTGGGAAAGAAACACAAAATTTTCCAACTTGAAAGGATAAGGAAGGCTTGGGCAGGTTTCAGGGCCCCAGTGGGGGCAGAACCTCTGGAAATCTGTGGGGTCACCCATCCCAGGCTGGACCCTATCCCTAGACCAATAAACAGCACGATGGAACGTGCTCAGGAATGTGGAGACCAGGCTAGGGGAGATCACCACCTTGGTTGAGTTAGGGGACCCTGGAGAGGGACCAGGCACCGGGGCAGGGGCACGCTTTCTGACCTGGGGCGGCTGGCCCTGCCCGCCCCACCATGACGCTCCCGCTCCTGAGTGGAAGCTCTGAGTCTCTTCCTTCTCCATCAAGCCAGGCATGGCTTCTGGGGAGGCTCTAACCTCCACGGACCCCTTGGTCTGGAAGCAAGCTCTGGGGCAGGCAGCGGGCAGGTGGAGTTTGAAAGCCTTGTTCATGGGCCAGTGAGGGACCTGCTAGGCTGACCCCTGTAAAGGGACCAGGCCTGGGGAACAACTCCCCCTCTGCCTCCTGTCGTTTTCCTCAGCCTTTCCCGCCCTCCATCTTTTCCTCCAGCCTCCTTCGGCGCCGCTCCTGCTCTCGCCTTCTTCTCGTCTCTCCCCCACTGCCTCCCTTCCTGGTGCAGGCATTTCTCGGGCGCTCGGGGCTGGGGTCGAGTCCGCTTAGCGCCCGCTCTGGGAGAGCTGTGCGGGGGCTCCCGAGGCCGCCGGAAGAGGCCGCCCTCGGGGCTGGCTGGGCTGGGCCGGGCCGGACCGCCCCGGCTCGCGGGAGAGGCCGGCGCGCGCCGGCGGGGGAGGCGGGAGGGCGGCCGTGCGCGCCGGGAGCGGGGCAGCCGCGGCCCCGCGCGAGCCCCCCGAGTCGCAGTGAGTAGGTCGGGCCGGGCGGGTGGGCCACGCCGGGCCGCGGGCCAGGCCGCAAGAGCCCAGTACGCCTCCGGCCCTACCTCGACCCAGAGCGAGCGCGGGGGAGGTCGCGCGGGAGGGGCCGGGCCCCGCGGCGTGGAGCGGCCGCGCGGGCCTCCTAGGCGCCCGGTGACCACGCCGGGCCGCCAGCGCCTCACCTGGTCGCTGCGGAGACCGCAGCTGCACAGCTGGGACCCCCCACCCCCGTCACGGCCCGGCCAGGTCCCGGGAGAGAGGGGTCTCCCCAGGGAAGGAGGCTGCGCTTATTCAGCTGCCGGGCGCAGGGAACCCCAGCCTGGCCCGCAGCGCCTGGGCGCCGCGTCCTCTCGGCTGTCCAGTTTCTGCCCCCGACCTCCTCGCTCGGTTCGCGGCGCGGGGCGGGGGGCGTCAGCGGGTGCGGCCCTGGGCCCCCACAGGGACCGCCACCATTCAGTTCTCTAAGGCGCGCCCTGCTCGAGTCCCGGGCTCACCGTGAGCCTCTAGCTCCCCCCCGCCGCCGCTCCTGGGCGCGCAGAGTCCGCGCTGCCAAGTCCCAGAGTCACAACTGTGGCAAAATGGGAGGGCAGGTGGGGGATCGGGGTACGCGGCTGTCCTCAGCGACCAGCTCGGCCTCTGGGCCTGTGCTGTCAGGACCAGGCGCTGAGTGGGAGCGGCCACAGCGTGGCCCCTGCCCTCTCAGGATTCCCGGCCCATACTTGCATGCCCTGACTTTGTGCCTCTGTTCCATGCAGGAAAAGCTGGGGAGATACACACGGATCCAAAAGGCCCTGGCCCGCGTGACCCTAGTCCAGGAGAAGCAGCTGAGTTACCGGACATCGTTGTCAGCAGAAGCTGGGTCCGTAGCTGGATGCTGTAGCTGCAGGGATTCAGCGCCTAGCAGAACTCCTGTGCAAGGAGAGAAGCAGAGATGCCACGTTTTTAAAGTTTCACGAAGCATCCAGCTGCACCCAGGTTCCTGGAGCAGGAGACAAACAGAATTAATGTTTTATACCTTCGGGTATAGGTTTGAGTTTTTTCCCCCTCATGCCAAGTATTTAAAACCTCTAGAAACCCATGATTTGACAATCAATGATTGCGCGATACTTTCAATTTGAATATTCAAAGGCTTAACAAAATGGACTATCTTCTGCAGAAATCCTGCACACAGGCACCCCACAGAGAGTCCAGAGAAACAGGGATTGAGGCCGCTTTGGGTCCTGGCCCTTGCTTTTATTTTATTTTGACCATTTTGCTCACTTTCCCACAGACAGAGCAAGAGTCCTCCAAGATGCTCTGTATTTCTGCTTTAAAGGCAGCTCCAGGAGCTCTGAATGACTTAGGCTGCCCCTCATGACCACCTGTGCCAGGCTGGCTGGCTAAACTGATTCCCACATTCCTAATCTCCATTTTAAGGGAAAATCTCAGGTTTTGGGGGGTGAACATGGCACCCAGTAGATATGATATGGCAAGGAGTCACCCTGGGCCCAGATTGCAGGACAGAGGCCTGGCAGGGGCCTTAGCTCTGTGCCTCATCTCCTTCTGGCGCCCCGCCTGGCCATGTGCTGGCTTCCCTCTGCTTTTGCCCTACTCTCTGTCTGGGCCCAGACACTGTGTTTTCAACACAGAATGCTTTGCCATTAAGACCCTTTGCTGCTCCCAAGGATGATGCTGGTGGGGCCTCCCTGCACTGGATTTTGTGAGCTGGTATTTCTTCATTATGAAGTTTCCTTTCTTCTTTTTCCCTTTAGAGTGATCCCTGTCTTTTTGCTGTAGGAGTATGTGTGAGAAGTAATAATAAGCTTGGCTCCTGCTAATTTTAGCTGAAAGGACATGGATTTCTGTTCAATCCTTGAGGCCTTGAGTGAGAGGTAGAGGGGGTTTGAGGTCAGACTTCCCACTTGGTCCAGGTCTGAGCCCCTCACAAATGACCTGGGACTGTGCTAGGTCATGGTTTTCAAGCACTTGCTGTGCCTCCATGTGATTGGGAAGCTTAAGAAAACGAGTGGTCCAGAGAGGGAGCAAGCGCTGGGCCAGATCCTCTCTGAACCCCTGAAGGAAGGGGGCAGCACTAGAAGGCAGAGGCAGAATGGGTTCCCTTTGTAAATAAAGGAAGAAATTCCCATGATGCCAGGCCAGGCAATGGTTATAGGTCTCTGCTCTTTATTCTCTGAGTTATTTGACATGCAAAAAGTGGACCTGAGTTCCATAAGGCCACCAGAAAAATATCTGAACGCCCTCAAATGTGCAGATGAAAGGTGGAGCATATGGAGGTGGGGAAACAGGGATCTCAGAGAGTGACAAGACAGTGGAGTTTGTGACGGGTAGGTATTGCCTGGCCACTGAAGCCATGTCTCTGGAGGAGGGGATCAGGGCTGGGAACCCTTGCGGTGGCACCTGGCAGTGCCTGGCAGGATAGGATGTTTGTCTCTAGCTCAGCTGGAACCTTTCAGCTTCTGGAGTCTTTTTCCAAAGGCCTGTGAGCCTGTGTTTTATTTCCTTGATGGAAGTCAGTGTGAGGACCAGACTCAGGAGTCAGGGAAGAAGACTGGGAGCTTTGAGGGAGCCCCTGTTTCTTTTCTCCCTGTGCTGCTTGGCACTGTGCCTTCGGAAGGAACGGAATAAAGCAGTGTGGAATTAGGGACTGTCTCTTGTCCTCATGGCTACTTCCATTCTCTTTCTCTTTTGTTCTCCTTTTTGTTTTACACTTATTTTTTGGTTTGCTTTTTAAAACCTTCCTCTTTGTTCTTTGGCCTTTCTGTTTATTTTTTTCTGAGTTTCTTTGTCTTCCTGTCACTGCTTTCCTCCATTTCTTGCCTACATTGCTGTTTTATCCCAGGCCCCCTGTATGTGTCTGTTTTCCCCCACTCTGCGGTGCCGTCTCATTTTTTTTCAGGCTTAATCACCTTCCTACCCTCTCTTTTCGTGTGGAGATGGACAGGGCTGGCAGGAGGCTTTGGAGGTCACTTGGCAATATCATCAAAGTTGGCACTGATAATCGACTGCCCTGTGGAGAGGACAGCAGGGCCGGGTGAGAGATGAGCTCCTTGGAAGCCACTGGGTGTGTAGGGACAGCCAATAACTTTTTGTCCCTTCCCCGGGAAGCCTCCACCAGGACCATGGCAGTGGTTCCAGGGGCTTCTGTGTGGGCCCCTCCTGCTAGGATGGATGTTCCATGGCAGTTGCTGGCCAGCAACTTCAGAAAACTAGGTTTCCTCAGGCCTAAGCCCTGTTTTGAGAATATGTTTTTTTTTTAACTCTATTTAAAAAAAAATATTCTGCTTTTGAAAAATACATGTTTTCTGGGGAGTCACTAAAATAATTTCATCACCCACCAGTGAGGAGTGACAAGCACTGGAAAACTGCTGCCATAGGACACGTGAACACACTTGTTGCTGTGCATGTGGCAGTGTTTTGGCAGCCTGCTTGTGTTACTGTCGGGGTGTGTGAGGAGACTCAGGCAGGGCAGCACAGCCTGGAGAGTGTACTCTCACACTGAGGACACCAACACCCTCAAGAAGAGGCTGTCCAGAGAGGAGGCTGAGCTGGTAATTATGCTAATTATAGTTTGTACTTCTCAGACTAGGAGACTTCCCTCCTGCTGGGGGTATTGTCACCACCAGGGTGTCCGCCTTGAAGTCCTGATAATCATTTGGGAGTTTTAATAAAAGACTAAAAAAATATGTGAGCATTCAACAGGCTTTAAAAAGGCTCCCTTGCTTAAAAATACAACATAGGGTCCTGTTGTTTGGATATTGGAAAAGATCTTGCAGTGCAGAGAGAGACTTGAGCCTTTTTCTGATATCCTTGCTGATGGTTGTCTAGCCTCTGGCTCCCTTCACGGCTTGGCTGAGTTCCTGGCCCACAGTAGATGTGTGTTGAGGAAATGGCAGCTCGAGCTTTGTAACGCATCCTGTTTGACTAGCGGGCTGCTTTAAATATGATAATCATCGATTGAGCCAAAATCCAATTAGGTGTTCATTGAGTACCAAGCATGTATCAGGTATGGTATAAAGTACTAGGAATACAAAGATGATTGCCATCAACTCCTCTCTAACACTGTGTACTGCTCTCCCACTTCCACCCTACTGCTTCTCCACTATGTGTTTGTTTGGTTCATTTGTTCATTCATTCACTCATTCAACAAGCATATACTGATTACCTACTCCGCTCACACCCAGTGCCAAGCCTGAAGAAGTTCTGCACAAGCCATCTCGTTGAGGCTGACCATCCATAGTTTTTCTAGGTCTTCATACATTATAGTTTTCTGGATCTCAGAGCCACTGAGCTCAGAAACCCTTTAGTTTACCGTAGACCTTCTTAAATTCATTTAGCACCCAGAATAATAGGAATAGGATACATTTCTTTTTAAAGTTTTTAACTGATATTTAACTGAAATTTTTTGGCAGGCGTTTTGTATGCAAATGACACTGCAGACCATTATATTTTTTTCTCAAAAGTATGAGATGTTATTAAACATAGGCATATGAATATGTAAAGACTTTTAAGTATAAAGAAAAGAGGGAGTTTATTCCTTCCAAATTTGACTACAGCTCTAATTCTCTATACTAATGCAAAGTTCTTTTGTCATTTTGACTTTGGAACACTGTTACCAAACCTTGTGGAAATATCAAGTTCCAAAAACATGGAAGAAACAGGTACTTACTGGACCCAGAGAGAATGGTCCATATGAAAATGACCAGAAAGACTATAGGATGGAGGTTATTTAATTATCTATGGTCAGTCCGTCTCTTCCCGTAAAACATACTCAGTCTTAACTTTTCCTTAAAGGCTTCCATAGGGAACAAGCATTTGATAATTTATCATTTAATAAGAAAACTACTATTAGGCACTGCTTGAAAAGTTCATCTTTTACTTAAGTGTTCTTATTATGCGATATTTAAGACATACAAAAACATGCAAAGATTGCCATGATGGAAACATATGAATATATTGCCAAGGTTAAGAAATAAAATAGTTGAATGATTTTTCATTTATGAATATATTAATTTATTAAACATCAAACTTTTGGACTATTCCACTTAAGATAATTTGGTTAGGGAGGTTAGTTGGGACATCTATCAATTTTCTTAATGCAAAAGAGCTAATTCTTAGATATTGTTTGTTTTGTCCATTTTTTTTCCCTTTTGGAACTTGTAAATTTTTTATTGTTCTCTCCTTTTGGTTTGTAACATACTGACAATTATATTGCATATTGCAAACCCATACATCTTAATTATCTAAGGTTAAGATTAGAGGATACTTCTGTATAAAAGATCAAAGATAATGTGTCATTTACAGAGTCAGTAGTTATTGAATATGTTGTGTAAGAGGAACAGTTTAATGTTTTGAATAGAGAGGATGCTTGAGACAGAACTCAATGACAGAACCTAAAGAAATTGTAAGTTTCGCATGTGGTTGGTAGGAACATTATAATGTAATGGGACTTAAATCTTGCACATTAAATGTAATTTCAGTTCTTTAAATATACCAGATATTTTATTTCTTATGAATGTATTATTTATATTTATATATTGAAAAATGAAAGATATTAGTAATACTTATATGAATGTATATATGTATGTGTATATGTATGTATGTATGCATATAAATATATATTTATTACTGGAGTTAGTAATTCTTTTCCCTTTGTGGAATTTCTTCTTCCTCTACCACAATAGTATTATCATATTGTGTTATTAATTGGGCTGTAGCAAGTCATAATGCTCATTTAAGTTTTATTAATATTTATTAAATAAATTTATTCATTAATATTTATTAAATAAATGTGATTTTCTCTCATTCTTGCATTTGAATAACATTGTTAGAGAAACACAAATACTTTCAACTACATACTGTAATGTCTATTTCCAGTAACCTATGGGAGGATTGTCTACATTGCGGTTTTTGTGTGGGCAAATTTTGCCTTCAGTTTCTTTTTAACATTATTTAGTTAGCTTTCTTAAGCAGCTTGAACTTGACATCACCATCTCTGCTTACTTTCGATCTTAAAGGACCTGAAAGAGATGGCATTTTGAACCTAAGCACTCTAATTTTCTCTGGCTTCCCCAGGAAAGCTGTGAGTCTGAGGACAGCAGATTTAAGGAAGGAGACGGAGAGGAGAATGTGTGTTTTTCTCTTATGCCGGCATTGTGACATATGATGAAAAGGTGTACTTAGTCCCCAGCACACAGTTGGAAATAGTACTTGGATGGAAAGTGAGATAGGAAATATAATTAATTTCCCTTGTCATAATTTTGTAGTTTGGTTTTACTTTTTTTACAAAGTGTTGTAAATTCCCAGCACAATAAGGGAGAACCAACTTGAAATACGCAGAATATAGAAACACATTGTCAAGCAAAATAGAATTCTTAAAAATCGTTTACCATTTGGAATTATTAGCACCACTCTCCACTGCCTCTTTCCACTTTCAACTCGGTGACTGAAATGGATGCTAGACAGAGGATGGGCCTGGGTATGTCTCCTTTTTGTAAATTAATTTTGTCAAGCACTGTGGAAGTGCTTGGATACTTGAAGAAGAAGGTACACACGCTGCACTCACTGCTTTACCTTCATTCTGAGGTCTGGCTGCTGAGCTTTACTATTTGAGAGCCAGTGCCTCCTACAGTTGTGAGGAGATGAGCATAATACCTGAGAAGTAACTGTGAAGTAGGAGAATTGGGCATGCCTAACACTTAGTGTTATAATCAGGCAAAAGTTAAAGTGATGTTGGACATACATACGATTTATACTACTATTGTTGTGTTGTATAATACTTAGTAACAAATGGTAAGCAGCAGGTGACTCTAATTATCATAAATTTCATACAACCAATCTGGGAAAAATAGCTTTGAGACCCTTGTGAAGACCCCTAAATCTGTAGAGAGGGCCAGATCTCTTCTTTCCAATGCCCAGGTACTAGTGAGGCTGAGTGACAGATGGCTCTGCCCAAGATCCTGGGAGCCAGGACTGAGGTCTGCCGTCTCACACACCTCAGAAAGCACAGCTCTCTCTCTTCGGTGGAAGTTGCCCCTTCCACTGAAGAGCAATAATGAGCAAAGTGAAGATCAGGCTGTGCAAAGGAGTGGCAAGAGGGAAGAAGAAGGTAGGGGACCCGGGAGAGTACAGCCCAGCAGCCAGGACCACTAATGTCCTTCCAGATCTCTCCCAGGAGGGCATTGATGGGTGTGATGTAAAGGAAGTTTCCCTACCCAAACATTTCTGTGGGCATTCCATAAGTTAAGAGTGTGTTTGCTTAGTCAGGAACTACCCTTGAGGGCATGGAGATGGAGGAATATCAATTACTCACTTCTAACTGTGAATTACTGTCCTTACTTGATTTTCTGGACTCCTACCTAGCTGAGGCAGAGCATGGGACCCTGTAACACGATGTGACGGAGACTCTATCGAGGGGCTTTGGGCAACAGGTGGAAAATGAGAGCCCAGGGCCCCAGGAGATCTGGGCAATTGGGTCAGGAGGGACTTGAGGGGTCAGAAAAATATGAAACGGAAATAAAGAAAAGAAGATGGCAGGAAGGTAGGAGGAACAGTGTGGGTGAAACTGTGGGACTTCACTCATGCTTTGAAAAATCAAAGTGTTTGCAAGGCATTTATGATGGGCTTGGCCTGCAGACAGGCACACTGTGGTGGGAATTACTTTGGGAACTCAACTGGCCAAGGAATGCACACTAACCAGACTTTACATGAGATAGATGAATGCTTCAGATGCCAGTTTCTTCATTTTTACAAAAGTAAGCTGTATGTTTTTGCAATGAGACACCAACAAGGACTTCCTTTAAATGGGATATGTTGTGTTTAATGCCAGTACACACCTGACACTATGTCCTTCTCCAAAGTCTCTTTGCTTCTTGCTTCTTGCTTCTGTGCTCTGTTGCTTCTTGCTGACTGCCCAGTCTTGCTCTCTGTATTTTCTTTACAATGTGCTCATTCTTACTTGATCACAGATTGCCCATTTTACTAATCCATTCTGATAACTAGATGTATTGCACCAGAGGGACTTGTCCAGGTTAATTAAGGCTACCATTGATCAAAAGAAGTTTTTGACTTTTATTGTGTTTTGGATTAGACTCATTTTTGGATATCCTAGGCTTTAGGGCAGTCAGAACTATGTATTTACGAAGCCACAGTCTCCTGACCTCATCCTATTTCAATGACAATAAACCATTTATATATTGTGCTGTATTTGTTACTGGGCCTTTACAAGTCACTGTAAGGAGAAAAATGTATGTAACACTTTGCTCTTTAAAGTCACATGTTATAAAATGAGTTTTGTTTTATGTGTCCTAATCTTTATTATATCCTATTCATTCTCTTTCACTAAAGAGCACACATAGTTCATAACTAAGAAATACTTGACAGGAAAGTCAGTATGTTTTATGATCCACATAAACTTTTTAATGTAATTTAAGAAAAAATATCAGTGCCACAAATGATCCTGCAAAGACAACAGAAGATTCAGAATGTAATGGGTTACTAACATTCCCAAAAGACCTCACTATCAGGTTGTCTCACTAGAATACGGTCCCTGATATGCTGAATTAACATTGTGTTGATTTCAGTGGGGTTATGGTGGGGAGGATTAAAATAATTGCCAGCATCCACTAACCAAAGGTGATATGATGGCTTATCCTGAAAATCCAGTTCTGAAGGAGCTGCCACACCACAGGCAATCTGCAATACAGAATCCAGCTTAAAGAAAGGCATGAAAAAGTTTTTGGTACACCCCTCAGTAAGCTCTACGGCATTCATATGATCCCCACACCATGCCCCCGTCTTCTTTGGTCCATGCAGAAGGGTCCTGAAGGCCAGGGGTATCTGCCCCTTCGTCTGGGGAGAGGTCATTGGACACAGTCATGAAAGGGGTGAAGGGATAGGGAGGTGCAGTGGGGTACCCAGGCATGTGGTACAGATCCTCCAGTGCATGCAGCGAGTAGGACTGGGCCCCAGCTATGGGTCCCCCCCAGCTCGAGCTCCTGTGCTGGGCGGTGCTCCCTGTCTCCAGCTGGGAGAGGCAACTGGTGCTAGGCGGCAAGGTCTGCAGGGCATCAGTGGGCACAGGGTCCAGCTGGCCGAGACCATCGGACACTGTCTGCTCCCAAGAGTCCCTCTAAGGAGAATGGAGAGATCACTGGGTTTAGTCATTAGGTGATAACTGTGATGTGGACAGATTTCCTCACCCACGGGGTGCTGCTGGACCGTGGCTTCCAGAGGGGAGTTGGTGTCTTCCCTCAGCTGTCTTAAGCCTTCTTTCCAGGAAGCTTTACCCTCTGGTGTTTGACACCAGCAGTGAAAGTTTTAGTTCTCTTTGTACTCTAGAATTAGATTTCTTATATATATTAAGATTCTTTTCCCCAGAAAACATTAAGAGTGGAATGGGAGAACAATAAAATGAACATTTATACAGCATTTTACCAGTTACAACACATGATGTCTTGCTTTCTTCCTGAGCTTCATAATACTTGGGGTTCTAGAATGCCCTTTCCACAGTGGAGAAGTAAGTTCTGGCCACTTCTGGAAGGTGTAGGCTGTAAGCTACATAGTGGGCTTTCGCCCTCAGTGAGCATAGAGGTAGGAAACTCATAGGCTTGGAGCTGGAAAGATTTGGGTTCAATTTATGGCTGTGCCACTTCTTACCTTTCTGAGTACCTACCTCACTTTATTCATCTGTAAAATGGGGCTTTAATAACTGTATCCTGAGTTGTTGCAAGTATTAAATGAAAAAAGGCACACAAATGTTTCTGGCTGGGGTAGGTACTTAACGTTAATTCCCACTCCCCCATACCTTTGTCTAAACTATCTTTAGAGATTCATGTCTTTGTAGTTGAAGGCTTTACAGTTTTCTATAAGAAGGGTGCTACTATTTTTCAGATCTCTACTAATTCACCTCTTTGGAAGGATTGAGGAAGAGCAAGGTTCTATAGGGTAGAACTATCGTGGGAAGGAGAGGCAGGGGACTGGGAGAGAAGGAAGCCCTGAGGTGCCTGCCCTCGGAGATGACAGCCCAGTATTGTCTAAGAGGTACTCTCCTTATGTGCTAGAAAAAGGTGGGGAAACAGCAAGTAAACTCAGTAGAGTATTAACAAACTGGATATAAATTCTGCCTTCTTAGTAGTCCCTACCCAAACCCCTGGGTAGGCCCTCTTGCATGGGTCTTTGAGAAAAGCGCTCTCGAAGTGTGTCCTGGCAGAGCGCCTGTCCTGGCATCTCCAGAGCAGCTGCAGAGCAGCCCGAGGAGTTTCCAGGGCGAGTCATACCAGGCTTCAGCCTGCTCGCCAAGCGCAGGGGCTGGCCAGATGCATGTGAGCCCAGTCCTTACCTTACTCCCTAACCACGAAGTGTCTGCATACTCACAAGCACGAAGTGTGTGGGGTCGCTGGGGAAGGGTGGCGGCAGGAGCGGCGGCAGGGGCGAGGCGCTGAACGGAGAGCCGGTGTTGGGGTTCAGGGCTGGGGCGCGGTGGTCTCCGTAGCGCTCCGGGAAGTAGGAATCCAGGAGGGCCGGGTGACTCTGCCCTGCGGAATTCTCACAGGGAAAGGGCTTTGCCACGCTAGAGGTGCAGACTTCATTTGCAAACTGTTTAGTGCTGTGGAAATCTGAATCAGATAGGAAAGATCTTCTGATACCGTAGTAACCTGACATTACTGGTGAACCTGTTGTCAAAGGAAAACAGATGGGCAAAAATTTCCTCATAGGAAGTCAAGGCATCTTTGTGCAGCTGAGTTTCTCCACGTGTAAAACGGTGTTTCCAATGCATGGCCGACACGAAGACCAACATTTAAATAAATGTCTTGAAAAGCATTAAATATGACTGCATTTCCTCTTTGAACTGGTCCAGCTCAAATAACTAGTATGTTTAAGTTCACTCTGCCTTAGGGGATGAGTGCATCTGAGATGGTGCAATGAGTGTTCAGTCATTCACTGAACATAAACATTTATTGTGAACCTTCTGTGTGCCAGGGACTGTGCTAGGTAAAGGTTGAACTTAAAGAGATAAGAAAAAGAATTCCTTGGGATTTACATTTTATCGCATAAAGCATCTTTTTCACGGCGTCTGAGCTCTGTCCTCATACACATGGGACTCTTAACAAGGGGCTGCTTCCGGGTGTGTTATCTGAGATTCAGTATTCCCAGATAAGGTGATATTGTAACTGTGCCCCAAATTAGAGGCAGGTTGTACTCTTCAACTCTTCGTATACTGACCTTTAACGCCACGTCTCATATCTAGCAGCTTTGGGACGATATGGTTATGTGCAGCCAAGTTAGAGGACCACAAAAAAATGTTTTTCTTTGATGAATCTCATGTTATTTGCTGCCCTCTTGTGTCCATACCGAGTCCCTCACTCAGCTCACCCATGGATATGGAGTTTGGGAAGAGAATGGCAAGAACACGAAGTTTCCCCGGAGGAAAGCGGAAGCAGCTGAAACAAGTCTCATTTCAGGTAAGGCCAGCGAAATTGTCCCAGAAGGGAAGTGATGTGTTTGCTAAAGACTTTCTGACCCCATAGCTCAGCTGTAGCAGGAAACATCATTTAGAACAGGGTCCAGGGGCAAAGAAAGATTCAAGGTCTATAAAACTGAAGGTTTAATTGTTGCAGCCATGATGGGTGTGGTTTAACTAACCAACACCCTGCGGTCACAAAAGGGCCTGAGCTGGGAGAAACATGCAGGCGCTCCTTATCTTTCCTCACCCCAGGGAGCTCAGTCCCTGCCCAAGCTCCTGGGGAGAGAAGACAGACTCAGGGAGACCCTTCTCCTTTGTGGCCCTTCATATTATGCTCACTACTCGTTCACCTGAGGTGCAATCCTTTTTCCAAATCAACCTGCAAGCTCCACGGGGACAGAATTTAGTCTCATATGTATGTTTTCCATAAACCCAGTAGTATAATACTGTGTTCGAACACATAGCTTTTTCATTCATTCAGAGGAAATAAGAATTCCTTGTGGAAACTAACAGCCCTGTTTTACTCATTCCATTTTCATCTTAAATTCTGTCACCCCAAACTTCTAATCTGCTTATGAATTTGAAAGCTGAAGTTAAGGGTTTCATCGTAAGTAAGCATACTTGCCTAGGAAAAAAAAATCTGTGTAAGTGAAAATTGCTATTGATAAATAAGGTTCTGTTTCATGCCATGAATTGATATTCATGGGAGTGGTTAAGGTTGAGAACAGAATGAAGAATATGTAAACAAGGCTTCCAGGATCTCATGTCTATATTTCCAATTTCCAAATGAAAACAACCACAAAGAAAAATGCTTCTGCCCTGTCAGTCATATATTTTTCTCCTCAAAAAGATGAACAATAATTTTATGATAAGAGAAGATGCAGAAATTTTCATCTGTAGGAGGAAGCAGATACAACCAAATTCCAATGACAGTAAATGTGATAAGGAAATGCAATGTACAGACATTCAGATATGTGGAAACTTCTATGGCTCTTATTCCTTTCCCTTATCCAGCTCTGAAGGTTACTAAAATTATTGAGAAAGCCTATGCCACCTGAGTTTGGGATCTGGAAGGAATACATGTAGGAGAAGACCCAACGCTATTATTAAGAATGCCCCTTTTCCATCCGTATAGGAGTATTCAATGAGACACATACGTTGAAATGAATACAAGATGCTTAACTACATCCCTGACATATAGAGAGTATCCAATAAATGGTACTTCCTCTAACTACCCACAAGTTTCTCTCCTCTTCTCTAGCAGGTACACTACCAGATGGTGGTGCCAGAATTTTAGACATTTAGAATTGTATCAGGGGCTTAACTGATATTGCTTTTGCCCATTAAGCTTCTGCTAGGCAAGGGATAAAAAGGCTGCCTTCAAGTCAGAAGGAGTTCTAAATCCAGGAATGACTGAATGAGGTCTGTCTTCACTGATTTTATATTTTAAAAACAGCTATTTTAAAGAAGCAAAATTTTGAAAGCGCCCTAAGGCAGTTATTAAAGAATGGAAGCCCAAGTGTCCAATTTAAACTCAAAAGGTAATTAATGAATTGCTCATTGAACGAAAGCACTCACCTGGCACCTGGACAAATGGAGATGGAGAGGAAGTGGCGCTGCCCTGCAAGCAAAGAGAGCACAAACGTTTTCTTCCTTAGTTGCAAGTTTGAATAAAGAACAAGAGTAGGAATATACTTTAACTCTCAGGAGCTAGGAAAAGACAAGGCAGTGCACTCCCCCAGAGTCTTCAGAGGGAGCCTAGCCCTGCTGACACCTTGATTTTCACAGAGTGTACACAACTGTGAGACAATAAATTTCTGTTGTTTTAGTCCAGCCCGTTTTTGGTGATTTGTTACAGCAGCCCTACAAAACCCATACAGGGTGTGACTGGAGATGAAAGACTCACTATAGTGTGAGAAGTGGCATGGCAGGGGACTGGTGGGATGAGGTAGACTGCACTGGTATTAGGGGTGGGGTGGGAATACATCCTGGACGAGGTGATATCTAAGCTGACCTCTGAAGGAAGGGTATCGGGGTGCCAGAGTCTTAAAATACACAAAGGCAAATTCTGGCTCTATGATGCCCAGGAGCAAAGTTACAAGGAAAATTTGGCTGTTACAAAAGTTAAGAATCCTCAGCATCTCGCTCTTTGTACGTGAGCTCTCAGCCCTGCCCTCACAGTCCAACAGACTCTCAAAAGCTGTAAGAGGTTTTATAGAGAGTCTTATCCAACCACTCACATAATGCTGAAATTTAGCCTCTAGTGATGAAGAAACTGGCACCTGCTGAGAAAGCACATTTCTTCTTTGGGGACGTCTGACCATTATAAAGTAGCCTGAAAATAATTCATTTCTTAATTCTAATCTCTTTGATCCATACAGAATAAGCTTAACCCTTCTTCCATACATGGGCCTTCAAATATTTGAAGACAACCCATTATTTCTCAACTATTTAAATCAGTCTGGCTGCTATAAAATACCATAGATCAGGTGGCTTAAACAATAAACATTCCTCCCACTTCCTGAGGCGGGAAGGGTGCTGACAGTTGGGGTCTTTGTGGGAGCCCCCTTCTGATTTGCAGATGGCTGTCTCCTCACTGTGTCTTCAGGCGGCAGAAAGAGAGATCATCTCTCTCTTGTGTCTCATAAAAGGCATTAATCCCATTCATGAGGGTTCCACCCTCATGAACTAATTATCTCCCAGAGGCCCTGTTTCCAAATACCTTCACACTGGTGATTAGGGCTTTAACATGTGAATTCTGGGGGGCCACAAATATTCAGTCCAGAGCACCAACTTGGAATTCCGTCTTCTCCAGGCAAAATATCCTCCAACCATTTGTAAGTAGCATAGTATTTAAGAGTGAAGACTCTGGAACCAGAGTGTCTGTGTTTAAATCCCAGCTCTGCCTCTTACCAGCTGTGTGATATTGGGCACATGAAGATTAAGCAAGATCACATATGTCAAGCCCTTAGACTAGTTCTTGGCATAGAGTTAACAGGATATACATGTTAGCTATTACCACTCAGATGCATTTTTATGTCCCTTCAAATCTGTGGTGTAATCCTCTAAACATGTTTTGATTAATGTGTTTTCCTGTTTAGTGAGTTAACACTTTGAAGTGGCCGAAGGGAACTTGGGGTGTGTAGGGTCAGAGGTGAGTGTAGATCAGGGAGCCCTAACGCCTCATATGGGAAGGAGGCACTGATTAAACACAGAAGCACTCATGTTTGGGCACATTTGCCCATGCTGCCAGGATCATGTTATCCAGTATTTCCCTCCAGTTTCCAGCTCTGTCTGGCTGGGTCTTCTTTCCAAAGCTTGTGCCAAGACATATGCTCTGGCTCCTGCCTCAGCTTCCTTCTGTGTGTAAATATGGCAGGGTGGTAGCTGTCCTGGGTGCTGCCTGGGGAGATGTCCAGTTGCTCTTCTACCTTCTCATCCTGGCTGCTCCCCTTAAACTGCTCTGGCCCAAGGCTGGGGAGCCAGAAGGAAGGCTTCTGTGAGATGCAGTACGCATGCCCAATTTGATGGACCTAAGTATCACTCTATTGTCCCCTGACCATCTATCAGCCATTCATTCATTGTCTGGCATTGCTCTCCTTCCTGCTTCTTTCCAAGACATGGATAAATCTTAGTCTATGCTAATACAGCTCCTTTAGCTTTTGACATCTCTAGCTTCCTATTATTCTCTTCTACCAACAACAACCCCTAGCATCTTCTTAAGTTCTTCTTCCTTCTGCCCAGCTTCAGTTATTACTGTGGAATTGCCAGTACTATATCCTCCCCAGCCCAATTTTTATACCTGAAGACTATACGAAGGTTTCACAATTTCAAATCTAGTTGATTTTATTTATTATTTGATGAAAAGAAGCCTCTTGTGTTCATTTCTCCTATATAATTTTGCTCTCTACCTGCTATGGAAATTAAATACTCTATTTCCATTCTTTATGGCTACCCATAAAATTTTGCCTTGCATGCTTAATAAAGACTACAAACAATATCAAACAATATCTTAAACCTTCCACTGATAGACAAGATCCTTAGAACATTAACTCTTATTACTCCTCCCCAATTTACGTGAGTATGTTACTGTCTTGCATTTTAGCTTGTTTCATTTTATTAAACCTCCACAAATTAGACATCAAAATCATTATAATCACCATCTTATTAAGTAAATATTAGATTTATTTATATGTTCACCCCATTTTTTTGCTTACTCTTCTTCCAGACTTTTTTCCTGGAGTCATTTCCATTCTTCTATAGTAAGCCTTTAGAAAATTCCTTTTGTGTAGGTGGTATTGGTGGTAACCTGTTTCAGTTTTTATATCTGAAAATAGCATTTCTTTTGCCCTTGTACTTGAAAGATAATATTTCTCAGTTCACAACTGTAATATACTCATTCTTCCCTCAGCACTTTAAAGATACCACTCTGCTGTCTTTTGGCTTCCATGATTGCTGTGGAGAAGTTTGCTATTAACCTTAAAATTATTCTCTGAGATAATTTTTTTTCCTTTATGCTTTTTAATATACTCTTTTTGTCTTTTAAGGTTTTTTAATTTCACCTCATTTTGTCTAGAGGTAGATTTTAAAAATTTATCCTGTTTGGTATAGGATGTACCTCATGTGTCTGCAGATTCATGTCTTTCACAAGTTCTGGAAAAGTTTCAACTATCCACTCTTTAAATATTACCTTGACACTTTTGTCTCCTTCTGGGACTCTGTTTAGTTATATGTTAAACCTTTAACTTTTATCCTCTGTATTTCTTAACCTGTTGTTACTTCTTCTGTACCTCTGATTCTCTGTTCTATATATTTTTTGTATATGTTGGTATAGATTTCTTAAGATCTACATCTGGTGCATTAATTCTTCAAATGCAGGCAATCTGTGTCCCACTTGCCCATCTGGACACCTGTCCTCAGGGACCTGCCTTTTTAGGGTGACCACCTTCTCATCACTTAATATCTTAATTTCTGCTCAAACCTTTTCTCAGCCTCCCAGTCACCCCTGCCCCCGCCCCTCTGCCCCTACTTTGGAGATTTTTCTTTCTTTCTGCCAACTAAACAACTCATTAAAATGTGTTTTACTCAAGATCCAGTTTTGTTGTGGATGAGATCTCCCCGTATTCAGACCATCTAGTCTGAAACAGAATTGAATCTCTAAATATTGAAACTAGATGTAGATTCCTGCCCATTTTTCACATAGCACAAACCTTTTATTTTTCTACAATTTTCAGTATGTTCTAGCAGAGATTTAAGTTATAATGGAAGTAATTCATAAACCCACAAACACACTATTAGATATTAGACATATGGCACCAGAAAATAAGTAATACTCTTCTCATCCTAATGCGGAGGAACCTGAAGCACAGAGGGAGTAAAACACATTCCCCTGAAGGTGGGGTTGGAGGTGATAAGTGGGATCAAATAAAGACTTCTCTGATCTCAGAGCCTGTTTCTTAATTACCACACCATGCTGTCTTCCAAGCATTTTAATATCTCAAAGATAAAAATAGAAACAGTTTCAACATTTTTTTTAGCATAAAGGCCACTTAGGGACCCCCAGAGAGATCAGCCGTACAATTATGTAAGAGCTTACAAAGGACATGGAGTGGGTCCCACACTTTCCTGTCTGATACACACATATATGTACCTCCTTGGTCCTTCAACGGATATTCTATTTTGGGGCATCAACTTAACTGAAATGCAATTTACATATAATAAAATTCACACATTTCAAGCAATCTGATGAATTTTCAAACAATTTGATGAATTTTGACAAGCTTCTGTGACCCACCAACATAATCATGTTAGAAAACATTTCCATCAAATTAATTACTTTATAGCTATAGTTAGTGCCGCCCTCTCTATGGTGGCCTGAGAAATACTTAGATGGATGAATATATAAGGCAACGATAATTTTCCTCATCAGTTCATCTCACAGAACACAGAAGAATTCTAAAGGGCCTGCCTTGGGACTAGGAAGGACTTCACTGGATAGATTTCAGAGCTGGGTTTACTACCTCATCCTACTCTCAGATTTTATAGGTTAAGAAGAAGAGTCTAAACTATAGTGCTAAGCATATGCACTATTGTTATTGCACATGTGAAGGGAAAACTCACATCTTTTCTTCCTTTTTCAAGATATTGTATTCATACAGTTGCCTCTTACCATACAAATTCCCCAGAAATAATATCAAAATTAATATTGAGGAGCCCATAACTTTTGCCCAGGCAAGTTGGTATATAATTTTTATTTTGCATACTGCAAACAACAGGATCCTGCAATGCCAAGTAGCCAAATTTAGAGGTTTATATTTGAATGAAATTTGCTAGTCTGCAACTTCCTGTAGCTAACACAGAAGCCTCACAGCTGTTCCAAAAGCCCCTCCATGAAAATGAGTTAATTTGAACTAATGGGTTGCAAAGGTAGTAAAGTGATAAGATCTGAACTTTCCCTTGAGTACACTTATAGTAATTTTTATTACCCTATAATATTTTTAGGTGCCAACCTAGTTGAAGGAGTATACCGAAAGAGATACCAAGAGATTTCTGTCTACCGTAAGATTTTTCACGTTGCTATATGATTTATAATTAAATTATAATTGTATAGTTTAGAAAGCATCTCTTTAAACTTAAAGATATTGCTACTAATGCTTACATGATAATAATCCTAGTCACTTGTGAATAGTTGGGAATCCCTCTACAAGGAATTCATGGTACTTTATACACTGAATTACTCATTGTCATCATATGATGTCTCATTGGAGAGAGGTAGAACTGATTATATTATACTGAACATTCTAAAACCCTGTTTTACTATCTGAATTTGGACCTACCATAGGTAAAATGATTTTTCTCCAACTTTGAAATGAATGTAAAGTTAATGCTAGATATAACACAGCCTTTAAATGAGTACTGCCTTAGGTTGGAATACCTTCCTCCTCCAGAAGAAGAATGTGAGCATAAAGAGTTAAATCCCTTAATACATGTGACAGGTATGTAGTAGAACCAGGGGCATTCTGACTGGTGTGAATCCTTAATACAGTAACTAACCTATACCAAGCCTGTTCTAATAAGTCTTACTAGTTTTATAAAGTTTGAAACAGGATTTGATTTATGGACCACTTATCTGAGTTGCATATTAATTTAATCATAAAAGGAAAAATGCTCAGTAATGAGTAGGAGCAATAGTTATAAGCATCTATGATATACCAGATGCTTTATATAATGTTATCTTAGTATAAAGTGGATACTATCATCCTAGGTTTACAAAAGAGGAAACCAAGCATGAGAGAAGTTAAGTCATGTGCTCAAGATCACCCATCTAGTAAATTACAGAAGTAGGATTTAAACTCAAACTCTCTGACTCCCAAATTTATGCTCCCCCAGCCTCTCAATGACATGACAAGCAAGCCCTCTGCCCTAGCCCTTCCATCAAACCACAGACATTCACTGGGCACCTCTCATGGGTAAGGTATAGTACTAAGTGTTGCAGGTACTAGAAAAAACGCAGTTAAAGGGTGGAGATTAGGATCTACTTAAGGAAACTAACCATCTGTGGTAGATTAAATATGGCCACAATTTCTTGTCAGCTCCTCCCATCATGAAGTGGAGTCTGTCCCTCAACCCCTCAAATCTAGGATGATTTTGTGACTTGCTTTGACTAATAGAATGTGGCAGAAGTGATGTGTGCTTTTCAGAGACTAAGCCTCAAGAATGTTTGCAGCTTTTACCCTCTTCTGTTTGAAATACTGCCTTACAATTTCCTTTCAGGCAGTCAGTCTAGCCTCCTGGAGGATGAATGACAACCTGGAGGTGAATTCAGGTGCTCTTGCTGACAGCCAGCATCAACTGCCAGTCATGTGAAGGAGGCCCTCTGGGACTTTCCAGCATGGCTGAACCTCCAGCTAAATGCAACTGCATGAGTGAGTCTTGGGGAAACCAGCAGAAGCACTTCCAGCTAATCCACATGACTGTGAGAAATAATCAATTACTATTGTCATCTGCTAAGCTTTGGGTGGGTTCTTATGCAGCAATAAGTGACTGATAACGAACAAACACAGGAAAAAGCCACTCAGTACAGAGCAGTATGTACCTAGTTTGCAAGTGCCTGGTGCATGCTCTACATACTCTGCAAGTCAGAGAAGGGGGAATTGAGGTGCTGAGAATTTTATTTGAACACTGAAGGATGAGGAGATGCAGAGCGGAGAGAGGAGGCTCTCAGATGCAAAGAACTTTGTGAACCAAGCACAGAGGTAGGAAAGCATGGCTTTTCTTCAAGAAATAATAAGCAAGTTGGTTTGTGGGGAGCAGGAGTTGCACTTAATTGATTAAATAAAGATGTATTGTGTGCTTATTTTGCATCAGGATTGTGGTAATTTTTAGATATACAAAGGGGAATAAGGCATGAGTTCTGTTCTTAGGGAGCACACAATTTTATAGGAAAGAGAGTTGCATAAATGCATATGTAACTAGTGCATAATAAAAATAAGAATTGAGAAGACTAACATTTCATGAATACTTACCTTCATGGCAGACTCTTTTTAAGGCACTTTACATATACAGTGTGTATTTCATCATTTCCAGTAACAACTAACATTTGTGTGCTTTATGTACTCTGTATTGTGTTAAGTGATTTACCTTTACTGTCTCATTAAATCCTCCCTATAGACCAGTTAAATAGATTGTTGTAAGTTATTATCCCTAGATTATAGATTGAAACACCAATAGACAGTATAATGGACCTAACTAAGGTCACAAAGCTGGTAAGTGACATAGCCTGGATTCTAATCTAGGTCTACTCTAACCATGACTTAGTGCAGGCAGTGGGGCATTGAAGGTGAGAGTGAGCTGGGGTGGAGGTAAATTGCTGCCTTGGGGAAGGATAACTGACCACATCATATCATAGGTGGTATCTGAGTCCAGTTTTGGAGGATGAAGGAAATCAGTAAGCAGGTAGGATAAGAGGCGTTGTGGTTGGGGAGGAAAAGTAAAGGCTCAGATGTGTGGACAGCATGTCACAGACATGGAAGAGTGGGCAGTAATTGTGAAGCCAGGAAAGTTGAAGAGAAGCTGGAGGAGGGCATAGAAGCCAGGTTATAAAGGGTTTCCTTGAGCCACACTAATGAGCTTGGACTTTGCCCAGTAGCAGGCAGTGGTCTTTTAGAAGTTGCTCAGCAGTGTGGACATGGCGATAGTGGCAGTGTAGGACATTTAACCTGGTGCTGAAAATGATGAGCCGAAACTGGTTGATGGGGTGAGTATATGAACTACTGTAGTTGGACCAGAGATTGAGTGATAAGGGTCTGGTGGGCTCAGGAGGGGTGGGGTTTCAAGAGGCCAGCAGGTGGTATTTATATCCACTTCTATTTGGCTTTATTTTAGAGTCTGACAATGGCTGATACTCGCTCTGTGGGTGCTAAGGTGCTGGCCACCTGTACCAGCTGTGCCAATTCCCAGGGCTCTTTCTGTCTTTCCTTATTGCCAACCTCTCCGCTGATACCTCTGTATGAAGAGAGGGCTGGCATATCTCATACTGCACAATTTACAAAGGAAAAACCCCTACATTTTTACATAATTTAATAGTACATTACAGAGGTCCAATCCTAAAGCCAAAAAAAATTGTGATGAAGGAATATAGAAACACACATCCTTAAAACCATTTACCTTGTGTCTACAAAGCCTAAACTATAGAGGATTTATCTTACAAAGAAAGAGCTCATCCAGTTTCCATTATCACCAGCCTCAAGCAAAGTAGGTACTCTGCAACTGACAGAAAATGGAGGCAAAAATAATAAGTGATTTGGTTAAAACCTTCAAATGTATAAAGGTAAAATTAAGACTAAAAGTCCTGTTTAAATTCTCTCTTGGGGGAAGGGAATGTACAATGAAAGCATTAAATTTTGCATTTTTGTAATAGTGCATGTAAACATCTAACAGATTCTGATGTTCCTTACCTTGTTGGTGCAACAATTTAATTTCTTTCTAATAAAATTTCATAGCAAAATTCTAGAAGACTGTACATGAAATTCAATGTGGCGACCCCCGGCAAGCAGAATGAGGGAAGGGGTGGGAAGGCAAGGTCAGTAGACTTCTGTTCTTCGCTTTACACTCTTTTATTCTGTCTGACACTTTACCATGCCTTGCTTTTGTGATTACAATGACTAGTTAATAGAAGTTAAAAAATATAAGTTAGATCTTATATCTTTATTGTAAATCTCAAATTAAAAAAAATCTATGATTTAAATTGTCTTAAATTCCTTTTATGTCCTTTGGAAAGCTACACAGTTACAGAATTCCAACTTTCTGACAGTCTACTTGAAATCTTATTGTTAAAACTCTCCTGCTTGGCAAAAAATTATCTCCAGGTTGTGTCTGTGAGAAAGTGATTTCTGTTGCCTCAGTTACAAAGTGAAACACATTTTTTTACCCCTGGGTCTTGGTGTGCCTTCGGAATGCTATTTGTGTTCATGCAGCTACGTCAGAACGACAAGGCCAACGGGACCCATGCTGATAAGTGGTCTTGTGCACTTTGGCCGGAACAGAATCTGCAGAACTTCAGCCCTGCCAGCTGGACTTGCCAGGACTGTTTCGCTGCAAAGCCTGATTATTTTTGCAAGCTGTGTGAAAGAATTCACCACCAGGAAATGTTTAAAATTCCATGACATTAAAAAAACCCTATAGAACCAATAGGACAGCTGAAAAAATAAGTTGCTTGCAAAAAGTTTGCCTTTATTATTATTATTTTTAAACATTTCTGTGATTGTGAAGGAGCAGGTCTTTGGGTGGGGAGTATGGGAAACCCTGGAAATGTGGTTTGGCTCTCTAACCTGAAACAGGGCAGGATAGTGGCATAATTAAAGTCAGACAACAGACCATGGTGAAGGCCTTAGATAAGACACTCACTCAGATGAGGGCCAAGGATGTAATATATACCCCTGTATTCATCCATATTTTGAGTTTTCAGGGCATTGCCTATTCAGAAAATGCCTTTTTCTTTTTTAAAATTCTTTCTGGGCTCAAGAAGGGGGTTAGTTGGCAACATTAACTAGCAATATGCAAAGCACTGTGCCATGGGGGTGAGCAAAAGGTTGAGGGGGAAGCACTCCCATGGTAGACACTGATTCTCTTTATCGTTAGCCTTGCAAACATTACAAATAAATCGATCCTTCTGCTAGTGATTCAGAAAAAAGTAGCAAGGGCAAGTGAGATGTATTAAAGAAAAATTAGTTTTTCTGAGATTGAGTAATCAAACACCAAGAGAACAGGTACTTCTAAAAAATGATAAAAATTAAAATAACATAAGAAAAAAAAAAACGCTAGCAAGGCAGGAAGACACGTTGGGCCATTAGATGACCATTTGTTGCACAAGCATGAAAATCTTACCACAGCCAGAACACATTGAGGATGGTTCAGTTTATGAGAGTTGAAGAAATGACAAATAATTTTTATGGTAAATTCTGAGAAATCAGAGAAGAGCATTAGTACTTCTTGTAATAGCAGGATACAAACTTTTTTACACTTATGTCTATTCAGAGCTTGGGATCCCTCTGTCCAAACCTTACCCTTCTTCTTACCATGAACTCAAAATAACATGCATGTGCTCTCTCTTTAGATTTGGTAGTAGAACAATGGCTGCAATGGCTGTGGTTTCTTCCTTGAATTCGTGTGCGGCTAACTCCCTCAGTTCAAAGCATGGATAATCAGTCTGCTCTTATTCACATTCTGCTTCTTTCTTTTAGCCTCTTCATTGTTGGTTAGCACCACCATAAGAACACCAAAGGCATGCAGCACAGTAAGTGAACTGTCCAAGTTTTAACAGGTTTTGGGGGTTGTATCTTGATTAAAATCAAATTTTGATATTAGTAAAGGCTTCTAACTACTTTTAGCATGGAACTCTAAAACTTGTCTTAGTATCTAGGAAATGAGACATTGGTGACCCCACACTTTTGTAAGAAGGCAATAGCATAAGGAAATTACCCTCCCCCTTTTTCAGTGGCTATCGAATTTATTGAGAATATGCATACAGTTTTTCAGTGTGTAAAACTATGAAAGAATGCTGGACACCATGGTGGCTGGGAAGGCATCTAAGAGGTGGATTACCACGGACAGCTGGTAAGCTCTATACTTCAACTGGGATCAGGATCCCTTCCAGCCCTCAAATGGGAGCAGATAGGTTCTCTGCCTTCTCAAGTGGGAGAAGTGGCATTCCACATCTAGACCCACATCTAATAAGCCAGGGATGCCAGCCTCTCAGGCCAGCTCAGCATTATTCAGAAAAGAAGCCATCCTTCATCAAAGGCAGAGCAGGAGAGTAAGCATTAGGTAAGAGGAAAAGGGCATAGAGAAATAGGTTGAATGAGGTAGGCGCCAGAGGTCTCTAGGAAAGCAGCAGAAAGCCTTCCACAGGTCAGTGTGGTATATTTGGCTCTAGGTCGGGAAAATTTTTCTTTTTTTCCAGAGAGGGCCAGCTGCCATGGAGAGCTCAAGAGATTAGGGAGTGGTGTGGTGAGGAATGACAAAGAGGAACTATATTCTGGAAATAGGTCTGGGATATAACTAGAGATAGGTTCTCAAAGGGAATTAAGAACTTCTTGCATCTAGTTTCTTCTAAGATGTCTGAGTGGTGTAGTAAGGAAGGAAGAGCTGGCCCTGGTTTTGGGATGGGTGAGGCACTGTCTAAGTAGTCTCCAGAGTCATGGCAGAGATGGGTGAGGAGACAGACATGTCGTTGAGAGGATGCAAAAGTCATGGTTGAGACCTAACATCACATATGGAATCTGAGGACTGAGTGGAGGACCTGAAGCAAAGTGGTTGTTCCAAAGCTCGTCCTTCCTTGGACCAGAAATGTAAGTTTAAGAAGGCAAAACCTTGGGTAAAATAAAGCCCTAGGCGTCCAACTGACCTGGTTCCGAATCTAAGCCCCACTGCTTCTATCTGATTCTTAGTTTCCATATTTGAAAAATAGATATACAGGCTACCCTTTTAAGGCTGTTGTGCTTCTTGTTGATAAGTGAAATATATTTTAAAGTGGATAAATGAAAATATTTGTAAAATCCCTATTTCAGAGCCCAGCAGTAAATGATAGCTATTATCATTGTTATTAAGAATTCTTACTTACCCCAGGGAGACTGAGGTGATGCAAGGGGTCTCAGACCTAGACGTCACCTCAACTGTCTTATCCAGGCCTGTGTTTGACTAGATAATAAAGCTAATGTCAGAACATTTGTACTCCATATAATTGTTCTTGTGCTTTCCATGATTTCTATGTTCTCTACTTCCCTTGCAAACTCAATTTGAAAGACTCTAGCTGAACCAGAGGAAAGGGAATTTATCTTTCTCAGAATATGAGGGTGTTCAGCTTGACTTGGAAGTTGGGAGTAGGGGTGTGAGTGGGTGGAACATGTTCTGAGGTCAGGAAGAGCTGTCAAGTTAGGAAGAGAAATAGCTATGCCCAGTGGGAAGAAGGAGACACAGAGAAAACACTGAGTACTGGCCCCCTCCCATATGTGCCACTCATAACATTGTATAATCCTTTGTAACTAGGACACGTAAGCTTTAAAAAGTAGCATTACTTGCTAGGTCAGTAAAGTGGCAGCAAATCTTGATCAAAATGTTAAGTTTTATTTCCTTCTTCCTGACATTTGAAGTTGGAGTTTTCTTAAAACAGTAGCCTGTGATGGGTAAGTACCATACTAATCCAAGACTGGTTAAGCCTTGGGTATTTACGTCTGCAGAATGGGAGCAGTTGACTTTATCTTAATGATATGCACCTCATTGGAGCCTCACCTCTAAACGTCTTGTCCCACGGAATGGAGGGATGACACTGCTGAGTCTAAATAAAATAAATTTGCTAACTGTGGCTTCTATTGTTTTGTTGTTTCATTTGCTCACAGTGAATCAATGTTTCAGACCTACGGATTCACCCAGTGGCCTTTCTAATGGTCTGACTTATTTGCATTTTATTAGAATTTGTAATAAGGAAGACAGGAGTATCTGACTCTCAAGTCTGCTCTATGGAGGCCGCCACAGTCTTGTGGGCACCTGCCTTTGTGTGGCACACTCTCCCTGTGACATTGATCAAGGGCTGCCAAGCTCTAGGTACTGTAAAAACCATAAAAGCTGCAATTTGCTGAGCACTTAAAATGTGCCTTGCAGCAATTATACCAGGTGCTTTATATACATTATTTAATTGCATTTTCATGACACCTCTGTGACGGGCATCACTATCTCCATTTCTATTGGAGGAAACTGAGGCCCAGAGAAGTTAATCACTTTCACATGCTGGAGTCAGATCCTCAGTTGTTCTGACTCTGAAATGCAAGCTCTTAACCATTCTATCACATTGCCATTCCTCCTGGGCAGGAGGCTCCAAAAGGAACCAAGGAAATAGCAAGTTAGCCATTTGGGGGAGAGATCTCAAAAAAACAAGAAGTTATAGTGCAATGTTGTAAGTATTTTAGTAATGTTGTAAGTATTTTAGTAAATAGATGTGCTGGAGGCTTTGGGAGCAGAAGGAAGTGTCTAGGAGACCTTAGCAGGTAAGACTAGAACTGAATTTTGAAGGGTCATGTACCAGGCCACGTTTCCCCAACTTCCCTTTCACTTCTCCACCCTGCCAGTTCTCCCACAACTGGACTGTATATTTCTTCAGGTCCGTGAATTTCTTACATCTCTGCAGTATAACGTTCCTTACACACAGTATATAATCGAATAGCATTGATTGAGCATATACCATGTGCCAAGCCCTTGACAAATATTATATCTAACCCGTGTGATAACCTTGTGAGGCAGACACTATCTTCCTTTGACAGCAAGATTAAGTGACTTTACAGTTGGCAAATGACAGAGCTGGGATCTGAGTTCAGGTCATCCGCATGCAGAGCCCAAACTCTTCCCCATGCTGTGCTGCCTGTGTCTTAGATGCTGAACTTGAGTCAGCCTAAGTGCTGTAGCTTCCCAGGTGATACAGTGATCTGAAACATCAGCTCAGAGATGCTTGGTCTCCGAGATGAGCTAGTTCTCAGTGATTCTGATCCATTTTAAATCCTAAACAGTGAGAAGGGAATGTTTGAAATGTGAAAAAAAAAAAACTCAAGAAGATTAAAGGAATGGCATAAACTTCTTAAAGTTTGAGTATTAAAATTGAATACCGATGTGGGAGGAACCCAGCTCTTTGGTGTTATAGACAAGGACACTGAGGCCCAGAGAAGGGAAAGGACTTGCCCGAGACCACTGATAGTGAGAAGGAAGTGTTCAAATATGAGCAGTTTGTCTTTTGGGGTAGAAGAGATGTCTTGGATGTGTTTTTCCAAAGCTTCAAGGAAATCAAAGAAATGTTCATGTGCTATAATATGCAGTTTCCTATTTCATGCCTTCTTTTCTTAGTACTTCACAAGAAATCCAAATGCAAATCACAGATACGGACATCACAATGTTTACACTTGGTGGTAACCAAGGTGTGCATGTGGTTGGTGCCACAAAACAGCAGCTGGATATATAATGAAACAGAACTCTAACTTGCAGTCCTGTTAGAAAGACGGGGTTATTATGGACAGAGCTGGGCAGTGCACATCTGTTCTACAGTTTGAGCTCACCCATCTCTCGACAGTGATCAAACACTTTCAATTACTCTAGGCCATAAATGCACTACATGGCACCCATTTACCTTCTGTTCCTCCAGATTTTTCCACCAATATGTACTATTGTCATTCTTCTTTCTGCGTTCACAATGCTTTCCTTCCAAAAATAATTAGAAAGGATTATGAACCAAGACTCCCAGCTGACAATATGGCCTTATCCTGTATCTTCTTGATGTAAAGATTTTAGCAGCTAATTTAAATGTAAGGATTTAGGAAAACATAGGAAAAGAAAATGATTATAAGTAGTTATGACTTGAAAATCAAACACCTGATGTTCTTATAAAAGGATCATGCCAGGTGGAAATAATTAAATTTTGGTCTGTATAGGCAGGATACTTTTAATTCAAGGCTGATGTAGTCTAAATATATTTCCCACTTGGGATGTATCTCCTCAATGTTTTCTTCAGTTCCAATCTCCCAAAATAACCAGAAATCTTTACTTATTTTTCCTCTTGTTGATGTAAAATTTAACTTAAAATAACTTTGATATCTATTTCCTTATTGTTCCTCACCATATCATTTTGATGAGCATAGAGGGCATGATAGCTATTATAAACCAATAAATAGATTGAACATCAGACCCTGCTCTCTGGCCCATTCTTAATCTCCCCCAAACTGCACAGCAGCCCTTGCATTTCACTACACAATCTTAACTCCAAACTGATCTTCATTTCCTATTCAGCAAGTTAAACATTTTTTCCTTCATGCCAGCTGTTGTATAGTCAATGACTTTAAGTGAATCTTTATGATAGCTTAGGAAAAACTTGATTAGACCGCTTGATAGCCTGCAAACCGGTTGGCGAATTTCCAAGCAAAATGAAAAATGGTGGCTATTAGTCCTGCTGCTTGTTACTCTTCTTCTCCTTTCCTATAGCAAATTGAAAGCTCACAAAATTTTGTGATGTTATTCAAATTAACTTTTTTGGAACTCAACTGCAATAGTGTAATTTGAAAAATACAACATAAACCTATACCAAATGTCTAATTATATATTTTGTGGCAGTAGGTGTTGGTGAATGGCTCATATTTTAAATATTCTGTAAAAGACCTACTAGTATAGTAAAGAACAGCACATAAAAATTTGGGAAGGAAGGAGAAAAGCCATTATTTAAAAACAGATATACACAATAATAGTGTGAATTCACAGGATTATAGCTAAATTTCACAGAAGTGGTTTTAAGTCCAGTTTCTGGTGAAAGTGTCTTTTGATACAAGGGACTTCTTTTCCTTTGATTCCTACCACAAAGATGTGAAAAACATTCCATGGTATCAAAAACAGATTTCCTTGAGGAAATTGTGGTAAAGATGGGTCAACATGGCCTGTGTGAATTTATCAAAGTGTTGACAGAAAGAGAACACTAATTTGTACATCAAATAGATGCTTCCTTAAAGGATACTTATCCAGGAGGGCAGAGTTTTCATAATATGTGTGTATTTACTTCCTAGGACTGTTAACAAATTACCTCAACCTGGGTGGCATAAAGAGACCAAAATGCATTCTTTCACAGTTCTGGGGCCAGAAGTCCTCGTCACGATGTGAGTGGGGCTGTGTTCCCGTGAGACCCTAGGGCAGAATCCATTCTTTGCCTCTTCCAGCTCCTAGTGGCTGCCTGCATTTCTGGAGTTGAGCAGGAATCCAACCTCTGCTTCTGTGGTCACACTGCCTCTTCCTCTTCATGTGACTTCTCTGTGTGTGTGCTCTCAAACTCCCTTTTATGAGGATGCATATGATTGCATTCAGAGCTTACTTGGATTATCCAGCCTAAGTGTCTCCTTTCAAGATCCTTAACTTAATCACATATTTTGTCATATAACGCAACGTACACAGGTTCCAGGGTTCTGATGTGAGATTTTAGGGGTCCATTCTTTGTCTTAGCACAATATGCATGGTAAAACTGCATGGTAAGGCCTCCAGTTTCCTTAAGTTATCCTCTGTTTGGTTGTTACCCATGCTGTCAGTAGCATATTTTTAATATTTGAAGCCTAAGGATGGCTTCCTTGTCTGAATTTATCCAAGATATGCAACTTATTGTCACCTAGCATTGGTATGAAAAAGAGAGGGTGGTCACCTATTATGCATGCAATCAGATCACACACCTGCCTGCTAGTAACATGATTCTCCATGATTCCTAATCACTGGGCTGCATTTGTAACACGGGTAGAAATAGGTCCCTGAGAGTAGATAATTAATACAACATCCTTTTTGGGATGTAAAGATATTCTAGAATAGTTGTTGAGAAGAAGAAACATGAGCAGGTGGACAGTAAAATCAACTCATGAGGATACCCAAAGTCCAATAACTGCATTTTTGGGGCTACAGGCATTTAATCACTCAAACTGAAAGACCATTGAAGTGAAGATGTTAAGATGCTAGTGTTGAGACACTGGGTAATATAAGTGAACAGGAAGTTCAGGCTAAGTTCCTACTGCCTGTGTACTTGGTGCCTGAGAATAGCTACCATGGGTGGGGTTGGATTGTATCTTTCTAGTGCTAGAAGTTCTTTCTACATTATATATTTCCTTTGTTTGTGTGTGCTATGGTGTGACTGCCTGTGTCCTCCCCAAATCCGTATGTTACAACCCCACCCCCCAGTGTGATGTTATTAGGAGGTGGGGCTTTAGGAAGGTGATGAGGTCATGAGGGTGATGGCTAGGCCACTGCGCTGGGTGCTGTACATGGTCACCTCACTTACTCCTGGGCATCTGCTTTCACGTCCTGCACCCAGCAATGCCTGACATTCATGTTGTTATATTTTAGCTAATAGAATATGTGATTATATACCCACCTTGATGGCCAACTGCTATTTCCATTTTTAGCATTATTTTTGGAGGTCTGGGTGCTAGTACTTAAATTAAGCACAGAGTGAAACTATTTATGAGACATGGACGGTAGATAGAAGTTTCAGACTTAAGGTATTGTCTACTATGGTTTTTAAATCTGTTTTTTTGCATGCTACAGAGAGGGTTTTTCTAAGTTGTCTTTATCAGATTTAGAATAACATGTAGATGAGGGTCAGCATTATTACCACTAACTGAGCCTTTGTTAATTCATGACTGGAGGAAAAGAAAAAGGACACATCATCCTTTCATGGCCACCAGCTGAAGTACCCAGCCAGCAAGGTCAGAGTTTTTAGAATGCTTGCCCATAGATTGACAGATGTACCATAATGTTGATAGTAGTAATTATATAGTGTGTGTCAGTTAAAGGAGGGCTTTGCTATGGAGAACATCAGAGAATACAGTGGGTAGTTAAGCAAGGGGGATATAACTAACCTGATTAGAGCACTTAAACCCCGAAGACTTCAGAATGCGTTACGTTGAGACTTACATTAAATCTTGAGTTATTTGTCTGCCTGGATCGCTTTTCTGCCAGTAGGTCTTTGACTGTGTGTTTCACTCTCACGCCTTGATACACTCGTTTGCTGTAGTCTCCTGTGGCTTAAGCAAATGGAATAGTAACATCAAATGTGGATGGAATAATTAGGTTAACCTCCCCAGGGCACATTCAAAGGCTGATAATTGTGATGCTCTTTTCTCATTAGAAGGCTAGATTTCTACCTCCTGGTCCTTGATAGAAACTCATTCAAGCTCTGCTTCAGTGAAACACCATTCCAATTTCCACACAACATCTTTTCAAAGTGTCCTCTGTTCTGTATTCTGATTTGTCAAGATTTATTCCAGGAAGATGTACAGTTTATGCTTTAATTGCAAAATCAGGGATCTGATGCAATTTGAAATAATGCTTCTTACTACATGAGGCAAAAGTATATTTGTATGATTCAGGTTACAGAGTGCTAATATTCCTGCCATATCATATTTCCACCTGATGTGAGTGTTCTACCTGAACAGTCAACTGGAATGTTTTAAGAAGATACATTCCTAAGAAAAAAGTCATTTGTTTCCATTTACTGTACTAAATTAAGTATTTTTACTTCTGGAAATAGTGATACATGAGGAGTTGCTGCTTTGAAACTAAGCCAGGTTAAACGAAGAGTCATTCATTCATTTAACAAATACTTACTGAGCACTTACTACATGCACTTAATGAACTTGGTAATTTACACATATTATTTCATTTGATCAATTCTATAGATAGCAAAACTGAGGCCTGGGACTGTTATTTGCCAACATCTCCTAGCTGCTAATAATCAGTCAAGTTGGGATCCAAACTTAGGGCAAGCTGTAGCTCTAACAGATGGAAAAACACGTTATTTTACCATGAGGAAATTAGAGAAAGAATAGACTATCCAGAAGAACATTTCCCCAAGATTCTGAAATTGGCAACACTGTTTCTAAGGCTAGTGAATTCCTTGTCACAGAGGACACTCAAGCAATGACAGGATGACTTTTGTTTGGACGATCATAGAAAACATTTAAGCACTGAATTAGTAGTTGAACTAGAGGAATTATATTTTCTAATCTGAGGTTGTTCTATAGTAGGTTGGATGGTTTCGATTCATTTTAACTGAGCTGTTGCTGGTTTACTAGCAATTTCAGCTTGCACAGAATTCAGCATCAGCGTGTATGGCAGAATATACTAACGTAGATATGTATTAGGCATAAAACCAAAAACATTCTCTCATCTGGTTGAATTTCTAGATAGGATATATTTGATTTTTGAGTCAAATCTCATCACAAAGAAAGGAAGAAAGGAGGAAACTAAAACCAAAACTAGAAGCAGAGTGGTGCACTGGAGGACAGAGGCCACTGGCCTAGCAGTCCATGCTCACATGGCCACGTATTAGTCACGGACTTGGGACCATCACAGTCTCTCAGCCCCATTTTCTTCATCCATAAAATGGGTATAATTATCTCTCTGTAGCTGACTATAGAGTTTTATAAGGTAGGCATATGAAAATGCTTTGTAAACTACCAAGTTTTATACAGAATGCCTGCACAGAATGAAGGAGAAAAAAAATCTAGGTTCCAAGATGATGCATTATTTAACTCAAATAAAGCCACATGCAACCTGATTTTGGCAAAACAAAGTTATTTTAATGGTCCTTTGGGTCTCATTTCAACAGGGTCTAATTTTGTTCTATATTTTTTAAATTAAAGAGTTTCAAAGAACTTCTTTCAAATCAGCTTCAATTTAAAGCTTAAGGACCTTATGTTTGTTCCAAAGAAATCTAAGAGTTGCTCCTAAAATTGTATGTCATGCCTTAGTTTTTTAAAAGTCTAAGTCTAAATTTATTTATCAGTGATTTTTCTGTGTGTCAGGCATTGTATTAGAACTGGGGATACAAAAGAACATGCCATCTAGTGGGAGGAGAGAAATTCTTAAAAAATAATTATATTATATTGCAAGTGTGCTAAGTACAACAGAAATATGCCTAGAAAATTCAGAAAAACACAGAATATGTCAATTCCTTGTGAGGTTGTGGAGGGAATTAGGGAAAGCAAGGTGATACTCAAGCTGAGATAAGGGGGGTGTGGTGATGGCAAAATGGGCAAGAACATGCCAGGTGTAGAAGGCAGCATGAGCAAAGGCTGTGAGGCAAGAACAGAAGGAGGTGAGGGAGGAAGTGAGGGGAGGAAGGGAGATGGACAGGGCTCAGTCATGAATTTTCTTGTGTGTGAAGGAGTCTGGACTTCATCCTGTTGGCCGTGAGCCATTGGAGGCTTTTCATGAAGCATGGGAGTAGTATGGTTAGATTTGTATTTAAATGAGCTTTTCTGGCAGCTATGTGCAGTATGGTTTTAAGAATCCAAAACCACAAGGAGATCAGTCATAAAGATTCTGGAATAATTCAGGCAAAAGTAATGGGGTCTGAGTAGTGATAGCTAGGAGGGCAAGGAACAGACAGACAGATTTGAAGATTATTTAGATGTAAGAGAGAAAAATGAGGGAAGATTTCAGGGTAATTCTCAAGTTTCCACCATGGTATTGGTCTGGGTACACATGTTTCAGAGCCATCATGATGTTGATGGTAATGAAACCAGGAAGAGGGTGAAATCTCTTGGAGAAGTGTTTGAAAGGTAGAGTCACATGATGGCACCTATAGAAACAGTAACATATGTCTGGCACATTGGGATAAAGAGTCCAGGCTACTCCAGGATTAATATGAATATTTGGAATTCCTTTAATGTAGATTCCTGACACACTGGTTGGGAAACTCTGGACTAAATGGTTAAAGATGGAAGCCTAGGGAACATCCACACTGAAGGGTTGTCAGAGAGCAGGAGAGAACCCTAATGAAGAAGAAATGGATGGAGAAGAATGAGGAGGAACCAGGGAATAAGGTATCACCAAATTCAGGAGAATTCAAGAAAGAAGGAAAAAGTATGAGATGAAGTAGAATGTTCTAGGAAGATAAGGACAGCAAAGCATCCACTGGTTTCAGTTTGGTGATTAGTGTTGACCTTAGCAAGAGCAATTTTGGACGTGCTCGGTAGCTAGGAGCCAGATAATTATATCAAGGGTGGAGGTGGAGACAAAATTCTTGAAGTTTGGATGAGAAAATGAATCAAGAGATTGAATGATGATCGGAGAGAACTATAGGGTCAAGGAGAGGTTTGCTTCTATTTTTATTTCTATTTATGTATTTATGGGTGGCAAGGATTTGAGGATATTTGAACAGGGACAGAGGAAGATTTAGGAAAGAGGAAGAAAATGATGGAAGGAAGTCTTGAAGAGGAAGCAAGAAATTGGGGTCAAGGGTGCAAGTTGACTCTTAAGCTCTGAGACGGGAATAAAGAAGGGCAAGGAAGGGTGGTGGCTGAGTGGTGTGGTGAGTGACTAAGACAGCTCTAATGCCCCCAAAACAGCCTGGAGAAGAAGAATCACTCCGGTACTAAAGACCAGAGCAAGGCAGGGGTCAAAGCCAACTAGACAAGACAAAGTGAGAATACACAACAGTGATCCTCAAAGTTTAATCCCTGTACCTCAGCAACAGAATGAGCTAGGAACTTACTAGACTTGTAGATTCTCAGGCCCTACTCCAGATGTACTGAATCAGAAACTTGAGGAGGGGGACCCTCAGCAATCCATTTTTTAATAAGCCCTCCAGATGATTTCTGATGTTCTCTGAAGTTTGAGAACCACAGGTCCTCAGAGTAAGGACTTTATAAGTTCCCTGAGGATGTGGGGGCCACCTCTCACCTGGGCATTCCTGGCTGAACAAAAAGGGAACGTGTGGATGATCGGCAGAGAGCACGGACTTGGGCCCAAGAATGAGGAGGCGGGAGCTCAGGAGGTCTGGGCTGGGTCCTTTGTGTGTTTGCAGACAGTTTTTGGTTTCACTTTTTTCTGAAGGGCTTTTTGATGATTTCAACTTGATTTATCAATTTATGCTTTATGTTCATGCCAAAAAGCCTAGAGGAAATACACCTCTTCTAAATAAGTTTAACAAATAACCACACGGTAATTAATAAAGTTCATGAGATGGCAAATCACCTGATCAAAACTTCTGAAGTGTTGTCATAAAACAGTCTTATGTACCAGTTGGCACACTGACTTAGTTAAAAGTATGGGACTGTATGCCACAGGGGGTGCACAATATGTTTAGAACATATAGCAGATGTCCTCAAAGAGATTTTACTTTAGTGAAAGAAGTAAGACATTCACATGTGAAAGGGGAGGGGACGGGAAGAGTATACTTTGGATTGTTGGAAGCTTTGTGGGAAGGGATGAGACTTAGATTGTACTTAGAAGGATGTGGATAGGTTAGGAGGAGGGAGAAGTCTTGTAGACATCAGACACGACGTGAGCAAAAGCAGAGGTGGGAAGGAGAAACGCATGTGTAGAAAGGGTAAAGAACTAGTATAATTGGGGTTAGTGGATTTAAATGTCATCCGTATGTGGATGAATTTCAAATGGACATCCTTAGCCCAGACCTGTCCTGGACTCTAGACTTGGATAGCCATCTTCGCTTGAATGTCCAGGAGATATTCCAAACCCCAGATATCCAAATCTGAACTCCATTCTCCCCTTTCACATTTGCTTTATCTGAAACTTTTCCTATCTCAGCTGATGGCGACTCTGTCCTTCTTGCTGCTCAGTCCCAAAAGTATAGAGTCATCCTTGATTCCTGTGTTTCTCTCATACATCACAAGCTATCCTTTAGCAATTCCTAATGGTGTTCCCTACAGAACAGATCCAGAATCTGCTGTTTTCCACCTCTGCTGCCAATGCCAGGCTTAGCCTGCTGTCACCTTGCATGTAGGTCACCATAGCTGTTGTCTGGCTGCTCTCCTTTGCTTTCCACCTTCACCCCCCCTCAAGTCTATTCTCAACATAACAATCAGAGTGATTCTTTAAAAAAGAAAATCCAATTGTGTCATTCTTCATCTCAAAACCATACAGTGGCTTCCCATTTCATTCAGAGTAAAAGCCAAAGGCCTTACCATGCCCTGTATGACCTTGTTCCACGGTACCTCTGAACTCACCCCCTAACACTCTCCCCTTGCTGACTGCCCTCCAGCCAGTTTCTGAAAGGCAACGAGTACCCCACTTCTGCCTTAGGGCCTCGCATTTTGGTTGCACAACCTATCTGGAATACTCTTCCCCCAGTTACCCACATGACTCAGTGCCCTTGTCTCTTTCGTGTCTTGGCTCACACGTCATCTTAATGAGAACATAAATAAAGTTTCACTTTCCCCATAAAACTTCTCCGATCGTCCTTACTCCATCCTACTTTTTCTTTCTATGTGGCACTTGTCACTTTATAATATCCTCTATAAATTCCTTATTTATTAAGTTAATTGTTTATTGTCTGTCCACTCCTTGCTAGAATGTTAGATTCATGAGGGTGGGAATCTTTGCTTATTTTTACTCATTAAAATATCTCAAGTGCAAATGCTTAGAACAGTGCCCGGCGCATAGTAGGCTTTCAGTAGGTATTTGTTAAAAGAATCTTTTTTTTTTTGGTTGAGATTAATGGAAGTGTTGAAAGTCTTGAAAACCAGAATTTTAAAATGTATACTTTTTGTTGTCAGTGATGGAAACCACTAATCTTTTTAACAGGAGACTATTAATACTTCATCATATTTTTTGGATGATTTGGAATACTTTTTGGTTTATTAAACTGATAGAAGATCCTAGGATGGGTTGAGGATGGGAAGTGGTAAAACAAAAGCTACCCAGAAACAGTGGAAATGACAAGGAAAGGACACATTTAAGAGACTTTCAAAGGAACACACACACATACTTATGCATGCATGTGCATATACATGCATGCACACACAATCAGAAAGACTTAACTATTATTTAGAAGAGAAATCAATAAGGCAGGGCAGAGAGTTGGTTTTGGTAGGGAAAGAAGAGTTCAGTCTTGAATCCACTGATGCTGAGGCCGTGGTGGCATAATCAAATCAAGATATCCTGTAGATACAACGAGAGCTTTGGCAAGGATTAGAGCTGTACTTCTAAGAAATATCTTTAAAACATGGTAATTAAAATGAAGACTTTGTAGCACGAGTAGAAATCCAGGCACTGAGGCTTGAGAAATGGTTGATGCCTATGGAAGGCAGGGGACAGGGAAGGTCAGCGAGCAGACAGAAGAGGTCAGAAATGTAGGAATGTAATGTACCAAAGTGAAATGAAAAATGAGGGAAATGGAAAAAAGAGAGAGTGTAGAGGAAGAGGAATAATCAATGTTGTCAAGTATTTGTTACCTAGTAGGTGTTCAGTAAATACTTGTGGAGTAAATAAATACCTTGGATAAGTTAAGGAAAATAAAGCCACAGAAGGGCCATAGGGTCTGGAAAGATGAATATCTTTAGAATGTGGGAAAGAGTGGTTTCCTAAGAGGTGGGGCTCAAACCTTCTCTCTGGGGCTTCACGGGAGCATGGGTGGTAAGAAAATGGACAATGAGGGTAAACCATGCAAGAAGCAGTGGTACAAAAAAGCAAATGCCAACATTTTACATAGCATAAAAGGTGAATTAAAATAAATTTTAACTAAGCTATGGACCTAGAACAAATTCTTTAAACTACCACCTGGAGTATTTTTCATGTTTTTGAGAATTCTGAAAGCTCTTTACTTAGCCTGCCCTCCTTTTTTGGAGAGGAGTGATATTTAGAGCTTAAAAATGTTACCAGTATTCCTACTCCCAAACACCCCCCCCCCCACAATTCTATTTAAAGAATCCACGCCTGCATTAGCCTGGAGATGCTTAAGAGATTTTATTCAAATACTCTAGATACAAACTTGCATTCGTATCAGTTGTTGAGAAAACAAAGACATGTGTTTCTGGAGAGAAAACACAAGCAAATACCAGTTGATTTATCCTTTAGAATTTGGAAAAAAAATTGTACCGTAGTGTTGTTAATATGTGTATGCAGAAAAAAGTCTCAGTCAGTCCTCCCTTATTCTTGTTTATTTTAATGAAGAATTTGGCCCATAGTAGATTTAATAGTGCTGTTGCTTTAATGTTGTTTTTGAAAATTAAGCATTTTCTCGATCACACTCACACATTCTGAAATCAAATATTTGAAATGTAGGTAATATATAAACTATTTCTAGTTATTAAGTGTCAAATACACTTATAATATTTGAAGCACTTTCTTATTTTACTATTTGTGATGATATTCTCTGGAATACATTTTCATGCTTTTAAATTCTTTAGAGTTGCCAAACGGGTGCTTATTACATAAAGTAAGGGATTTAGGAGTTGAAACAAAAAAAAGGATAAACAAAAAATTGTCCTATAACTTTAGAAAAGAACAACTCATATTTGAGTTATACCATGGCAAAAATTAAGATAATAGATGATATATCTTTGTATTATTATCTTTAATGGTGTTGAATATAGCACACTCTCACTGAAGCCAGAACAGAATAAAAATTCTGCATGAAGGCAGCATCAGTGTTTGTCCCATTTCTCTGCCTGTCAGGGACTTGCCAAGAATAAGGTCCTGGACCACCCAGTGGCAATACATTGTGTTGGCCCACCGTCTGGCTCAGGTGCCAGATGCTGTGGTTACCCCTCTCCTTTCCCCACTGACTCAGCTCAGCCCGCCTTGCTGAGAATCAGAGCTCCCTCACCAAAGGGAGGCAGATACCCACTTAGGAATAAGCTCTATCCTAGAGGCTCAATGTCTGTGGTTCCACTGCTGATCGGGGGAGATGAAGTTATATTTGTTTTATTACAGGAAACCTCCAGGAGAATACAAGGAAAGGCAGGTTCAGCAATTCATCTTGAAATGTTCATAAGATTAATTAATAAGCTGAAAATAATATGTACTACTTATAAAGTCTTAAACTGGAAATAAAGACTTTTAAAGAAGTGAAGCCAAATTAGTTAACGTGTTAGAATTTTGTAGAAGTTTGCTTTGCCCACACCGTGGGCATTACAACTTCCTCCTAATAGTCACTCTACCACCTTTTAAGCCTCACAGCTGGATCCCCAGATGTGGCATTTCTGTCCATAACCAATTCCATGCTGCAGAGCCTAGATACTCCTACGGCTCTTGCTGTCTCCTTTTGAGATTAGACTTTGAAGACCTGGAGTGTTTTTAAAAATATGAGTTTTTCTTCAAGTTACTTTAAAAGGCATTTTTGAAATATTTCTTCTGTCATTATTTATTAAAATTTCAAATTCTAACTTTTTAATCTCAAATTTGTTCCTGTTCAATAGAGTTGCTCTTCCAGAATAAATACCCACCTAAAATCTGTGCAGCAAAAATAAATCTAACAATTAGTAATTAAATGTGACTAGAATTATGAAAATATTACCAAGAGTTCCCAACTGTTGGTCTCTGGTTGGTGTTTTCGTATTTTTGTATATTCTAGTTGGAGTTACGGTTATTTCTTCTTGTCCTTCTCTTCATGTTATGACTTCATGATGTCAAAAATAAACATTAGGATTATTGAAATCTTTTTAAACAATTTTAATAATACACATTGACTTACCACTTTCCATTCTGGATGGTTCTGATGAATTTCCTTCTTAGTGACAATGTGGGATTTCTGGTGAATGGTGTATTCTCCTTGATAAGGGATCCTGGTCTCCTGGAAATGTCAGCCTGATTCTGACGGGAAAGGCTTCTGTACACAGTAGTGACGCTTCTGAAATGACTTGCTTTAGATTTGATTAAATGCAAATCCTTTGGTGACTGTTTCTCTACAATTTGCATCCCCAATGTAGATTGTATATGAAGGTACTTTTTTCCTCCCTGAGAAGATTTTTATCCAATAACAATGAGTTTCCATTAGGAATAAATCTCTTAAAAGTTTACTATGGAAACAAGGAATCTAACACTTGTTTTATGAATAGCAGTAGCATTTTCTATCACTCTGATTTAGAGTTAGGTTTTAAAAAATAGTGTGTATAATAAAGACCATAGTTTTTAGTAGGAAATATAGGTACTATGCCTGTAATACTTAGATTATGGGTACATGAATTTTAAAGCTAAGCATCTTTCAAATATAAATAGAAGTCTTGGAGGATATTTTTATTTAGGAATAAAAATAAAAATAAATACAAAATTAATACATTTTAATGCAATTGGATAAATATATGATATATATAAACATAATGTATGATCTATAAATTGTATAAACATATGTAATTATATAATAAAATATAAAAAATATAAATAGAATTATTAATCTATAAATCTATGATCTATAGCAGAGGTTCCCAAACCTAGCAGTACATCAGAACTACCAGTGGAACTGGTTAAACGTACTTTTGTCCAGCCCCCATCCAATTCTAATTCAGCATCTCATTTGAAGTAGGACTCAGATATGCTATACTTCAAAAAAAACTTTGATTTTTTTAAAGAATCTTTCTGATGCAGAGTTATCATCAGGAATTTCTCTAGAGCAAAATTTAAAGAAACCAGAACTTAGGTACTTTCTGACATTTGCTTCATTCATCTTTAGCTACCCATAATTGCTGCTTACTGTAATTTGGTTCTGTCTCCCAGTTCTGAACAGAGTTAATTCCTGGACACCTTCGTCGGGCTGGATTTATCCATCACCTGGTATTCAGGGAGTCAAATGGGTATCATCTAGTGGTCCTCCAACCTGGTTCTGCATCACATACCCTTACCCACTTCAGGGCAACATAATGTAAAGAACAGTAGCTCTCAAAGTGTTCTCTGGAGCGCCCAGAGGTCCTGGAAACTGATTCAAGGCACCTGCAAAGTCCAGACTAATGTCATAATCAACTGGTTATTTGCCTTTTACTCTGTCTTTCATGAATGTGCAGAGGAGTTTTCCAGAGGTTATGTGATGAGTGATGTCATACATATTGAATGGAGAAGCAGATAAGAGAATCCAGCAGTTTTCTATGAAACCAGACATTTAAGAGATTTGCAAAATTGTAAAACAGTGTCACCTTTCATTTTTTTTTTTGGTTTGGAAAGCGTTTTTTATTAAAAGGTCATTTACATAAATATGTCATGGTTCCCTATTGTTATTTTAAGTGAATAATAAATATTTTGAAAATTCTTAGTTTTAATTTCCAATATGATAAATATATGGTGATATAAATCATATTTTTTAAGAAAGCTTTTTGGGGTCTTCAATAATTTATAAGACAGTAAAGGAGTTCTGAGACCAAAGCATCTGAAACCTGCTCTTCTGGAGGAACGTCTGTGGTTTAAATGAATTTCTAGAGTGTTCTAATGGCAGTCAAATGTGGGAACTTTGTGTCTGTGCTTCTCTTAAGAATATACCTCTTACATTCTCAACATCTTTCAAAGAGAACCAAAATGTTAAAACTTGTCTCAGTTTCACAATCTCCAGAACTTGTTTCTTTTACTTTTTTAAGTGAGAAAGAAGAGGAGGAGCATAACCACCCTAATCTGAGAGGCCCTGTAATTTGTATCCTTTTCAAGCAGGGGTGCCCTAGCAGTCCTCTCAATTCATTCTTTCTTATTCTTCCAACCAATAGCCTTATATTAAAATAAAATATAAAATTATTTTACAAACTTTATTATTTCGGTAGTAAATTCCCCAAGCATGTGGATTCTTCTCAAAATTGTACTTTTAAAAGAGTCTGGAACATTTTAAACCATTTAAGCAGAATGGAATTATTTTAAAACACAGATATGAGACCTATTGCTAATAGAATAAAGGCCAACCTCCTTGACATGGCATTCAAGGCTCTCTAGGATCTGAGCCCATCCTAATTTTCATCCTGCCTACCATTTCTTCCCTCCAGACAGCCTCTATCCCACCTCACAGTATGGTTCTGCCTCAGAAATTCCTGCAAAGCTTCTAAAATATAGTCTATCCCAGATTTACTGAATTGGAGTATCTGGCAATCATGCCAGATAATCTGCATTTTAAGTAAATCCCCTGCCTCCATGTGATTCTTAATAAATACTGAAGGTTGAGGGTTCATGCTCTAGCTATAACTGATATACACCCAGTGGTTTCCAAATAAGGCGCTGTTCACACCCCTCTACTTTTGTTTAACAGTACTCTCTCAAACTGAAGCACCCTTCCGTCACTTTGTGTGCTTAAAATTCCACACATCTTTCAAGGTTTGACACCTTGTGGTACCTTCTCCACATAATTTGCTTGCATATTCACCAAGAAGGATTTAATAGCCCATTTCACGGCTGCTTGAATCTCTGTAATGGTACTGATTTCATGTTGCTTTCCATGCTGGTCAGTGGTTTGTGTACCCATTTCCCATCTCCAACCAGGTAGTCTCTCTGCTTCTCTGTATTCCCAAAGCGTTTAACTGTTTATGGCGTTGTGCACAAAGAAGGTCCCCAGTCAGTGTGGGCTATGCTGAACCCTGCAACTGACTCCATCAGAGAGGACAGTGTCTGAGGACGAGAAGCAAATACATAAAAGCAGAGGGTTTTCTATTATTTTTCATGGTAACCATGAGTATAAACTTTCTTTTCCACAACTGAACACAACACTGAAGAGTGTGTAACCATCTACCTGTAGGCTGGTCCTGTGTCCAAAACTCAAAGATAATGATTTGCTAAAGGAAGTTTGAGGCAGAAATGCCCTGCAGAAGTAGTTCAGATCTTAGATGTCATCTGAGGAGCTGAAATGTATGGAAGCTGAGAAATCGATTTGCAATAGATAAAGTGCTTGTGCTTTAAAATGCCTTCTGGTACTTGCTAAATTTGCATAGAACTGCAGTATTGTTTACCTAGAGTTAAAAATAATTTTAAAAATCCCAGAAAGGTTGTTTTCTTATCCTAAGGAAACAAGTCTTCAGCCCATCGAGTGGATGGCTGTGGTTGGAAGGATGTGGGTTGGTGTCAGGTTTTGTCTGTCTTCAGTTGCTGGTGGGTCAGAAACAGCATGAGTGCAGTCAGACAGGTTGTTGGGTCTAAGTAAAGTCTGATGGTGGTCTGGGGCACCCATTTCCCTTAAGAAAGGGAAAATGAGGGTAGGTTTGGGTAGGATAAACACAAATCCACATAGTACAGGTAAGATTAGTGTTTGTGTCCTTTACCTTCTATCAGGAGCACCCATCAGATTCAACCAACTGCAGTGTTTCTGTATCAGCTTCCTCGTTCATTCCAGGGCTGCGCATCTGCCTTCTGGGTTGAGCAGCTCCTGACAACAGGGGATTCATCGACAAGCACTGTAAGGCAGTCCCGGTGGAGGTGAGGGGGTGGAAGGCAAGGGTGAGCGACCCTGGAGTGGGCATGCCAAGGTGGGAACCGAGGCACCCCTGTTTCTCCCTCGCTGCCTTTGTTCTGAGGCTTCCTATTTCCAAGGCCTATCTTTGAGAGAGGTTTGAAGGGAGCAGTTAAGGCTGCTCAGGGATTTAGGCTTCTCTTGCAGAGTTCATAGAGGCCCAGGAACACCCTTACCACAGCATATAAGCAGCAGGCAGAGGATTCTCCACTGGGAGGTGGAGAAGAAATGTGCAGTTAACACATGAGATGCCTCTAAATGATGAAAAGAATGGGCACTGTAACGTTATAAGAAATACGTATTTGGTTTCTGCTCTCAGTTCTTGACACAGAACTTGTAAAACCCTTACAATCTCCTGGACAATAGGAGCATCTTTTGTTCTGACGAGGTGACTGCTGGTGGGCTCGTGGATAGCTTCAGGATGGGGGCTGGTCACCTGAAAGGCTAAGCCCTGATTAGAAGCTTGGAACTTTCAGCCCCACTCCTCATCCTCTGGCGGGGCGAGGGGCTGGAGATTGAGTTAATAATTGGTCATGTTTACATGAAGCCTCCATAAAAATTCCTCAAGTGTGGAGTCCAGAGACCTTAAGGGCACATTGAGTGCTGGGAAGGTGGTACCCTGGAGTGGGCGCGGAAACTCTGCACCCTTTGCCCTATGCATCTCTCATTTGGCTGTTCCTGAGTTGCGCCCTTTATAATAAATCCATCAGAGTAGGTAAACTGTTTCCCTGGGTTCTGTGAGGTGTTCTAGCAAATTACAAATTATTGAATGCCAGGACAGGGGTCATGGGAAGCCTTGATTTATAGCCTGTTGGTCAGAAGTATAGGTGATAACTTTGGACTTTCAAACTGGCATCTGAAGTGGGAAGCAATGTTATGGGACTGAGCCTTTAACCTGTGGGGTCTGCACTAACTCCAGGTAGCTAGTGTCAAAATTGAGTTAAATTATCTCACTATGCTGATGGATAGTGACTGTAATGAGGTTGGTGGGGGGGACCTGATGAAGGGGGTAGTGTAATCACCATAATATTGCACATTTAATTGTAGATTAATGATATCAAAATAAACTTTAAAAAATTGAGTTAAATTGCAGGACATCCAGGTGGCCCACGCTGAGAACTGGAGAATTGCATGGTGTGTGCAAACCCACACATTGGGTGCCAGAAGTGTTGTGAATAGAGGAAGGAAAAAAAGTTTGGTTTTTTTTCTTTTCGGCATGCACAAGCCCATGCCCAGTGGGCCTGATGGGATTCTGACATGCCGACTGAAGTTCCCCTACATTTGGAGAGTTGTGAAGATTGGTGTGGCCCAGGCACCCCTGAGAGGGCAGCTGTGTCTACTTCTGTGGCTCCAACTCAAGTTGCTATCAGCTTTGAGCCTCATTGAGGGGGCATAGTGAGCCCGATGAAGACTGAGCAGAGAGGAGGCCACACAAAGCCAGCTTGTCATGCAAGGGTGAAGACTACTGACATGTCATGTAAGGGGAAGGTGCCAGATACGGCCACACAAAGCCAGCTGAATTGTCATTTAGAGGGAGCAGCTTGGGATTTTTAGTGGAGTAACCTGGCCAGTATTATCCAGTCCTACATGTGACCAGCTTCCCAGCTGCAAGCTTTCCCTTGAATCTGAAAATAGCTGCTTTGCAAATACTCTGGCATTTGGGCATTTTTTTTTATGACTGGGGAAAATATTTTTATAAGGCTTTACATCCTTTATTATCCATGATGGCTTTTGGAATTATGATTGTTTGGCATATAGAACCTTTGACATTTTAGATACAGCCTTTATTGTCTTTTTTTCACAGTAAGTTAAAAATCCATCATAAGACTCCATAAGACATCACTGGTCTTGCATGTTGACTCTAAGAGTTTGCAATCTGATAAAAGAGTAACATGAAAATTTACTGTTTTGGCCTAATTTCATACTTGTACACAATGAATCAGTTTGGGAAATCTGTTCCAAGGGTAACATACACAGAAGTGTCAAGAATAAAATGTTCTCCACTCTTGCATAAAAATGTGTACAGTGTTTTAGGAATGGAAAACTTCTAATTTTCCTGGGCCCAGGCTTCGAGGATCTCTGCTGCCTGAAGACGGAAGTTCCCTCTTGCTTTATTGCTTCACTGTTGGGAGGATTAATCATCCACCCCTGGTGTTTCCCCTTGCTGGATCCTATATGCTATTCTGATGGCTTCTTCCAGAGATGGCTGTTCTCCAAGCTGAACCGCAATCTGGGTGCCGTTGGATGTTGCCACTAAGGTCAAAGGTCTGGTTTCTGTGGTCACTGATGGCTGTGCTGCTGGTGCCCCATTTCTGATGAGGCTGTATGGAATGCTGCCAAGTCCTGGCCACAATTGCAACCTGCTGCCCTTCTGCACCCTCTGCAGTAACCATAGCAACCGAGTGTGTTCGTGCTGAGGAGATGACTGCGTCTGAGCAGGGACCGTGATGGGTGTGCCATCCTGCATTACCATTGTGATGGTATTGCCAATGGCTTGCATGTCAGCTTGAGATATGTTGACATGCTGAGTCCCATCCTGGGATATGAGTGTAACTTGCTGACTCAACCCAAACTGGGTTACTGTAGACACAACATCATCCCCTTCTACACCTGTAACATATGTGATCTGGGACCCTTTAAGAACATCTTCACTTTGACCTGGGGGAGGCTCAAAGAAGGCTTCCTGCTCCTCCTTAATGGGCTCAGTGTCATTGTGAGCCGTCCATTTGTGCATGGCCAGCATGGAGATTTGCTTGTATGTCTTCCCACAGTGGTTACAGTTATATGGTTTAGAATGAGTGTGAACAACATGATGTTAGTACAAACTGGAATATTCTGTAAACCTTTTGTCACAACCAGGGACTGTACAAACATATGGCTTTTCCCCTGTGTCTATCCTCACATGGTTTTTATAATTGGTTGCACTGGCAAATGCCCTCCCACATCCTGGTTCTGTGCAGTAATAAGGTCTTTCTCCTGTGTGTGTCCTAATATGCACTTTCCTGATATTTGATGTCATAAAAGACCGACCACAGCCTTCAAAGGGACATTTAAAGGGCCTTTCTCCTGTATGAGTTCTGATATGTTTCTGTAGATCTCCTGAAGTTTTGAAAGATTTAGTACAGTTATCTTCTGAACACCTATATGGCTTTTCTCCTGTATGAGTCCTGACATGACTTTTTAATCCATAACCTGTTGCAAATGCTTTCTCACAGCCTGTAGCTAAGAGGCCATTGATTTAAGACACTAATGATTTTGTATATCACTGAGAAAGAAAGCAGAAGCTGTCTTATAAGGAATGATTTAATACCTAAACAATATTGCTGATACCTGAATTGGTCACAGCCCCTCCTTGTTTTGAAGTTACTTTCAACAGTCGCAAGGGATGGGATAATTTTCCTGTCTTTAGTTGCCTTGTTTGGTATTGTGGGTAACTTTTCAGTGTGTCCAGAATCCCTCTCCTGGCTTTAGTGCATCTCCATATCAATAGGTGTTTCCAAGGAGTGGAGAGAAGTAGTCCATCTTCATATCAATAAGTAATTACAAGGGTGAGCAGGGCATGTCTTTCCAGGAGAGGTTGGGTGGGGTCTCTTCTTCTGCAGCTGGGTTGCAAGAGACACGGGAGAGCAGAAGTGGATGACTGCCTGTAAGAAATAAACGGGTTTCTCCACTTCATTTCTCCCTTTGACTGATTTCAGTTTCAAAGGTATTTTGCCCTGGAATTTTGTCCCTGGCGTTACAGGAATTTAAAAATACGTATTAAAAAATAAAAACTTGTTTTTGCATATTTTCCACCAAAAAAATGTAACATGCCTTTATGGAGTTTAAATATCTACTTAAGTTCCATGAACACTGGAGTTTTGCTATTTGTAAGGAAACATGGAATTGTGGCCATTTCTCCAAAAACGACCGTTTTACTAATATCAAATTTATGCCCACTGCTGTTGCTATGCTTTTTGCTGACATGACATTTCTAATTTCAGTGCTTATCACAGTGTATTCTAACTGAAGACATTTTGAATGACGTTTAAATCCGACATATGTGGTATTGACAAGGTGTATCACTAGGGTATGTCTTCCCCCCGCCCCCCACCATCCACTTTAGCCCCTGTTTGCTACTGTCATGGCCCAATGACACTAATGTTGGACTCTAACCTACAAAATGATAAGATAATTTGAGTTGTTTAAGGCTTTAAGTTTGTGGTAACTTGTTACAGTAACAACTGAAAACTAATAAACTGTTATCAAATGTATAGATCTTTGCCAATCTAAGGTAGAGTGTTATCTCTGTGTAGTTTAAATTTACATTTCCTTATTATAATTGAGCATCTTTTTATACATTCTTGAAGTGTTTTATACTTTGAGATCAGCTCTTTCTGTGATTTTGAGTTGCAAATAATTTTCCCTTGTTTGCCATTTTACCTTTTGACTTTGTTATGGCTTTAATTTTTGTAGTCTTTTTTTACACAATTTTTATGTTCATTTAACAGGACTTACCAGTCTTTTCTCTAAGGCTTCTAGTTTTTGAGCTAGAGTGAAGGAAGCCTTTTTTACACCAGTTTTACAAAGAAATTCTCCCATGTTTTCTTTGACTATTTATTATTTATTTATTTAAGAATATTTAACCCTTGGATCCAATTGGAATCCAGATGACAGAACTATTTTTGAATGGTTTATGTTTCCTTCACTGATGACTCTTTTACCATGATCTAAATTGCTACATATTTTAGGGCATTTCTTGACTTTCCATTCTGTTTGATCAGTCTGTTTATATATCAGGACACCATTTGAATTACTGAGATTTTGTGTTTTAATATCTGATTGAGATATTCTTCTTTGCTCCCCAGAGTTTTCCTAGTTACTCTAATTTATTTTTTTCTTATATGAACTTTAGAATTTGCCTGTCTGATCCAATAAAAGAAAAGGAGAAAATCCTTCTGATATGTTTATTTACTGGGTTCATGTTACATTTACAAATTAATGTTTTTTATTTGTTCAATAAAAAATGTGTCATTTGGTATCTCTCTGTACTGTTTATATTTTCTTTATATGTTTTGCCTAGCTCTTATTAACTTCATTCCAGTTACTTTACCTATTTTATTGACATTGAAAATGGAGTCTTTCCTTCCATTTTGCTCTAACTTATTATTGTTTCTATATTTGAAAGCTGTTGATTTCTCTATATCAGTTTGTCACCTCTTTATGTCACCAAATGTCTTATTGTTTCTAGCAGTTTTATAGTCATTTGTGTTGTGTTTTTCAAATATACAACAGTGTCATCTAGGGGTGTTTTAGGTAAATTACATATCCACAGAAAATTTTTCTTTTAATCTGGATTTTCAGGTTTGTGTAGAGTAGAAAAAAGTAGATTATTTTGATTGTTTTAATTTCATCTTTATTATGTGGTGTTTTCTCATTTATTTTTGTTTTATAATTTTCTTAACTAGGTTAGCTAGTAGTTTATGCATTTTAATATACACCTTTTGCATTTGTTGATTAGTCCTATTTTGTAACTCATTAATTTCTGCTTTGTTAATTCTTTACTTTTACTTTCCTTTGTTTTATTTTGTTGTTCTTTTCTTAATATTCTGTGTTCTTTTCCTTACTTTCCTAACTCACTGATAAATATATTTCTTTTTATCCTTCCCATTTTATTCAGATACCATCCTGGAACCATGACTTACACACACATCAAATTCACTGGCATCCCTCCATCTGCATCATCCCAGAATTCTCTTTGTTTTTGACATAGTTGGCCCTTTCTTTTCTCTCCCAGGACACCACACACTTTTTCAGCTTTTCAGATAAGTCTCATTTTTCTTTTTCTCCTGAAACTCTTCCTTGTACTCTTGCTGCATGGGGGTCTTCTGAAGCCCTGCCAGCCCCTTGCGTTAAGCCTCCTCCCCAGCGGTCGTGGGCTCTCATGTCCTTTTGGGCTCCTTTCCCTGCAGGCTGCTTTCAATCTGTATCTGACACTAGAAATAACTTTATCTTCTCAGCTTCGGACATACATTTTAAACTGCTTTTAGAAATCTTTATCTGGGTCTGCTAGGAATTTAGCTGAATACTTGAATCTGAACCCTCTGTCCTTCCATCCTCGCCCTGTCTTGCTCATGATCTAACATCCAAATCAACAGCAGCACCATTTCCTGAGCAGCTAAATTTGACAGCCCTGAGTCATGTCTCATTTCTCCTTTCCACTTCCAACATGCAACCAGTTGTCCGGTCTTGTCAGTCCTGCCTCCCTTATGGGTTTCCCCTCAGGCTCCTTGTCTGTTCTTACAACCTGATTTTCCAGTCTGTGTTTTCCCTCACTGATGATTGTGACTTTCTATTAGTTTCTCTATCTCCAACTTTCCTCTTCAGTCCACCTATCTCAACCAACTTCAGAGCTCCAACCATTTATTTACTCAACTTGAAATCCTAAAAGATACCCCACAACTCCCCATGTGAAGGGCTGGTTCATCATCTGACCCTCTACAATGGGCTCTGACCTCCCCACGGAGCCCTGTTCCGCTAACACCCTGTACTGTCATGCTCATTGCTTCCTAGATTTCCTGCTTTTTCTTATCTTCAAGCTTTGGCTCATACTATTTTCTCCACTGATAATATTTTATTCTCCTCTTCTCTATTTACTGAAATTTTATTTATCCTTCAAATCCCATTTCATATACAACTTCCTCTGTGAAGGTTTTCCTTCTGCCCCTGGATGGAAGGTGACTGGTCCCTCATTTCATTCCTACAGACTTCCTATCATCCTTGTTTTTCTTCTCGGAATATACTTATTACTTGCTTTGTCTTCCCATTAGATCATGAGTTCGCAGAAGGCTAAGATTGTTATCTACTGCAGAATGTAACCCAGCATCTTTTAAATAGTGCTCAAATATTTATTGAACATAGGAGAATTCTCTAAAACACAGCGAAGAAACAAAGTAGAAGAGTTCTTGAATGACTGAGCTTAGCGAACAGCTTGTTACTTTTCTGAACTGTAACATGAGAGAGAAATAAACTTTATTTTTAAGCCACTGTAGCTCAAGACCTCTTTGTTACATAGCACGTTAGGCTTTCAAAAAATTCAATGGGGAATGGGGGAAGACTTCCGGGAAGATGGCGGTGTGAGCAGGGCGGCAGATATCTCCTCCCAACACTAAATTTATCTACAAAAACACAGAAAATACATCTATTCCTAAAAGAGAGATGAGAATACACAGGAAAGCGTACAGTGTGCAGCTACACCCGAGAGGACTCGGCACCCCCAAGAGGCGGTCTTAAAGAGCCCAGCTGACATACGTGGCAACTGTCAGTGACCAATTATACAGCCATGAAAAGACAGAGGAATATGGTTCAGACCAAAATCAACCAGACAACCCCAGAGAGGGAGTCTGAAGGGATGGAAATGCACAGCCTCCCTGAAAAAGAATTCAGAATAAAAGTCATAACCATGCTGATGGACCTACAGAGAAATGTGCAAGAGCTGAGGGAGGAAGTGAGAGAACTGAGGAAAGACAATACAGAAATCAGACAAGCGATCGACAGGCTTAACAGCAGAATGGATGAGATGCGAGAGACTGTTAATGGAATAGAAAACAGAGAACAGGAGTACAGAGCAGCTGAGGCAGAGAGAGATAAAAGGATTTCTAGGAATGAAAGAATATTAAGAGAACTGTGTGACCAGTCCAAACGGAACAATATTCGCATTATAGGAGTACCAGCGGAAGAAGAGAGAGAAAAAGGGATAGAAAGTGTCTTTGAAGAAATAATTGCTGAAAACTTTCCCTCGCTGGGGAAGGAAGTAGTCTTGCAGTCCACCGAAGCTCATAGATCTCCCAACACAAGGGACCCAAGGAAGACCACACCAAGACACATAATAATTAAGATGGCAAAGATCAAAGATAAAGACAGGGTATTAAAGGCAGCTAGAGAGAGAAAAAAGATCACCTACAAAGGAAAACCCATCAGACTATCATCAGACTTCTCAACAGAAACCTTACAGGCCAGAAGAGAATGGCATGATATATTTAATGTTATGAAACAGAAGGGCCTCGAACCAAGAATATTGTATCCAGCATGACTATCATTTAAATATGATGGAGGGATTAAACAATTTCCAGACAAACGAAAGTTGAGAGAGTTTGCCTCTCATAAACCACCACTACAGGATATCTTAAATGGACTGCTCTAGATGAAAGCACAACTAAGGCTAAAAAGATGTCACTAGAGAAAAAAAAATCATAGCAAAGAAAGCAGACCATCCAAATACTAACTAAAGGCAAAGAATAAAACACCTATTATAGAAAGAATGGAGGAGGAGGAATAAGAAGGGAGAGAAAGAAACATCAGACTGTGTTTACAATAACTTAACAAGAAAGTTAAGTTAGATTGTTAGATAGTAAAGAAGCAACCCTTGAACCCTTGGTAACCACGAATCTAAAGCCAGCAATGGCAATAAGTACATACCTATCAATAATCACCCTAAATGTAAATGGACTGAATGCACCAATCAAAAGACACAGAGTAACAGAATGGATAAAAAAGCAAGACCCATCTATATGCTGCCTACAAGAAACTCACCTCAAATCCAAAGATATACACAGACTAAAAGTGAAGGGATGGAAAAAGATATTTCATGCAAACAACAAAGAGAAAAAAGCAGGTGTTGCAGTACTTGTATCAGACAAAATAGACTTCAAAACGAAGAAAGTAGCAAAAGATAAAGAAGGACATTACATAATGATAAAGGGGTCAGTCCAACAAGAAGATATAACCATTATAAATATATATGCACCCAACACAGGAGCGCCAGCATATATGAGACAAATACTAACAGAATTAAAGGAGGAAATAGACAGCAATGCATTCATCTTGGAGACTTCAACACACCACTCACTCCAGAGGACAGATCAACCAGACAGAAAATAAGTAAAGACACAGAGGCACTGAACAACACACTAGAACAGATGGACCTAACAGACATCTACAGAACTCTACACCCAAAAGCAACAGGATACACATTCTTCTCAAGTGCACATGGAACATTTTCCAGAATAGACCACATACTAGGCCACAAAAAGAACCTCAGTAATTTCAAAAATATTGAAATCCTACCAACCAACTTCTCAGATCACCAAGGTATAAAACTAGAAATAAATTTTAGAAAGAAATCAAAAAGGCTCACAAATACATGGAGACTTAACAACACTCTCCTAATTAATCAATGGGTTAACGACCAAATCAAAACAGAAATCAAAGAATATATGGAGACTAATGACAACAACAACACAAAGCCACAACTTCTGTGGGACGCAGCAAAGGCAGTTCTAAGAGGAAAGTATATTGCAATCCAGGCCTATTTAAAGAAGGAAGAACATTCCCAAATGAATAGTCTAAAGACACAATTACTGAAATTGGAAAAAGAAGAACAAATGAGGCCCAAAGTCACCAGAAGGAGGGACATAATAAAGATTAGAGAAGAAATAAATAAAATTGAGAAGAATAAAACAATAGAAAAAATCAATAAAACCAAGAGCTGGTTCTTTGAAAAAATAAACAAAATAGATAAACCCCTAGCCAGACTCATTAAGAGAAAAAGAGAATCTACACACATAAACACAATCAGAAATGAGAAAGGAAAAATCACGACGGACCCCACAGAAATACAAAGAATCATAAGAGAATATTATGAGAATCTATATGCTAACAAGCTGGAAAACATAGAAGAAATGGACAACTTCTTAGAAAAATACAACCTTCCAAGACTGACCAAGCAAGAAACAGAAAAACTAAACAGACCAATCACCAGTGACGAAATCGAATTGGTAATCAAAAAACTACCCAAGAACAAAACCCCTGGGCCTGATGGATTCACCTCTGAATTCTACCAGACATATAGAGAAGAAATAACACCGATTCTCCTTAAAGTTTTCCAAAAAATAGAAGAGGAGGGAATACTTCCAAACTCATTCTATGAAGCCAGCATCACTCTAATACCAAAACCGGGCAAAGACCTCACCAAAAAAGAAAATTACAGACCAATATCCCTGATGAACGTAGATGCAAAAATACTCAACAAAATATTAGCAAACCGAATTCAAAAATACATCAAGAGGATCATACACCATGATCAAGTGGGATTCATCCCAGGGATGCAAGGATGGTACAACATTCGAAAATCCATCAACATCATCCACCACATCAACAAAAAGAAGAACAAAAACCACATGATCATCTCCATAGATGCTGAAAAAGCATTTGACAAAATTCAGCATCCATTCCTGATTAAAACTCTCAACAAAATGGGTATAGACGGCAAGTACCTCAACATCATAAAGGCTATATATGACAAACCCACAGCTAACATCATACTTAACGGCGAGACGCTGAAAGCTTTTCATCTAAGATCGGGAACAAGACAGGGATGCCCACTCTCTCCACTGTTATTCAACATAGTACTGGAGGTCCTAGCCACAGCAATCAGACAAAACAAAGACATACAAGGCATCCAGATTGGTAAAGAAGAAGTCAAATTGTCACTATTTGCAGATGACATGATACTGTACATAAAAAACCCTAAAGATTCCATTCCAAAACTACTAGAACTAATATCTGAATTCAGCAAAGTTGCAGGATACAAAATTAACACACAGAAATCTGTTGCTTTCCTATACACTAATGATGAACTAACAGAAAGAGAAATCAGAAAAACAATTCCATTCACAATTGCATCAAAAAGAATAAAATACCTAGGAATAAACCTAACGAAGGAAGTGAAAGACCTGTACTCTGAAAACTACAAGACACTCCTAAGAGAAATTAAAGAGGACACTAACAAATGGAAATGCATCCCATGCTCTTGGCTAGGAAGAATAAATATTGTCAAAATGGCTATACTACCTAAAGCAATCTACAGATTCAATACAATCCCTATCAAACTACCAACAGCTTTCTTCAATGAACTGGAACAAATAATTCTAAAATTCATATGGAAGCCCGAATAGCCAAATCAATCTGAGAAGGAGGAATAAAACAGGGGGAATTACACTCCCTGACTTCAAGCTCTACTACAAAGCCACAGTAATCAAGACAATTTGGTATTGGCACAAAAACAGACCCACAGACCAGTGGAACAGAATAGAAAATCCAAACATTAACCCAAACATATACAGTCAATTAATATTTGATAAAAGTGCCTTGGATATACAATGGGGAGATGACAGCCTCTTCAGCAGCTGGTGTTGGAAAAACTGGACAGCTACATGTAAGAGAATGAAACTGGACTACTGTCTAGCCCCATACACAAAGGTAAACTCAAGGTGGATCAAAGACTTGAATGTAAGTCATGAAACCATAAAACTCTTAGAAAAAAACATAGGCAAAAATCTCTTGGACATAAACATGAGCAACTTCTTCATGAACATATCTCCCCGGGCAAGGGAAACAAAAGCAAAAATGAACAAGTGGGACTATATCAAGCTGAAAAGCTTCTGTACAGCAAAGGACACCATCAGTAGAACAAAAAGACATCCTACAGTATGGGAGAATATATTCATAAAAAACGTATCTGATAAGGGTTGACATCCAAAATATATAAAGAACTCATGCACCTTAACAAACAGAAAGCAAATAATCCAATTAAGAAATGGGCAGAGGACATGAATAGACACTTCTCCAAAGAAGAAATTCAGATGGCCAACAGGCACATGAAAAGATGCTCCACATCGCTAATCATCAGAGAAATGCAGATTAAAACCACAATGAGATATCACCTCACACCAGTGAGGATGGCCAACATCCAAAACACAAACAACAACAAATGTTGGCGAGGATGTGGAGAAAAGGGAACCCTCCTACACTGCTGGTGGGAATGCAAATTAGTTCAACCATTGTGGAAAGCAGTATGGAGGTTCCTCAAAAAACTCAAAATAGAAATACCATTTGACCCAGGAATTCCACTCCTAGGAATTTACCCTAAGAATGCAGCAGCCCAATTTGAAAAGGACAGATGCACCCCTATGTTTATTGCAGCACTATTTACAATAGCCAAGAAATGGAAGCAACCTAAGTGTCCATCAGTAGATGAATGGATAAAGAAGATGTGGTACATATACACAATGGAATATTATTCAGCCATAAGAAGAAAACAAATCCTACCATTTGCAACAACATGGATGGAGCTAGAGGGTATTATGCTCAGTGAAATAAGCCAAGCCGAAAAAGACAAGTATCAAATGATTTCACTCATATGTGGAGTATAAGAACAAAGAATAAAACTGAAGGAACAAAACAGCAGCAGACTCACAGAACCCAAGAACGGACTAATAGTTACCAAAGGGAAAGGGACTGGGGAAAATGGGCGGGAAGGGAGGGATAAGAGGGAAAAAGGGGCGTTACGATTAGCAGATGTAATGTTGGGGGGGGCACGGGGAGGGCAGTACAACTCAGAGAAGACAAGTAGTGATTCTGTAACATCTCACTACGCTGATGGACAGTGACTGTAATGGGGTTGGTGGGGGGGACCTGATGAAGGGGTAGTTTAATAATCGTAATATTGCACATGTAATTGTAAATTAATGATAATAAAATAAATTATATTTAAAAAAATCATCTCCTTTCCTCACCAGCAGAAGTGATCACAATTTTGCTTCTTTTAGTTTCTTATGCCCTCTGTAATCTAGACTACACAGTGTCACATGTAAACAGTTCATACTTGCCACTACATACTTCAAGGTCACTGAACTGAATACCTATTCCTTCAGACTCACCATCTATTTTAAAAAGGCAAATCATATTTAACTGCATACAGCTATTCATCTCAAATCCTGGGTCTCTGTTTGGGATGGAGGGAACATAAAATTCACAGACTGCTTCAATAAATCATTATTTTAGGCAACATACAAACAAGCATCCTTTTCGTTCATGCCTAAACTGATAAGAAAGCAATGCTTCAGGAAAGAAGCAGGAGAGATGTCTCTTCTTTATGTTCAAGAAATATACTAACACCCCTCAAAATCCTAAAATAATCCTAACCATGAATGACATAAGCATACCTGGTTGGGTGGCCAGCCTCAGTCCCAGTTAGCCAATGACTCAGTCAGCCGGCACACGAAGGAAAAGGAAATAGAACGTGCTGGCATACAATTCATATCAAAGGCAAGCAGGCTAAATGCATCCTTCTCAACTTTTATATCATTCTCTTCTTAGTTCCCAGCACTTTGCTCTTCCATGCATTTTCCACCTGTGAGGAGGTCCCGCGTATTACATGTTAAACTAATTACATTATTGAATAAAACACTTTGGAGTGGGAGACATGTAATCACTCTTGGCATCTACTGGGAAGACTCCTGATAGATTTTTATGCCAACAGATGAAGTTACTAAAGCTCCCAGCAGAAAGTGTGCTTCTCTGAAACTCTTGGTAACTGCATTCCTCCTCATATGACATTCTACTTTCAGTTTGATGAGAACTTTTGTACCTTCCACAGAGTTGAAGTAACTGCACAAAGAAAACTCTCAATGAATACTTATTGACTGAATCAAAGCAAACCCTACTCTCAGGGCTATTTGCTGGAGCAGGGTTACCAAGATTTCATTTTGTTTATTATTGGAGCCCTTCTCTTGTTTATCTACAGCAGCATCTCTCTAGAAAATATATAGGGCTCTCTTATAAGGCTATTTTCTCCTGGTTTTCTGAAATTTTATTAAATAAGCCCTTTTTGCATATGTCTCTGGCATTTGGGTTTATGAATGCTGAAAGTCAAGGTTCCTTACACAGTGATTCACTTTTTAATCATTTATGCTATTTCCAGAATCCTTGTAGCAATAACACACTTTCCTAATAATTTTTTCATTGGCCAGTATTCTGTTAGCTTCTTTCTAATAGTTAATTTTTAAAATAAAAAACTAATGTAAAACTATAGTGTATCAAACATCTGAGAAGACCAACACTCAGTGAATGCATTGACTCTGAAAACTACCTGAAAATATCACAGAATTAGTTTTTGCTTGAACTTCACTCAAGGGAATCATGTATTTATTTCCCTGCCTTCTATAGAGCTGAATCAAGTTTGGAGCCCATAGAAAAGCCTCATTACCATTGTCATTTTGAAATCTCATCTTCAGTTCTGATGGGCTATCAATGTCACGAGTCTTTCTCTCAATCTTTCAAAGGCACACAGCCCCCAGTGTTATCTATGAATTCATCAACAGTTACATGCTGTTATCTCAGTAATTGAAGAAGAGTCTAGGATTAGAATCTCTACAACATAGTGAGGAAGGACAATATTTCTTTCATTTCTCACTCTTAACACTGAGGTCATAAACACAAATTGATTTGAGTTCATCCTATTATCCCTAGTACCATTTTCTTCCCCCAGCATTCCAAATGTAAGGTTGCCCTAGATAAAACTCCATAGAGAATTTTGATGTGTAGAAGCTGGGAAAAGAAATCAGTTAAAAACTGTAGGCAGTTACTCTGTTTTGCAAGAAAATGAGACATGATTTTATCTTTGAGACATATTTTTCCTCCATCTCATAAAGCCGTCTTGTTGGTGATCCTATATGCCTCTCCCAAGTCCATTTTCCACCGTTCCTTACCCACTCTGAGTCACCAGATGCTAACCTGTGCACACTGGTTTTGTGATGGCTGATACCTGTTTTGATTCAGCTCAGAGTGGGCACTGTCAGGAGAACAAAGGATAATAGAGAAGGGGGTATTTCTTCTTCCCTCTTTTCTCACCATAGCATCTCATTTTTGGAAGTATCTGAGACCTCCAGAAATATGCATCCTACTGGATGACCCATCATCTACTGATCCACTTTTTACTGGGTTCCTTAAACACTATTTTATTCCTTTATCGATTACTATCTGATTGGAGGAGTTAGGTACCAATGCCCCACAATTTCTCACCTCCAGGTGTCTCATCATCCCTGGAGTGTTCCCTTAACCCTGACTGGACACAGTCCTTGGCTGCGATCTCCACGGGGGAGAAGGATTTTGACTATGTTCACCATTCTATCTGTACCAGTCTCAGAAGAGTATCTGGCACCTAATGGGTGCTTAAGAGATATCAGTGCTGAAAGTTGAGTCTAGAATAAAACATTTTAGCATGTTTAGTTGTGTTTACTGCACACAAGATATATGTACAAATTCCAAAATTGTAAGACTGGGATATTCTGCCAAGTTCATAGACTTTGGTATCATACTGTACTGGGACTATCACTGCCTCTTATGGACAATTCTCTGCATCTAAATTTCTTCATCTGGTAATAATACTATCTCACAAGTGATGTGAGAATTACACGAGAAAAGTTATGTAAAATACCCAGCACTCTCTCTGGCACTTTAAAACTAAATACTACCATTCTTGCTTCAGCACTAATATATTTTCAAACTTGCTCTTTCCCACAGAGTAATAGAGCTGTTAAAAAGAACAGTCTCAAAATGGCCACTCAGTCAAAATTACCAAATGTTGGAAAGGTCAAAGCAGCATGGTATACCTTTATAATTCATAGATTATTGCATGCATTAACATTCCAATCCCTCATTTTTAAAGAAAAGATTATAATAAGAACCCAAGATGGCCACACATTCATCCTCCCCTATGACAATAGTTCCTTTTATGGGAAATGTATAAATGTGACCTCTGCTGACACTAAGCTTCAATTTGGATGCCAGACTGTGCTTCTGGTTTTGATAACAAATGGACAGCCAAGAGGAGAGCAGCAGGAAATACTCTAGATGCTTACAAAAGAAAAAGCCTTTCAGATGTGCTGTGGGTTAATTTCAACCAAACTACCAGGTCTAGAAAATTATGTAATTGACATCCTTGCTTAAGAATATTTTGAGCTTTCACAAGGCTGGGCTGGGCTTTTTACACAGGCTTTAAACAAGCAATCAAGCATCTGCTTCCCAAATTAAAGAGCTAGAAGACTAACTGATATAAGCTCATGATTACAATGTCAAATATTTCTTTGTAACTGTTGGACTATTTTCAACTCAATCAGTTTTATTTTCATTTTTCATCTATTTCCAGGGATAACATGGGCACCTAATCACAGTCTATTGGTCTTATAAAGGGCTTTAGGGACCTCTGAGCCCATCCCTCTCATTTTATAGATGAGAAAGCTGAGGGCCGCAGAGGGTAAGTGGCTTGTCTAAGGTCATGAAGTTAGCTACTAAGCTAAACCAAAATAACACTGAAATCCACTGCAATTTCAAATAGGTAGCTATTGAAATTATTCCATATAGATTCCATTTTCTTTTAAATTTCTCTCTAAGAAAAAACTTAATAATATGTATGATGAGAGAATTACAAAAATAGCTGCTTGGATCACTTGAAGACAACTACACAAATCATGAAGGATAAATATCTTGATATTAAAGAGATGAGTTCCTGAAATCTCCTATGGAAAAGTCCAGCACTTCCTTTGCTTCCCTCCAGCAGCTACTTGGACCAGACTTTGCAACAAGGTTAGGCAACATGTCACTTAAGTCCATTCAAACAGTGACTAGTTATTTGGAAGAATCAAATTTATCATTTGATGAGAGTTCAAAATATAGTTACTTTGAAGAAATGTGTTGCAAGATATGCAAAATATTTTACTTTCATGTAATAAGGAATGACACTGGCATAATAATGGGGTACAGGGAAGAAAGGTGCACTTGGTAGAAAAGACTTACAGGAATAACATGATATCCTCTACGCAAGGATATAGTCTGCAAGAGATGGATGAGCATCTCATCTGTATGCATTCCAGAACATGTTAAGGCACAATGATCTGTTCGAGATTATAAGACTAAAATGCTGGTTTCAAACATCTGTAATACTACCTGATTTTATAATTTTTGTTTTGGCAGGAAAAAAACATTTAATTTTGCTTAACAACAGTAAAAAAAAATGCAGATATTAACAGTGATCAACCTTTGTTATCGGGAATAGGTCAGATCTCTTTCTTTGTTGTTTTCAGCAATAATAAGGATTTGGAATATTCTTGGTGATGGAAATTTTTACTTTATGATTACTTTTTCTCAGGCAAAAGATTGTACTTAGTTCTGGAGGTTTCTTCCCCAGGCATCAGGGTTGAAAGGTATTGCCTAATCCCTCAAGAATCTAGTGCCCTTCAAATGGATTGGCTTGATTCAGATAAACTCTGCCAGTAATCCTGGGCTATTCTGACCTATGTCTTTAAGTGTTAAAAATACACACTTATAAATGCTTCTTTGATCTGTTATTTTCTGTTGCATTCCCATATTGCTGAGTAAATAAAGTCAATAGAATAAATATAGATTGCCAAGATGCCGTCTCTTGTCACGTGTTCACCTACTCTCACCTACCATGCTAGTTATTTTTTATTTGCTCTCCTCAGCTCCCAATATCTGATCCATTCTCAGTCTTGCTTTGTGTCCCAGATGCCTGTCTTCTATGGACTGTATTTACCAGCTCTCAAACCTTCTGACTTTCTGGTGGACTTCAAAGAGGAAAGAGAGAATGCTTACCCTTCTGAGGTTTTCCTAAGAGCCACATTTCTCTGTGACCATTGCTCCTGTAGGCTCATCTCTCCTCTAGGGTCCAGCGTGGTCTCTGGTAGTATCATTTCCTTCCTTATGATAGAATCTGGACCTGAGTACAACCTTTTCAATAAGCCCACCCACCATCTCAGAGAGACCTAGTTGTCATCTTACCTAGGATACAAGCATTCTCTAGAGGACACTTCACCAAGCCACAAGCCTACCTTTCCCCTGACTCCTCCCCTCAAAGAGCCTGCCCAAAACCCTGGCCATAAAAAGCCTCTTGACCTCTTAGAGATTCTCCTTTGCTTTGTTCTGCTGGCCAGGACAGAGGGGCCCCTCTCAGGTTTGGCAATAAACCTGCTTGGACTGTTGAGTTAGCATCCCCTCTTTTCTTTCATCTATTCCCTTCCCTTTCATGTGGTGCCGAAACCCTGGAGCGGCTAACCAAGAGCAGGGGCTCTTTTGCAGCCTAGGAAGCAGCTCGTACCAGGCTAATGCCTAGATCCTGGGAGCCCCCTGTGTCTCACCCCATTTCCCTTCCCTCCCTCACCCAACACCCCCTTGCAAACACCAGTCCAGGGACCATCTTGCCAGACCTGAATCTACACATCTACCACCAGCCATTAAGTTCCATCACAATTCCCAGGAGGGTAAGATTTTGGCCTCTCATCAGTTTTCTCTTGATGCCAAAAGAAAGTTGGTCCGGGTCCCCTTTCCTTTATCCTTTCCCTTCCTCTCTGTTCTCTGGTTGAGAACATCACAGGGGACCTCCTGCACTCTGACTGGGGGGACACTTATGATGCCAGGGTTCTTGTATGCAGAGTCAAAGAATGAACTTAGCAAGCACTCAAGGTAGGAGAGCCAGGGAGAGGCTTTTATTTAGAGACATAATGAGAGGACAGAGTTCCTGGCTTACACCAGGAGGGAACAAGAGAGCCCAGGGTGGTGTGTTGTCTAGGGGATTTATAGGCAGTTGAGGATTTGGGGGAATGTGATAAAGGGCTTAGGGGTGTGGACTTGTTAAAAGTGGTCTTAGAATGTTTGTGCTTGATGAGACATTAAGTTCCCATGTTAAAGTGACTCTTACACATGATTATAAATGATTAGCATAATAAAAACATGGGTGATGCTGAGATACTTTCTTTTATCTGGGGAATATTAACTGATATCACTGAAGAATGACTCTAGAGCATAATGCTTAACACAGAGTTTTGGTAGGGGGTTTCCTTGCATGTAGTTACATTGCTCTGACTGTAAATATCCTGCCTTTTTTTTCCGGACACTCCACTCTGACTACACCCATGGTCCCTGTCTCACTTCCTTTCAGTGTGCAGGACAATCCGGCCCCAGGAGCCTCCGGTTGGGAAACTGATCGCAAGAGATGTCCGGGTGGCATTGTGGGTAAAATTGTAACATTTCCAGTATATCTTGCCTGGCTTTAGTGCATTTGCATATCCTCAGGGGTGGAGAGAAGTTCGTCTCTATATCAGTGGGTAATTACCTCTGCTTCTCACCCTATCCTACCCCTCTGTAGGTAGCAGACACTGAAATGCCCATTTGTGTTCATGTCTCCTTTTCGATTAATGATCTGCAGCATATTGAACAAAAGATGGGATCCTTCTCAGAAAGCCCTGATAAATTCACTATGAGTGCTTCAGGGAAATTACCCAGGGGGCAGATGAAAACCCAGCCTTCTTTATAAACTGCCTCTCAGAGGTACACAAACACCAGCCCTAACTCCCCTGAGGGCCTTATTCTCCTACACCTCCACTTCATTTCCCATTCTTACCCAGATATTCATAAAAAGCTCCAAAAATTAGAAAATGGACCCCAAACACCCCAGAAAGAGTTTGTTGACCTTGCCTCTAAAGTTTTCAACAACTGGGGTAAGGAATAAAAAAACTCAGAAAAAAAACAGGCTAAAGCCAAATATCAGATTCTGGCCTCCCTAGTTCGACCTCCTGCTTACAAGCCTGCAAAAGACTCCACCCCACACCTGTTTAGCAACTGTTTCTGCTGTGGCCGTCAGGGCCACTGGGTAAAGGCTTGTCCTAATCCCAGGCCTCCTACAAAGCCGTGTCTGAACTGCAGACAGTGGGGTCACTGGAGAGTGAATTGCCCTCGAGGGAAGTCAACCTCTCCCTTGAGTTCTCTCCCCTTCAGGCGACTGGACACATCTAGAGAGGACCTGGCGGCTCTCATGTCCTTGTCTTCAGAGACTGATTGATGTGGCCCAGATCCCAAGGCCCCCTCCACAACACCAGTGAATCCACGGGTAACAATAGTGGTGGCAGGAAGTCAGGTTTCTTTTCTGGCTGACACAGGAGCCAGCCTTTCTGTGCTTACTATTTTGGGACCTTTGCTCCCTTCCTCTTGGTTGTTGGAATGAAAGGCTTAACGGAAACACTAGCCCAAGCCCCCTCCTTTATATTGTTCCTTAGGCCATATTTACTTTCCTACCCACTCTGTTAGGCAGAAGAATAGATATGAGTGGGGTGGAAAGAGAGTGGGGCCAGTGGGGCCACTGGAAGGGAATCAAGGAGTTAACCAGTTAAAACCAGAGATCCAGAAAAGACTCACAGAAGTAATAAATTAATCAGTTAAAGCTCAAAAGGCCAGGGGAAACCGGCCTGGAATGTTTGAATATTCCCTACGTAAAGAAAAGTATCTCGGTATATCCCATGTCTTTATTGTGTCAATTAGATGGTGCCACTATAAAATTTACTTTAGCCTGCTAAAAGTCCCGGTTATAAATAACATACTAAAAGGCAGGAAGGATTCCATTTTAAAGATAAGATTGCATTTTAAAACCCAGGAAGCTAAGAAGTAGGATCTTAACATACTCTTTAGCAAACAGACAGTAACTCAGCCCACCTTGGAGGCAGGGCAGGCGGTCTTGATTGATATGCTCCTAGAGGGAAGCTGCTATCCTGGGAGGAAACCAGAGCAGTAAATTTCTTATGTTAATTTTGCAGAATTACTCAGAGGACTGATAAGATACTTTTTCTGCCTCCGGATGGTACTGATAAAAATTAATTGATTTAAAGACAAGTGCTTGTAAAAATGGGCATTCCAAAACTTCCAGAAATTCTAATAAAAGTTACTAAACATTAGTGCTAATTTACATTTAACTACAACAGACATGTCCTTTCCTTACAGTTATAAGCTGCCTAGGTTTACCTAAACTCATTTAAGTTGATGTTACCTGTTAAATCTTTCCAAAAAAAAAATGCTTAAAGAGAGGCTTGACTTTGTCTAATATTTGGTGAAGATTTTGTGAGTAATCTAGCATGGTTGTTAGGAACAAGTGAACTAAATAAATGTAGTAAGTAAACTTCTTAATACAGTATGTATACCTAAAACAGCTTAAGAATCTTTGTGGTGACCCGAAACCTTAAAGTTTTGCTAAGTAAAGTGATAAGTCAAATTAATGATTAAGTGACTCCCAAGTAAGATAAAATAATGACACATTAATCATTGAATCCACTTTTGGCTTCCTTGTTGTGGAAAGGCTAAAGACAGATCTGGGTTTATTAGTAAATATATTTTGTGCTTACTGAGGGATTGTGCTGGAAAGCACATTTCTAGAAATTATGAACAGTTTACAATAGCTTACTTCTCAGTGTTCACTAAAAATTAAAGTTCCTAATGGTTTTAAGTTCTAATTAAAACTACTTAAAGTAATAAAGAAAACATCTCTGCATGATAAAAAAGATGTATGTTTTGGTAAGAGAAGGTGTAAGGAATGGAAATTCATTTTACTGAGGGAAAAAAAGGTAACTGTTCTAAAGTATGTAAAGAGGGAGAACTCTGAATGTAAAAAGAAAGTTGTAGAGGGGCTCTCTTGTCCTCTCTTGGCATGAGCCAGGAGCTCTTTCCTCTCACTTTATTTCTAAATAAAAGCCTGTACCTTGCTTTCCTAAAAAAAATAGAAAGTAGTAGAAAGTTTGTGGAAGGATTTGATATGGTCATGCTATATGAGATTAAATCCAATGAGTCTTGATAGGAAATACGCAGCAAAATTAGAATTTTGTTTTCTGTTTGTTAAAAGGACAAAGTTTTCTTGAACTATTAGTCTGCTTTTAATATTGAAAAATTGTGAAGAGTTTTTCTAATTGTTGTATCAAAATGATTTCTCATGCTTAAGGTCTCAATGAGTTGTCTAAGTACTTAAGAAAATAAGATCTTAATATTAAAAGACCTAAAAGCCAAGTTGATGTTACAGAAATACCCAAAAATCCTTATATCAGTTTTCTTAAAGTTCTCATCAAATCTTTAACAGTTGTCATTTCTAAGTCTTTTGTCATTTATAGTTACTGTTTTACTCCTGAACTAGTAAAGAATGAGATTCAAGCAGAGCAAAAATTAGTTACATAGAATTAAGTAAACTGAGGAAGATGGTTGTAACTTTTATGCAAATGTCGCTAATCTCTTAAACAGAAAAACAAGTGTCTGTTTCAATCTTTTTCTCTTAAACTAGCTTACAGTAGTTTAGCAAATTATATCTTTAAAGCAGAATTGAAATATTTACCTTTCTCTCTCTACCTGATCCCTCCAGAATTTAAAAACTCTTAGGAACTATTTTCATATTTTATGGCAATATTTTTATTTGCATAAGTTCAATAAGAATCTGCTCTCCTTGTGACAGGAGCAATTGAAAACGCTGGTTATATTACCAAAGCTTTGACTGAAATGTCGTATTTGAGACATGTGCATAAACCCAGATATAAACAGACAGCTTTAAGGAACTGAGATTGACTTTATGGAGCCAAGGAAGCCCCTTGGAAGAACTGGCCTGGTGCCTTGCTTACAGGGTTCCCAGCAGCCTTACCAGGTGAGTAAGGAAGGTCACCTACTGGCAGGTGCAGGAACCTCAAGATAACTTGGGGACTTCGAGAATAGAGGAATTTACCCAAATCTACAGGTACTGCAGGCGAAACCTGATGCCAAGTCTGGCTTAGCTTCCTGGCCTTGAGAGGCCTTTAAAAGCTCAGTTTGAACTTCCTTATAAAAGTTGCAGCAAAGCACATCTGGAAGAGCCTGGGCCATCAATAGCCGTTCTTGCTGTACTTATGTAAATAATCAGGCCAATTGTTTTAAAGCTAAACTTATTTTATATTAATAAAAATGAGGGTAATTTTAGAGAGAAACAAGAATTGTGTTTCAATAGTGCAGCCTTATCACTATTAGATAGTAACACTGTCCATTGTAAAATAGACTAGATCTTGGTTTCTAGTTTCCTCAACATATCCGGCTATGACTCTCCAAATGTTTATTTTCTCCCATCATTTCAATTAGAGTTTTACTATTTCTAGTCCTCATATTCAGCTGTTCATTCATAATCCCCTTGTCAAGTTTATTTCCTCCAGAACAAAAATCCAACTCCAGATGTTGCTCAGATGAAGATTTCAACCCACCCTAATGCTGATGAAGACACACATCAGCAAACCCGCAACTTAGCTGCATCCTCCTTTTATGTGCCCTTGTCCATGTCTGCCTCTGCTACTACAGCTCTGTGACCCCTCCTCTCCCTGACAGACAGCAAGGAAGTGCTGCATCCACAGGCAGGGACAACACCCCCCCTCAGCAGGAAGCAGTTATAGAAGAGTGACTGACACCCACTTTTCCTTGAAAGAGTTCAAGGGTCCACATTCCTTGAAGGGTGAATGAGGTGGGGCAGAGGCATGGGACAAGCATCGTGATGAACTTTTCCCGCCAATCATGAAAAATGCTGAGATATAAACAGTATAGTAAGAACAGGAGGGACTCCATCTTAAAGCTAAAATTCCATTTTAAAAAGCAGAGAGTTAAGAAGTAAGATTCCTAACATGTTCTCTGGTAGTCAGACAATAGCTCAACAGCCTATCTTAAGGCAGGGCAGGCAGTCTTCACTGATATGTCCCCACTTTTTTGGCCAACCACTACAAAATGACCTCCAATCTCTCAGCTGCCTGCTTTACTATGTCGACAACCTCTTGCTTTGCAGCCCCTCAAAAAGTGATTCTATATTCCACACTGTCTCCCTCCTTAGATTCCAGGGGAAAAGTGATACCGTGTCTCAGAACACAAAGCTCAACTGATACAGTCACTTACCTTGGTCTTGAACTCACCCCTGCCACTCGCTGCAGACCCACCTTCCAAAAACAAGTTATCAGTAGTCTCCCTTTCCCCACCACAAAGCAAGAACTTCTTTCCTTTCTAAGGTTTCTTAGCTATTTTAGACTCTGGATCCAAAATTTCTCACTCATTGCAAAACCCCTTCATGAGGCCTCCTATGGGGATCCCCAAGAAAGGGTGCCAGAGACAGACTTAATTCCTGCTTCTTTCTGGGCCCTTCAGCAAGCACTCCTCAAGGCACCTGCTTTGACTCCCCCTAACCCTAACAAGTCTTTCTTTTCTTAGCCAGCAAAAAGGGACAAGCATTAGGGCTACTCACACCATCAGCTGGGGACTCCCTCCAGCCTGTTGCCTATTTGTCCAAACAACTCAACCTTGTGATAAAAGGCTGGCCTCTCTGCTTGCAGGTTCTGGCGTCAGCTGCACTCCTTATCCCTGAGGGCCAAAAATTGCCCTCCACCAGCCCCTGTAAGTACACAACTCACACAACTTCTCTGACCTTTTCAGTCACTGGGCTCTAACCCTTCTCTCCCTGGCCTGAGTCCAAGTCATACACTCTCAGCTTCAATAACCCTCAGTTCCCTTCTACTTCTCCTGGCCCCATTTGCCATTATCCCCCTCCTCCTTCTTTTCCCTCCCTGCTTAATTAACCTATTCCAAAGATTTTTACAGGATCGAATGGCAGCCATCTCCAGGGCAACTACTCAGAAAACCCCCTTCATCACCCCCTCTCAGCAGGAAGTAGCCCAGAAAAGAAAAGCAACCCATCTCCCTATCCCCTTTAGAGCAGGAATGAGAGAATCTGGACCTGAGGACCGCCTTTTGACTAAGCCCACCCGCCATCTCAGAGAGACCTAGGTGTCATCTTCCCTAGGCTACAAGCATCCTCCAGAGGACACGTCAGCAAGCCACAGCCCACCTTTCCCCTGACCCCTCTCCTCAAAGAGCCCGCCCAAACCCTGGCCATAAAAAGCCTCTTGACCCATTAAAGACTCTCTCTTTCCTTTGTTCTGCTGGCCAGGACAGAGGGGTCCCTCTCAGGTTCAGCAATAAACCTGCCTGGACTGTTGAGTTCACATCCCCTCTTTTCTTTCACCTATTCCCTCTATCCCTTTCACCTTAATGCCTTCTGGCCAAAGTCTTGGAATGACTTCCAACTGTTGCTGGTCCCCAAGTGCCCCTTCCATTTCCCAGGTGGTTTCTTCCTCCTTGTCCTTACCTCTGTATATAGTACTATCATAGCTTCATTAGCTTCCCTTTGGTCAAACCTTTTGAGTGAGCCCTTTGTATCTTACCAGGAGCCTTTATCCCTATGTATCTAATCTTTGTTTGTCTCCCAACACAATAATCACTCTTGAAGGCTCACTTTGTTAGCATCCTGAGGGTCACCTGCAAAGCCATGCAATTCGCATTTGATTGAGAGTGGTCATTGACAGCACAGAGTACAGACTGTCTTTCTTACTAAAAGCTGCCTTTAAAAAGCCTTCATGAAAAACATTTCAGCACATGCAGGCTGCTAATGAGTTAGAATTACTTATGCCTTTGATGTGAATGTGATGATCAAACTATTTATTTCATAGCTAGGAAAAAAAAAATAGTGACATTCACAGCTTATATTGTATCCAGGTCCCAACAATAAAAATTTACTTTGTTTCAGATAGGTCCAGTTTTTACAAGTCTCGTTTGTAAAATATTATGTGGAGATATCATAATTTATAGTAATCTCTGATCTTCATGTGCCTCTGATTGTTCTCAATTGATTTCCTATCACTAAAATTTAGAATTTTCCATCAGGTATTTCATTACTTTGGGTCAATTATTTGTTCACATGGGGAATTAAACACTCATTGGACATCTACCACCTACCCTGTTCTAGTCCTTGCTTTATAAACTAGGCTTATGGTGGTACAGAAAATGTACATACAATAAATCAATAAACAAAAAAGTTACAGAATTTAAGATATAAATACATATTAGGAAGGCAAGAAAATGACAATACAATCAAGAGATGGGGCAGTAAGACTTTCAATAGAGTGGTTAAGGAATGTCTCAGATCCTACTTGACCAGAAAAAGCCAGATGTAGAAAGGTCTAGTGCAGTGAACAACAGATTATGGTGGCCTGTGGACCAAATCTAGCTCATCACCTGTTTTTGTAAATAAAGTTTCATTGGAACAGAAGAGCAGAGTCATGCTAATTTGTTTATGTTGCCTGCAGCTGCTTTCTGGTACCACGGCAGAGTTGAGCAGTTACCAGAGAGACTACATGGCCCCCAAAGGTGAAAATATTTGCTATCTGACCTTTTATAATAAAATGTTGTTGACTTCTGGTCTTGTAGAAAAACATTACAAAGATAATGAAGGACTAGTTGAAGGGCTTGAAAGCAGGAACAAGGTTGGAGGTCCCTGTGACTGGAGTGCCGTGCGCAAGGTGGAGACTTAATGGAGATCATGTCTGGGGTGTGCAGGGTCAAGGCTGCAATAAGCAGACTGGATTTGATTCTACATGGGGGATGAAGACCATTTTGGTTTTATTCCGAGAGGAAAGTGATCTATGTTTACTTCAGAAATGCCAAACACATTGTAGAAGATTTTTATCGCATTTCTTCTCAAACACATATCTAGCTAGATAAAATAATTGGTCTCATTTTAAAGATGATAAAAATAAAAGCCAAGAGAATTTAAGTGACTGCTCAGATATCAAAGACAAGTGGGACCTTCCCAAATCCAAGGGGCTGGTGACTTCATGAGAAATGAGAAATTTTGCTTCCTATTGTCAGTTCTCAGTGTGCCAGCCTGCACACCTCACTTGCTCTCATTTTAAGTAATGATATAATTGGGGGAATAGAAAGACAGAGTATCTCCCCGAATGCATCTTCTGCATGTTTAGTGATGCTTGAAATTCTACTTGGAGAAGGTCCACTATTTGACAGCTCTACCTAGGTAGGTCACAGAAGAATTGTTCCTATTCACTTTGTTCATTTGGACACTAACGTTTCTGAAGAGCAATTAAATAAGTGTATTCAAGTAAAAATAAGGCAATAAGGCAAGAATAATTATAGACTTTCTGCCTTGAAAACACCTTCAAGAGGGAACACATGTTTTGGGAAGGTTTCTGTTTGATGACACCCCGAGACTTCCTGGCCAGTGTGTGACACAGACCTTTGGAAACAGGGACCAGCTCCTGCCTTTCCTCATATCCCCGGCCCTCCACAAGCTTTAGATGCTGATGGATGTTTTCGAAGTAAATGAATGTCTTATATACAAATAATTCAAGATCAAGCACCAAAATAGAATTTTTCTTGACTCAGAACTGTTATGAAAAATGTAAGTAAATTTATGTGGTGAAATTGAAAATGCCCAAATCAGACTCTTTCTCTTCTCTTGACTCTCTGACCCTGCCACCTGCCAGCACCATCCCCACGAGGGGAAGTGGGAGTCGGCGCATCATATTAATCGAGCGCTGAAGTGGGAGGGAGCAGGAAGGCGGGAGGACCCTGTTCAGGTTTGCCACCTCCTCCTGCCACTGCTTTCCTCTCTCTCCCTCGTCTGTGATCCTAAGTACACACCCGCCAGGTCCTTCTGGATGTTCTGAGCCCAAAGCCCGAGTCTACAAAGGCTGTGCTAACTCCTCAGTGTCAGTCAGGACAGCAGCTGCAGCAAGTATAGGAAGGAAGGAAGGAAGTAGGAGCTAAGGACTAGGACAGGATTCTCCCTGGACCACTGTGGACAGACAGGAAGAATAAGAAGGCCCTTGACAGGAGAATGTCCCTCTTGTTGCCACAAAGCTGAGACTCCATCAAGGAAGTCAGCACTAGAGTTGACCTGTGCAAATCATGGGGGTTAGAGGTGCCTCCCTCCTTCTCTTGCACCCAGTCAAAAATCTACACGTAACTCAAGGTGGTTTCCTTTCCTTCCCAACCTAGAGTCTTATAGTGAAGAATAGTATAAATTCGAAAGACATAATACTTCTGCCAAATACACTAGTGACAATAAATACTTAAATTAGAGGCTTGGAGTGTTACAGTATCATTCAGCCATTCCTTCCACAAAGACCTCAAACTAGAAAAAAGCATAAGGGTTCTGGAGCAAAAAATGGATGGCATAGCAGATACCAGCCAGCCACACCAGACCTATTTTTTTAGGCAGGGTGCTGTGGAGGAAAAACTAAAGACTCAGAGCAGAAGCCAAAGTCTGTAGAGCCACTACTTACTATGTGTGGATCTGGGCGCTTTGAAAATATTGTCTATAATATAAGTATTTTTGTTGCCATTTTACAGATTAAGAAAATAAAGCTTTGAGCAGCTAACTCATTAGCGTTGCCATAACTAACATGCAGTGTAGTCAGGACTTAAAATGATGTCTATGGCTAGTGTGCATAATTCCTTCTTTTTCGTATGTGCATTTTTTTGTATATAATTATCTGTCTTAAACTGTGTGTCATTCTCTTTCCAGAGTGTTTGTTCACTCACTACCAAAACCTCTTTTTGTTTGTTTTAAGAACTCCTGTGAGGTATTGCTGGGATCAGTGTCCAAACTATTTGCATTGCGGTTATGACACATGCAGAAGGAAAAATTCAGATGAGTAGCTTCTTGTACAGAATAAAGTTTTCATGAGGCTCGATTATGGTGATGCGCTATATGCTGAGAGGTTGTTCCTGCCTCTCCTCCCCAAGAGCAAACAAAAACAAAACAGCAGCTCACATTCCGGTCTCAGCTGACTGGAGTGGGGATCAGAAGTTCTATAACTGACACCATTTAGCCAGTGAAGTGCAAAAAAACCTAAATTAATAAGGCAATGAAGAGATGTCAGGGAATATCCATGCCTAGGGAACAACTGAGGGATTTCTCTAGAATCCCCATTGACCCATCCCTGTGCACATTTACCTGCTCCACAGCTTCTTTCCACCACGTTACTGCCGCTGCCACCACCATCACCCCTTGCCCCACCGCCCCATCCCTCCAGCCCCAAGTGACGGTGCCTGTCTGCTCCCATCCCATTCTCCCTCCCAAGGAAGAGATCTCATCAACACTACCGTCTAAATGCAGATGATTCCGAACCTGCCCTCTCTCTACAATGGAGTAGAAGGGATACAATTTCTTCTAGACCCTCATGCGTGATCTGGATTCCCCATTTTCTTCAGGCCAGGCCTTTAAGAACAAAAGCTCTCAATAGGAGAGGATGCTGAGGCCTGACATCTCTGCTCTGCATTTCCAGTCCTTGTGGGAATGGTTCCGGGCACCACTCAGCTTTACCCAGGGGTCCTCTCCCCAGGTTTCCAAACTGAAATCAGAACTGTTTACAATAAAATCAAAGTCTCTGCAGAGGAACAATAGCAAATGATGCTTCTTTTGCCTAGAGGTAACACCTACTTGTAAGTTTTAAATGTTTTATAGAAAAACATATAAATCTACATATTCTGAGGGATTGCTGTTTGCAGGAACTGCTAGCCAGCACCACAGGAAATTTGAAGTTAGAAAGCCTCAAGACCTGGGTTTGCTGAATTTTGAAAGCTTCAGTTTTCTCTCAAAATGACTGTGTGCATCTTTTCATCAAGAATCATCTCTCAAATAAAAAACTCTGCAGCATCAACGTCTTTGTTCTCCATCCCCTCAACGTCCTCCACCCCCACTTCCACTCCCACAGTCGTTAGAGGTTTTTTTTTTCTGTTGTAAACATTCCAAGATGAAAAACTGGGTGACTGTCACAAAAATGCAATGAAGATTCACAGCTCTGCTCTCACAGATACATGAGGTTTGGGGGTTACATAGGCCAGGTCGCCAGTTTGCAGAACAAAGCAGTGCATGCTTGGCAAATGCCCCAAGGCAGAATGCCCCTTGTGTTATTCTGGTTTCTTTAGGATTCCGCAGTTCCCCTGAGTGTCCGTGTCTCCTGCTGGTTCTGCCTTAAAAGAAATCTCTGGAAAAAAATGCATCCAAAGGAGAAGCCCATGGATGAGAAAGACATAACAGGTGGGGACAATCACTTTGTGTAGAAAATATTATCTATTCTGGTTTTAACATGGCACCCTTTTTGTTATGCCTCTGTGCTATCAGAAAGTCTTCTGGGGAAAACCTCTGGGCTAGTTTCATTGTTAGTATAGATAAGATCAATCATGAGAATAAACTGCCATGGCAAACTTGTAGAACACTAGCTGAGGAGGCTCAGACGGAAGGCCAAGGTGAGGACCCTTCCCTGTGTAACATCATTGTCTGTGTTTTTTTGCATGTGGAGCTCCAAAGTGAGTACCAGCAGGGAATAAAGAAAATTACACCAATGCAGCCACATAAAACTAACATCTATTTGCACACACACCAAGGGAATGTTGGATAGAGAAGAGTTGGAGATCCCAATATTACTGGAAAATATGACTTTTGACTTAGTCCTTAAACGTTGAAAAGGCTTGGATTCCTACAGCCTGGAGCAAGCACCGCTGAGAGGCCTATGGCCAACAGCAGCATTTTGTGGACTGCAAAGGCTGGTCCAAGGCCTACTTTCTAAAAATGCTGATTCTTGGGCATCGCCCCGCATTTTCTGATTTAAAGCTATAAAGCCGGGACAGGGCTTGGAAATCTTTGTTTCACCACAAACCACAACTGTGCATGAGAATTCAGCAAGAGCTGATGTAGGTGTTTCGTCCACACTGAAAAATTTATGTGTCATCAGTGACTGTTATTCTAGTTAGAAAACACTCTTCATACTTAGGATAATCAAGTAAACCAGAAGTAGATGTTAAGACAAAGTCATACAGGTGGAAAATATTTCAACCTGGATACCATGTGAAACAAGGGCACATTATTTACTAAAATATGGAAGGAGGGAGGAGCTGAATTTTAGGGGATGTTTTCTGGGTCAACGAGTCTGAACTTAAAATACTCCAATTAGAAAAGTCTACTGATCACTTACAAATATGAGAATCACATTCCAAAGGAAGTTTGAGCAGCGGGTGCATTGAATATCTGTGGGTAAGCCTTTGAAATCTCAGGGGATGATCAAAGAGCGAGAATTCAGAAATTCAGGGAGAAAAGAACAGCTTGTCTAGAAGTTGTGGTTCTGATTGTGGCCCCCAGACCAGCAGCATAGGAATCACTGGGAACTCGTTAGGCCTCAGGCCTACCTCACCCTGACCTATTTTTGGGGCCCAGCAATCTGTGTTTTATCTCCATGAAGCTCAAGTGTGAGAATCACTGCACTGCAGGAAGCACACTCGGGTGAGATGGGACTGCCTTCCTCCAAGACAACTGTCCATCTTTCTCTAGGACAGTACAGTTTCTCCACACAAGGCTCCTCAACCTTCCTCATCTCAGACGCTGTAAATTCACCTAATTAATTGACCCATGCATGTGATGGTCACACAAAAGGGACAATTTGCACAAAATATTTTTTTAAATCTCCACTAATGCAAAACAAAGAGATCTTGTTGTGTTGAAAAGACTGTTTTTCTAGCATCTGCTACTTTTATCACAGTTTCAAAAATATGGTAGTCAAATTTCAGCATCTTAATAACCTGCAGCAGAGGCCTGAGCATTATCTGTCAAAGGGTTGGGGAGAGACAATAGAAAGAAATTGAAGACATTAAAGGAGGAAAATTGGTAATGATGGCAGTCAAGTAGGGCTTTTACTTTGAAATGACTCACACTCAAGAATGGATGGAGTTCTCACTGATCTGTCTGAGATCACTGACTCAAGATCACTGAGGTGACCAACTCAAAACTTCAAGACCAAGCTACACCATGAGATTTCATCCAATTTCAACTTTAATTTTAGCCAAATTATTCAAATTATTAATATTATTGAATATCTACAAGTCCCAAGCACTGTTCTAGGTGTATATAAATATATAAGAAGAATAAAAAACACAGCTCCTGGTTTTGATCACTTGGGCAATTTGTTCAATTATTTAATTACTTATAAAAATAATGCATTAATTCAAAAAATAGTCTTACACATTTCAAGTCACTGTGGATTCTGGTTGTGAGAGAAGTAAAAATAAACACATAAATAAAGATAATTTCATGTGATAATACATAATCAGATTAAGAAAGAATAGCATGAAGGAGAGAAACGAGGATGGTGGGTAGGATGCAGTTAAGACTGGTGTTCAGACAAGTCTCTGGGGAACAGATATTTAAAATGGGGGATATGAGGAAACAGGAGGTGCAATGGTCCTATGCAGAGAATGAGTTTGTCTTATTTGAAAGCTACAAAGAAGGCCAGTGGGGATGGAACTTTATGACAAGGTGATGTGCTAGGTGATAAGGTCACAGAGATATGCAGAGACCAAGTCATACAGACCCTTGTAGGTCAGGCCAAAGGGTCTACTTTTTATTTTAAATACTGTTGGACTCTGTGTAGGGCATTAATGCATGAAGTATTATATTTACACAGATCACTCTATGTTGGCAAAGTGTTCCTACTTTTATGCTTGGAGGCAATGTAAATTGGTGCAATTACTTTGATAAACATGTAAACAGTATCTAGTAAAATCAAATATCGCATACTGTAAGACACAGTAATTCTACTTCTATGTATTTCTTCTAGAAACATACGCTGGTATGTAGCAGAATACAAATCCAAGATTGTTTAAAGGAGCGTTGCTCATAATAACCCAAAATGGAAACAACCCAAATATCTATTAAGAATAGAATTGATAAGTCAATAATATCATAATATCTTTGTATAACAGATGGTAACTACACTGATCATGGTGAGCATTTAGTAATGTATATAATTGTCAAATCACTATGTTGTACACCTGAAACCAATATAATATGGTGTACCAACTATATTTCAATAAAATATATATATGAAAAAAATAGGTGGATAAATAAATGATAGTATATTTGTACAATGGTATACTTTGTTGTTTAAAACATGGCCAGAAATTATTTGACATTTCTCCAGTCAAGGTGTGGGGCCTATGATCCTCCTGTTGAATTCCACTGTACTTGTGGCAACTCTGACCAACAGAGCTTGGGGGAAATGCCACATATTTTCAGAGTCTGGGTCATAAAAGGGGATGCCTTTCTGCCTAGAGCTGCTGGAACCCTCACTGTTGGAGTACTGAGCTTCCACATAAGAAATCTGTCTACCCTGACCCCAGTCCTGTTATAAGGAAGCCCAAATCGTACTGCTGGGGTACTTGTGGGCACTCTGATGTACGGTCTTAGTTAGCTCGGCCCCGCTGCCAGACATGCGAGTGCAAGAGCTTCCACATGATTGCAGTCCCCAGACATTTAAGTCTTTCTGGCTGAGGCCCCAGTATCATGTAGCAGGGATGTGTCTAGGTCTGCCTTGTTTCAATTCCTGACCCACAGAATCCACAAGCACAACAAAATAGTTGTTGGTTTTGGGCATCCTTGGAGAGCCAGTGGGAGTGGTTTGTTATACAGCTATGGAGACCCGGAACGTCTGTATAAACAAGATCACAGAAACACACAGGCAATGTGAATAAATATATCACAAAAGAAGCCAGACATAAAAACAATGCAAATTATATCATTCAATTTATATGAAATTCAAAAAGAAGTTAGAAAACTTGTATTATTTGAGGGTACATATAAAGTAAAGTAAAGAAGTGATTACCAATTAAACTCAAGAGAAATATTATATCCAAGGGAGAGAAAAATGGCTTTGATCAGAGATTCCTAGCCCTAATGCTTCTGGGTGCAGGTAATATTCTTTTCTTTAATAACATTGGAAACTACATGAGGGTTCACCTTACTGTAACTGGTTAAGAGCTATGCTTATGCTTCATGCACTTTTCTGTATCTGCATTATATTATATGACAAAAAGTGTTTAAGAAAAAATCATTCTGTCTTCAGGTGAAAAATGACTCCAGTAAGTAAGTGAGGAAACAAGGAAATAAGTTGCAAAGATACTCCATGAGAAAGATGCTGGTAAGATACTTCTATACTCGAGAAAGATGCTGGTGTCTTGGACTAGCTGTGCGGATGGTGAGAGGAGGTTGGTTTTAATATATTTGGGACTCAGAGATAGTAGGATTTCCTGTGGGATTACTGGGAGTAGGAGAATGAAAAAAAGAGAAGAGTCAGAAAGGATTATAGATTTTTTACAATATTAACGACTAACATTTAGTTTATTGTAATATGTCTAATGTACCTGCTAGGTGCTTTGGGGATTAGTGAATATGTAAAATTAAAAATCTGGTCACCACTTACTAAGATTATCAAGCCATTAATACTTTCATGATAATTTATTAAGATTTAAGAACAAATTCTTCTATTTAAAATTCCACCCATCATTCCTAGGTATTTGAAAAGAACGCCATATAACTAAATGAAAAAACAAATCTCAATAGCTTCTAGGGTATAACTCCACTTATTCCGCTTTTTGGAGAAGACGTTATGATGGTCCAGAAAGAAAAAAATAATAGGCTTGAATTCAAAAGTTATAAACTAAACTTTACCATGAACTAGCTTGCGAGGCTTAAGGAAGCCATACAACCTTTCTGTTATTCAGTTTTATGTTGTCAAATGGGTTTACTTCAATCTTAGACATTTTTGAAAGAGTAAAAGCAGCTTTTAAAGTAGTTTATAATAGGAACATCTTCCAGAAATAAGACTGTGCTGTATTCAAGTCTCCCAGTTGAGTCCAAAGTAGATTAGCTGGTGAATCTAAGGAGTGGGAAATGTTAAATTCCTCAATGGTTAAGAGCTAGCATACTTGAATGTTTGTGCTAATATGAACACAATTGAACCCCATGATTGGTGATATTTAGAATAACTGGATTATTGTATTATCATTTGCCTTTGATAGAGTTATGGACTCACTTGAAAGAAAAGAACTAAAAATCAAATACTCATCATTATCTCCTTGGTGAGAACACAATGGTTGAACATGCAAGGAGAGCTAAGAAGAATATACAGAAAGTAAAAATGAAACAACTAGCAAATTCACCAATCCCAAGGTCTTTCCATTTCACTTAGCTCCTTTCAAAGTCACTGGTATAAAATCCAGACACAATCACTTTTCATTAATGATCCACGGCACTCAGTAGCTCTGAAACCCAGCCTTGGATATTCCATTTTGGACATTAGATTTCTCAATGTTCTGTGGATTATTCCAGATCATGAAGAAAGCAGGTAATAATTAGGATACAATCCCAGTAATGAGGTGATACTTATGTTTTATTTTGAATAGAAGAGATTAATTATCCACTGAAAGGATAAATTTCGGATATACAAAAATACGAGGCTATATTTAGTTACACAAATGACAGGGTAGAAAAAGTTGTTTGGGGATGTAATCAAAGTGGATTTAAATATTTTATAAGTTTAAATACATTCATCCCTTATTACCTATATTTATACTTGCCCTGTCCTTTTAAATTATGCACAACTGTGAAAACACCCTTCCTGGAACCTCATGCCTGATTATCGGCCTATGTATTTAAGATATTGGTTACTTGATAATTTATATTCTTTTACTTCTTGGTGAATTTACATAAAATATTTGTCTTCTCTGGGCTGACAACTTACATGAGAAGTGAGCAATACTGGACTAATTATCGGGCTTATTTACTCTCCTGTTTCTAACACCATATTAAAACCTAGAATCAGGGAAATTGAGTGAACTGCACATACTTAGAGACATTTCCACAAAGATGTCATTCACATAGCAGAGTAGGAATTTGGAAACCGGTGAACTGTATCCACATGAACAAGCAACTCCACTTTGAACATTTCAGTCTCTGGTCTCCAAGCAACAAGTAACTTCATGTACATGAATCCCAGCATCTGGACTGGAAAAGAGAATAGGACCAATATCTGTATGCTTGATTCACATGATCCACATAATTGGTAGGACTTTGCATTTCTTCATCACAGGCAGTACAAAAAACCCCAGTCCTTGGTTGTCAGTTTCCTTCATTCTACTGCAGGGCAAGTTTATGAAATGAGGAGGGAATAACATTTAAGTGCCTAATAGAGTCTGTACTATTTGCAGTTCTTTGTGTGTATCGTTTACTTAGTATTCACAGTGAACCCCAATGATGTAGTCATTACCTCCCCAACGCCATGAGTTACCAAGCTGAAATGTAGAGGTTGCTTGCAAAGTCACACAGATAGTTGCGTAGAGTTAGACTCCAAAAGTAACTCCATAGATGACTTGAAGGTTTGCATTTTCCTCCACATTGCAAAGATGCCCCTGAAGGAGAGAGCTGGGGTTCCAACCTGACTGCCTGAGGGCGCCCACGCTTTCAGGGTTATGGCACTGCCCCCTTGTGTCACTTACGACTTCATTGTTTTCTCTGTCTTCTGTATCATTACAAGGCCTCTCCAGGAAAAGGTTGTGATTAAAAACATCCCATTTTCTTCCTCATGTCCTAAGTATTAAAATTCCTCTAAGGTATTTTTCTAAGACCTGCACATTTGCTGGTAGTCACTATGAAAATATGAGGGTCAGCATATGGCCTAAACGCAGTAGCTTCAGCATCGCACAGCTGGGGTTCAAATTCTGTCGTTTTTCTCCCTGTCCGGCCTAAAGTTACTTTCTTTTCTAAGCTTCAGTTATTTCATGTGTAAACCTGGAAGAGCAACACATACCTCTAGGCATCACTAGGATGAAATGTGATAATACAGGCAAAACGCCTATTTTTTTTTCTATAACAACAACTATTGGCTCTTGTCTCTAATATGTGAGACCATAAAACCCACATGAAGAGTGTAGGGTGCTGAATGTGGTTCCATATGCCTGTCGGAATGTCTTGCTCATAAGAATCTTTTGCTCTCGTCTTTGTTCTCTATTTTGCATCCCAATTTTAATGTGAAGTGTTTGTATTTCTGAGATGTGTGTATTCAGAATGTTAATTGAAATAAGTGTACAAAATCAGTGTTCTGGTGACATAAAGCACATTCTCTTGGATCTATAAAAAGTAATTTACATATTTCTGATGTTAATTAAATTTTCCTTTCTGCAAATCATTCCTAAGTGATTAACCTTTACTAGCATGATGACTTTATTGTTAATCACTATCTTTTAAATCCAGTTTAGCTTCCACATTATGGATATTTCCCTTTCAACCAATCACAAGTTCCAGGTTTTGTTTTTGCCCCTCGTGCTAACAATTTTGTTTAATAGTTTAGAGCCTCATATGGTTTGAATCTTGCATTTATGTCATTTGTACATTGTGCTGACGAGGAGTAAACAACGAAAATACCTACGGCTCATTTTCTAAGCGTAGTGAAGGGAAGTGTGTCAAATTGAGCTGAGCAAAATAACAGAGGTTTGTACATTCCTCATAGTCAAGGTTTTGCTTTGCCTCTTCAACGTGCAAGAGACTATCATCTATCCCATTCAAATTATATTAAATGCAGAATGATTCAAGTAGTGCCAGCTGCCAATTTAAATTTCAAATGGAAACCTGCTCATCTGCTGACTCTTCATTCACTCCTCCTCCTCCCCTCTTCTTTTTTTTTCTATTTCTTTTTCCAATTTATTTTAAAGCTACTCGATAGGTATTTCTTGTGGGAGGGCCTGCTCTAAGGAAGTAGTGTCTTTGAGTCCAAAACAACTTCCGCTTTTTTCCCTTTGCAATGACAGTATTTTCTAGTTCCCTGCCATTACTTACAAACCTCAGAAAATGCCAGATTTTCTTTAAAAATGAATACCTCATTCTCTAATTGAATGCTCAGAAAGGGGAGACTGTCCTTTCCCTTATTTTTTTGCCAGCCCAAGATAAAGAATTTAAAAATAATTGAAGTTTGAAAGAAAACATATATGGACCCATGCAGGAAGTTATTAGGAACTGAGTCTTTACTGTCTGGGAATGGGTCTTGTCTAAATACTGGGCTCTGCTGTTACCTGAGGTGATTAGAATGAGCCGTTAGCTCCTGAACAGGTAAAATATGGTCCGGTGAAAAAAAAATTCTGTTTTCCACTAGGGATTGAAGGGCAGCATGTTACAGGCTGTGTTATAGATCACCCTGAGAAGAGGCTGGCATTACTTTTAATGAGGTAGAATCCAAATTGAGACTTAGAGGGGAAACATGATCCAATTCTTAAGTGAACTCTAAACCTGTACTCTCCATTTCCCTCTGGCATTTTATTCTTTAATATAGACTTTTAAAAACAATCAAGTATCACAGGTTATTTAAGGATAACTTGAAAAAATACTCAGACAGAAACGTGAAATTGTCTGATTAGGTGAATTTTCACAAAGTGAGCACACCCATGTGGCTAGCACCCAGAGCGAGGAACAGCAATTTCCAGAACCCTGGTTGTCTCCTCACACCCATCCAGGTCACTATCACCCTGCTCAGGATAGCAGCCACCTTGACTTCCACCACCATGGCATTGCTTTGCCTGTTATTAGCCCTCGTGTAAATGGCATCATGCAGTGTGTAGTCACTGTCTGAGAACGCTTATTGTCAATATGGGTAAGAAAAAAAACTGAAAGAACTGAGCTTTCTGCTGTTTCCCCTCCTCCTCCTCTCCCTACCCCTTCCTTCTCCTCCTTTTCCTCTTTATTTTCATACCTCAATAAGATTTTTATTTTGGAATAATTTTAGATTTACAGAAAAGTTGTCTATACTGTACAGAAATGTCCTGTATAACACACACCAATATGTCCCAAGGTTAACATTTCGATACATGTGTCAAAACTAAGAAAGCAATATTGTTAATTAGTGTAGCTACCCTTCAGACTGTATTCGTAACTCATTAGTTTCCCTCCTAACGAGTCTATTTTTTCTGTTCTAGGGCCCCACCCAGAACACCACCGCACGGCATTCAGTCTCATGTCTCCTTAGACTCTGGTCGATCACAATTTCGTAGAGTCTCGCCTTGCTTTTAAGACTTTGATAGATTGCTGAAAACTGGTCAGTTATTTTGTAGGCTGTTTGTCACTTTGGGTGTGTGCTTCAATGTTTTAATTGTGATTAGATTTAGGTTATGGGTTTGAATATCACAAAAGTGTATTAATAGCCTTTTCTTCACATTATACCAGGAAGTGAGAACATGACCCCTGGAGGTGAGAACCTTGATCACATTGCTTATAGTATTATCTGCCTGTTTTTCCCACTTTAAAAACAGTCCCCCTTCCTTTCTCTTATACTCTTTGGATGCATGTCACTAAGTCAAGACCCTGCTCAGGAAGGAGGGAAGCATGGGAATTATATTCCACTCTGGCCTGGAGGGGATAATATCTACCTATGCTGTTGTTTGCAACCCTCCTGTAAAGATGATATGCCACTTTTCTGCCATCTAGTCATTTATTCAATGTTTGTTTATATCAGTATGAAATTATGTCTATTGATTTTATACTTTGGATTGTAATCTAATATGATGTTATTAAATGTGTTGCTCAAGTTGTTCCAGGCTCTGGGCTTTGGGAGCTTGTTCAGGTTGGTTCCTGTGTCCCTTTGACGTGTTACCATCCTGTTTTTACATATTTATTTACGTATTATTAACTTCTCTTTTTACTTTCTGCCACAGGTATTCTTCTGAATGTCCCAATATTACCTGGGAATGCTGACTTTCATTTTAAAATCGAATTGAAGACCAGAATAGTCTATAACTTGCCCAAGATCACCCAGGGAGTAAATAGTAGAACTGACACTTAAACCTGGAAACGGATGCCCAAGGCCCTAAGTTCTTGGCAATGCAACGCCTGTCTCACAAGATGATTAGTGCAGCGAGAGGCCAGGACCCCAGTATGGAGAACTTCACTGTTTAACGTGAGGTAGTGACTCAGAAACAGCTCACTGGTCTTGGAAACTTTGGCAAGAGAATGGAGGCTACTGGGTCCCTCCTTGGTGATACCTTAACCATGAAAGCTAAAATTAATTAAGGAACTGAGGATGCTGTGAGCTCTGTTGCTAGTTTGGTGTTCTTGTGGGCATACTGGGGTCACAGAAAACTAATCTTGACTTGCTTATTGTTTTTCATTTTGTTTTGTGCTTCTAAGTATCTGGTTATTTAGTTATATTTGTCTTCAAATAGGGTTCTGTGATCAAACCAGCTAAGCCCCTGCCTATTCCCGCCACCACTGTAGCTACTAGCCCAGAGATGGTTTATTCACTCTCTGAAAGTGACCTCTCAGAGACTCTGGTCCAACAGTTATACATTGAAATAGGTATTGCTTTCAGCTGGCCCAAGTATTCCAACTCGACTCAGGTTAGCCACACTGCTGGATTGAAAATAGTCACAATGCAATCTATCCCTTGTACATAGGAAACAGATACTTATAACGGTAAAAATACTTTTCCTAACACAGGAGGCAAAATGCTCATATTGGGAAATGTATATAAAATGTCTGCAATGGACATATAATGGTACTTGCAAATTTAAAATAGTAAACACTATGCTTAAATTAACACAGGGATAAAAGACTTCAGTCACATTGAGACTTTATTAATTAATTAATTAATTTATTTATTTATTTATTTATACCACTGCTCTTGTTCACTCAGAATTCTGGACAAAGCTTTCTTTATCCAAGAGAAGAAAGCTCTATTGACAATTATGAAACCCATATTTATTGACCCATAAACACTGGGACAATTGGGAAAAAATCATTTTAAAAATTTTCAAATCAGGAGCAGGCAAGTAAAAGATAGGTAACTGAATGGTATACAAAATAGTCTGACAGTACCATAGGGAACAACATATTAATGACTGCTATAGACCTTCAGATTATTAGTAGTGATATATGCCCTAAGCAGGGTGCTTAGAAGTTGCACTAGCATTCTTTGACAGATAATTAATCCATTTCATCATTCTGAGCCCAAACAATGGTTAATGATGCCAATAAAAAGGTAATTAAAAACCAGTTTGACATAGGACAGACTATGTGTTTATAAGTGTAGCCCAGTAAAGCACTAATTGATCTATGCGCCCAATTCTAAAATACACTCCTCTCATTTCTCACCGAGGGACTTGGAATTACTGGAAAAAGGGAGGCAGTACCTGAAATCATAATCTATTCTTTGGGGATTGATTACTGTAGCAGAGAAATAGATTATCCAAGTGTTGACAAAGACCCACTTTATCCATTAATTTGGTGCAGAACTTGTCCAAATCATTTTGACAAATGACTGAAAATCTAAATTTCTTCTCTAGACTTTCACTTCCCAGATGTCCCCACCACTCACTGTCCTCTTGGTTTCTCAATCTAAAGTTGTTTTGGGGTCAAGGTGGATATAAACAAGCAACAAAAAAGGAACAGAACCCCTTCCCTTCCTTTGAACTACTAAATTCTATGAAATCTGTGTGAATATGATTGTGGTTGTGGGTTTTGTCTAAACTTTTACTGGAGCCAAATGTCTGTGGTTCTCCTCCATGGCCGTGTGATGGAAATGTTGTCTGAGCATTGCACATGGTTACAGGTGCGTGGATTGGTGGTGGCTCAGAGACTGGATCAGAAATCAAAGCTCCACCTTAACAAACAGAAAGCAAATAATCCAATTAAGAAATGGGCAGAGGACATGAATAGACACCTCTCTAAAGAAGAAATTCAGATGGCCAACAGGCACATGAAAAGATGCTCCACATCGCTAATCATCAGAGAAATGCAGATTAAAACCACAATGAGATATCACCTCACACCAGTGAGGATGGCCAACATCCAAAACACAAACAACAACAAATGTTGGCGAGGATGTGGAGAAAAGGGAACCCTCCTACACTGCTGGTGGGACTACAAATTAGTTCAACCATTGTGGAAAGCAGTATGGAGGTTCCTCAAAAAACTCAAAATAGCAATACCATTTGACCCAGGAATTCCACTCCTAGGAATTTACCCTAAGAATGCAGCAGCCCAATTTGAAAAAGACAGATGCACCCCTATGTTTATTGCAGCACTATTTACAATAGCCAAGAAATGGAAGCAACCTAAGTGTCCATCAGTAGATGAATGGATAAAGAAGAAGTGGTACATATACACAATGGACTATTATTCAGCCATAAGAAGAAAACAAATCCTACCATTTGCAACAACATGGATGGAGCTAGAGAGTACTATGCTCAGTGAAATAAGGCAAGCCGAAAAAGACAAGTATCAAATGATTTCACTCATATGTGGAGTATAAGAACAAAGAAAAAATACTGAAGGAACAAAACAGCAGCAGACTCACAGAACCCAAGAACGGACTAATAGTTACCAAAGGGAAAGGGACTGGGGAAAATGGGTGGGAAGGGAGGGATAAGAGGGAAAAAGGGGCATTACGATTAGCAGATGTAATGTTGGGGGGGCACAGGGAGGGCTGTACAACTCAGAGAAGACAAGTAGTGATTCTATAGCATCTCACTACGCTGATGGACAGTGACTGTAATGGGGTTGGTGGGGGGCACCTGATGAAGGGATAGTTTAATAACCATAATATTGCACATGTAATTGTAGATTAATGATAATAAAATAAATTATATTAATAAAAAAAAACAAGACCCATCTATATGCTGCCTTCAAGAGACTAAAAAAAAAAAAAAAAGAAATCAAAGCTGGACAAAGGTTGGAATTACCAGTCATGGGTAAGTTAAACAGAATCCCAAGGGAAAATGCCATCCTTTAATAAGAGTTCTTTTGGAAAAAAATCCTAAAGTAACATCTAACATGAACTTGTTGCTATGAGGTTAAAGTGAAGCTTAACAAGTAGACACACAACAGTGGTTTTAGTGCGTTGGAAACCTTCAAGTAATTATTAGAAGTTTTTGAAACACATTTTGTCTGCAAGACACCAGACTGAACAAATTAAGGATAAATATGACAAAGAAGAGTCATATCGTGTTTGCCACTTACTAGAGAGGTAAAACAAACCCACAGAAAGTACTGGGGAATAATTACAAAACAGTTCAGGAAAAATTACATAGTCTGGACATAATGAATTGGTGCCAAAGGCAGGGAGAATAAAGGCATTAACATGGTATCAGCAGCGAATCGACGTGTCTATGTGTGCATCAGGTGAAGCAGTATTTCAGGAATCACCTTGTTAATTTGGCTGCTGATTTGACTGTAATTTGCAGATGACCAAAACAGGCACTTACAACCTAAATAATCAATGGGTAGGACACCACAGCATTCTGCTAAGACAATTTATGACATCTTCTAGTTTTCCCTGGGGCAGTATCTCTTTTCAACACTGTTGTACCTCCAGTACCCAGAATTGAGTCTGACATACAGTACACAACTGATTAATATCTGTTCTTTAAGTGAATATTAAAAAACCACAATAATATAGTTGTATTTGGGGTTGATATTACGCTAAGAGGACTCACAAGGTGCTAGTTATACGTGTGGCTGTGATTTATCACAGTGAACCGCACAAAGCAGAGTCAATAAAGGAAAACATGGATTGAAGTCCAGAGGAAGTTAGGTGCAAACTTCTAAGAGTCATCTCCCAGGGAGTCATATAGGACATGCTTAAATCTTCTGGCATTGACTTGTGACTTGTGTGAAATATCACCTACCAGGGAAGCTCATTACAGACCCAGTGGTTTTATGAACACTCTGCCTAGCAACTACCAAAATTCCAGACTCCCATAGGAAAGTTCAGCATGAAAATCATGTTTGCACAATTTAGGTACAGTGAGCCATTCCTACCAGGGAATAACCCTCTTGAAATCCATGTTCCCAAATGTCAGCCAAGAGCCAGCCTTGTAAGCAGGGCTAAGGATGGCAGACACAGGCCTGCTATGTGAAATTCTTGTTAACTATGTTGCCTAATAGTTTTACCTAGTTCCCTTCTGGAAACACCTGATTTTGAGTATAGATAATGACTCTAAAGAGAAACTTGGTTGTTTCCTAATTAATTTGATGGTGCCTAACTTTCCAAAGTGGGTACTCTTCAGAGCAGTGCCTTCTCCATGATCACCCATTACAAACCTTTGTGTTAGTTCCAAAGTACATCAGGTCCAAATGGTGCTCCAGACATTGTATTCAAGCAACATCCTAAAGATTTGATTGGTTGATTTATTCACAATTTCATAATCATAGCTCTTCTTTTATAGTATATAATGGAAACAAAATATAAACTGATAATAGATCTCAATTACCAGTAAATGCAAAGTTATCTGAAATCTCAAAGTAGGCCATACCCATTTAAGATGGTATCTCATGAAGAAATCCACAGAGGCATGATAATGTAAGGACATGATTGGTGTCATCAAATGATAGATGAAAAGTGAAAATATTAATTCAATGATAAAAGTATTTAGATAACTAGAGTTTAGCATTTCATCAGAGGAATTATTTTCTAACTTTCTAAATAATAGTTGCAATACTAAACACTTACATATTTTACAAAAAATATGCCTCTCACTCATGTGCATTTGAATGTTGAAGCAAGTGTCTAATGTTTTCCTCCACTTGACTACTAACTGTCCTTTTTTACTCCCCATTAGTCATGTTCATGGGTCACTAACCTGAGCCATATGCCCATTCAGTCATCTACAGTCATCTGCTTCTCCTCCGCGGATACAGATAATGGGTGCGCTCAGGGGAGTTGGGAATCCGGGGTATTTTTTTTTTTTTTTGCATAAGATATTGAAACAGGTACTGTAGCTTTTAAGCTTTTTTTTTTTTTTACCCTAGAGGAAATCTATTTTCAAACAAACTCAATTGGGAGTCCAAGAAAAAAATGAGTAACAGGTGCTCAAGAGCAAAAGATGGGGCAGGCCTGTCTTCCCCTTCTTCATTTTCCTCTTCCAGAAGTTCCTAAAGGACAATGGCAGTTTTCTAGAAAATACTCTGAGCGCTGGTATGCATCTGTGTATGTATTAATATCCAAAGATGTTGATTTGGTCATGGTCAATTGCCGGTTGAGCGGGTGAGCCAGATGGAAGGCGCTCGGCATCTAAAACAGAACACGCTGATGTGGGACTTCTTCACAGGTTCTGAGGTGATTTGCAATCAGTTTCCCCATTCAGAGGTGAAGTGAAGGAGTCCCAGAGAGGTTAGGTCACGTGCACAAGATTCCTTTGCTGTTTGATGTGACCTCACCCTTTGAACTTAGGATTCTTTTCTCCCAGGACATGGACAGGCTACTATAGCAGAGCAGATTTCTCCCTCCTCTTCATTCTTCTTAAACATATTTTTTCTTCCCCCCTTGTTTTCCACCCTAATATTCTACACTTGTGCTTATGTCTTTTGTCTGTAAGTTTCAATCACCATTATTATGTGAGAATCAGCAAGTCCCTTTGTGAAGCACAAATTAATATTCATAAAATGATATAAAGAGAAAAAGGGCTTCTTCTTATTCTAGAGTCTTGTCTGATAAATATATGTTACAGTAGATTACCTAATTAAACAAGCATAACATGAAAATTAGATGTTTGTTTCTATACATCTTTGAAGAAGTAACCATTTTCCTTCCTGTGTTATTTATTATCCCTTCAATTTGCAAAAGCTGAGTAATCAGGAATTCCACACCATGGCTTTAATTGCAAGCATATCCACTAAGTGCTGATGTGGGATATTCTGTTGCTGAGCTTTTTTAAGTGACAACTTTCTCTTCTCTGTTTTTTTTTTTTAGTAATTAAGATGGCCTATATAATCATACCACACCCTTATCATCCCAGAATTGTTCTCTAATATGGACAGTTTCCTTTAATAGTCCACTTACTTGACAAACAGCAAAGATGATAACAATGATAATATGCATAATAGGTATAAAGGTGGCTCTCTGCATACCATGTGCCAGGCATCACTGTGGGCACTTGAAATGTATGTTTCATTTAATGATGTCAAGAAAGCAATTAAAAGATTCTGAATGCATCAGAAATAAACTAATTCAATCAATGGGCACTTGCCCTTCTTCAGGGTCCTGCATCAGAGTCTGGAGGCACACTCGTTTGCGGTACATCACACCATCTTGGACCATTTTCTATCTCTCATCTCCTGCCACTGTTTTAAACCATATGTCCATGAGGAAGATTGCAACTCAGTAGTTTCTTTTCCCGTGGTCTCTGTCACTTTCCATATCTCACCTACCACGAGGTCCTGCAAATTTTATTACTGAAGTCAGGGCTTCTCACACTTTAAGATGCATTTTTATGCCCTGGCACTCTGGTTAAAATGCAGATTCTGAACTAGCAGCTCTGGGCATGCCCAGAAATCCTGCATTTCTCACTAGCTCCCAGGTGGTGCCATGCTGCTGCTGATCCAGGGACCACACTTTGAAAGTAACCAGGTCCTCAGCGATCTTGGTATTAGTCATTTGCTCCCATTCACCCTTCATCCTTGGTTACTGTCTTGACTACATGAGAGAAACTGAACACTCAACCTGTGGGTGAGTTCATGGGAATAAATCCCAACATGCCATCGTTTTCTCATTTTGCTCAGTAGACAATTACTATTACTCTTCCTTATCCTAGTTCCCTATAAAGTTTGTAAAGCTCTAGCCAGGAAATAATGTATTCTTCTGTTACTCAAGAAAGAGTGTGGACTCCCAAGTCCCTAATTTTGAGTAGAGGATTATGAATGCTTATGGGTTTTTCACATAAATTATTCTCCAAAATTTATATGTGTGGGCTCTTAACGCAGATGTCTTAAAGTCTTAACCTGGTATAGATTCGGTTTCCAGAAAGACTCTGAGGGCCTTTTAGCCAAGAGCCTGGTGAAGTCTACTTTGTGGGCTGTTTGATTTTTCGTGATCTTCAAACTGCAGCTAATTTTCCAAACATACAACCCCCTGACCCCCACAGTTTATCTCACTGTCCCAGGGCACCTACTTAGACCGCTTTCTTATCCTAAGGGATGACCCTGCCTGGAAATGCTTTGCCTGTGGAGCAAAGTGCATGGATCCATGGCAGCCTGTGGAAAGGTGTCATTAAAAAAAGACCAAAGGGCCAGATGTGGCGAAAATGCTCAACTCTGTTGATTAGTAAGTCAAGGACATGCAAAAGAAAAGATTTTTCCCTGTTGTCTCTACCTACAAGATTGGCCAATAAAAGGAAAATCCTCTGTATTGCTGAGACATGAGCATCTTCATATATTGCTGGTGCATAAATAAGTTTAAGAGATATTTGGAAGTTACATTGTATGCATTAGAAATGGGCACGCTCTTTTCCGTGCCCTCCAGTTCAACTACTGAAGATTTATCCTAAAGAAATTATTAGGCAAATGTGCATACATAATTTACATATATATATTTAGATAAATGCAGATATATGTATAAATGGCATTTCTCAAGATACTGAAAACTTAAAAATAAGTAATGTATTTAAAAGTATGAAAATTGTTGCATTATTATGTTGAACCATATGAAATGACTGGTATTTGATCATCTATGACCTAAAAAAATGGCACTTTTGTATGGTTCAGTTTAATAATTGTAGTATATGTAAATAATAGAATATCAGCATACCATTAAAATGTACTTCTATATGTATATAATATGTAGAAACATACATGGAAGACCTTCAACCAAATGCTGATAGTACTTATATCTGAGTGTTGGGATTATATTTACTTTTTTCTTTCCTAATATTTTATAATTTTTCTCTCAATGAACATGGCTAAATGTGTAATTTCAAAATAAATAAATAAAAGGCCAGTGTTGAAATAACCAATTAGCAATTTTCCTGCATTAACAATTTTAAGCTCATTTCCAGTAACCTAAAGTTGGGGCGACTTCAAAGTCTTTTCTGCAGATGGTGACATGATAATATGTATTATTAGAAAAAGTAATTTCCAGTTATTGTATTGGGATTCAGTAATTACTTTTTCCATAAAGATAGTGAAAACTATTAAAAGCCAAAAATGTGAAATAAATTAGCTTTATATCCTACATGCAATTAAACTATCATAGCAGGAAGGTAATGAATTAAGATAATTTGAGGATAGGAATATGGCTTTCCAAAACAGAGATTTGACACTATTCTAAAATCCATTAAAATACTCCAAAGGAAGATCTCAGCAAAGTGGGGAGCCCAAAAGATAGCTGAGAGACATTGCAGCATGCATGCTAATAGGTGGAGAGAGTTTTCACTCTCAGAAGTCTCAGAGGCTCATGCACAAAGTAGATGAAACATGCAAAACATGACTTGGTGACAGTGGCTGAGTTTTCCACAGGCTTTGCCACTTTAGAGCATAGTGATATAGTCCTGTTCTTCAGGCATGTGTCCTCTCAAGAAATTCCCATAATATTTGAGCAGTCATTAATATGCAAACATTTAACTTACTAGAAGGGGGTGCCCAAAAATAGTAAATTCTCTCTCAACCCTCCCATGGCTTCCCACGGCACATTTGGAATGACAGTGAGATTTCTTACTGGGACCTCCAAGTCTCTATAGGCTCCAGACTTTGCCTATCTCTTGTCTCACTCTCCATTATTCACACTGGCCTCCGCTCAAAAACAGGCCAAACTCATTCCTGCCCCCGTGTCTTTGTCCTTTCCCTTCCCTCTACCAGGAATACTCTTTGTCCTGTTCTTTGTGGGGCTAGGTGCTTGTCATTCAACCCGGCTAAAATGTCACCTCCTTAGAGCTCCCCAATCATCAGCCAAACAAAAATAAGCCCCTCCTCTTACCCCAATCATTTCCTATTATATCACTTCTTTCATGTTTAGTTCTGTCCACAGTATGTATCACCATCTGACACTCCGTTTTATCTGTGAGCCCCACAGGCAGAGCAGGAAGTATCCCCAGTTCCTAGCAGTATGCCTGCACCTAGATACTCAATATCCTACTGAAGAATGCCATGGCCACCATGGGTGTGGTCTGGGTGGTTCCATTGGTTGGAATGGTTAAGGGGAGCAGCTGTGAACAGATGGAGAACCCCTGGATCCAGGCTTTCTACAGAGTACCAGCCAGAGCTGGCCCTGGGGGATTTTGTGACAAAAAAACACTGCACTTCTCTTTGGTTCTGGGTTTTTGCTTGTTTCACTTCACTTCGATATGTTCTAAATTACCACTGATCAGATGGGTGTTCAGCGCCGTTTATGTCCCTTTTGAAATAATCAAATATCTGGAAGTTCTGGAATGAACCCCTAAAGAGACATTTCCCTATCTGCCAATTATTGTATTTTTTACATACCCTCCATGATTTATTAAAATTAAACATTATTTATATAATCTGGATTATAGAAATTGTGCTTTTTAAAGGTTTTCTGAACATGATGTTACACTTCACTATTGCTTTAATTCTGTTCAAATTACACTCTGGCCCGATTTCAACAAGCCTCACTATCTGAGAAGACATCTTCCTCTTGTTCCCCACTTCCCAGCCTTGAGAATCATTGAAGCAGAGCAGGGTTTCTCCACCCATTATCCTCCTACCCTAGAGGGGACATAGATGTATTTTCAAGAGTCCTTGAAAAATTTGTTTGCTTCCAAAAGGGTATAATGCACCAAATACAAGTTTGGGAATCATTGAGGTAAAAAGTTAAATGAAGGAAGACTTACATTTAAAATGCTAATATTTCTAGAAGAGAGAGATTCTATCATTTATCCACATTATAGAAAGATTTAGTTTAACCATCTTATTGTTCCTTCATATACAACTGAGACTGGCACTCTGTGAGAACTGAAGCTTTGCTAGAAAGAAGGAGGAGCATAGTAATTTCATATCATGAAGTTACTGCTCTTACTCGCCAAATCGGAGCCTCAGGGCACAGGGTATTATAACAAAGAAGTTGGTAGATGAAGATGAAAGGGGAGCTTTGTTTACTGAGAAAAGCTTATTTTATATCCGACTTATTGGCTTTGAGTTCAAGAAAAGAAAATGAGATTATCTTCTTCCACCTTTTTATTTCTCCCAGGATCTGGAATTTAAATTTAAATTCCCTTTAGTGTTTTATTTAATTTCTTTATATTTTAAGACAACTTTTATAGGTTAATATGGAAAAACTAGACCCCAAACCTAATAGTATTAATAAAACAAAGTGCATTTTGAATTTCAAATCCAGTCTAGGAAATCTTTAGTTCCTTAGACCCAACTTTTTAAAGGGTTGGACTCCATTTTATTCATTGCTGAACACTCAGGACCCCATAAATTGTCTCTAGAGTAAGTTCTCAGTGAACATTTTTGAGTACAAGTGTGATTTGGAGACACAAATGCTCATAAGTTGGGACCTATGTTTCAGGTTTTCTAATTTAGGGAGCTGTTCATATGTGTGCACTTCATGTGGCTCAAAGATGCTATCTAAAATTTCTCACTCATACCTGCGTGGAAGAGTCCTTTGTATGCCAGAAAACACAGGGTCACATTGGGTGTCAGCTTCCCTGCAGGAAACAGTTGTCCCTAGCCTTGAGCAGAGCTGTCAGCCACAGCTTCCATTCTAACAGGCAGCAGACGCCTCGGATAGTGAGAGACAGCTATTTCTCACTTCACACTAGGCTGCAACTTGGTAAGGGAAACTTCAGGGGGAAAAACAAATAAAGCATGCCCTATTTCCATGGCCTCTCACAAATGAATAACATACTCTCTATTTTTATGAACTTTATGGACTTTCACAAATCCAGCAAGGGGAGGACTGGGGTGTGGGTAAAGAGCTCAGTTGTGTATTTCCTTCAGCATTCAGTGACCAGAAAGGAATACAACCCCACTTTCCCTAGAGGGTCTCCAAGTTATTTCAGCTGCAAGGTGATCAGATACAAGAGAAAAAACTAAAGGGAAAAACAACTCCCAGAGTGGAAAAATAAGAAAAAATTTAGTAAGGCCAAAAATATATATATATTGGATTTTCAGATTCTTATGAGTATTGTAAGGGCAGAGAAGAGTAATGTGACTATCTTCTTTTTACAGCTCCGTCTAATTTGGCATGCTGTTACAGTTTCTGGCTCAGTTAACAAATGACTGGAAACACTGCTTTCTGTGTTTTTCCTAAAATATGACAGTTCTGTAAGTTTTTCTATTTATGTACTTGAAACCAACTCAAGATGGGAGTGACTATTATTCTTAATTTTTATTACCAGGCAGGTTTTATGGGTGTCTGTCTGGAACTCATGAGTGGCCATCTATGTACTGGGGTGATGGATAGGGGAAACAAAGACCTGCCCCATTTGAGGAGTGAAGAGGCCCAGAGTTCTGCCATTAGAGATTAGCTCCTTTGGATCAAATTCGTGCTCTCTGGAATAATATTTTTCCACATGAATATATGGCAAAGTTTATTATACACAATTGTTACCCATCAGAAGGCTATTTTTCACCAGGATCGTGGCTCAGAGGTGACAAAGAATGAAACCAGCAGACAAAAGTACAGAGCAACTAGCAAAGGTTTTAATGAGTGAAAGAGAAAGCAGTAACTCCTGCTAGGGAGAAGGGATTCCAAGAAAGGAAGCTGTCAGGGCCTGGTGTCTGGGGTTTATATTGTCTCCTGAGAGGAGAAAGTCCCTACACCTAAGGACATAACAACTCACTCCTGATTGGCTGAAAGTACAATGCTTCATTTGCCTAGGGCGGTTCAGAGCAGCTGAGGTCTATCTAACTAAGTGTCAGAGTTGGATTGGGGTGTTTTTTGAGACATACAAGGGATCCTGTCCACTATCACCTGCCTCACAATCACTACTGATATCTTCACATTAGAAAGGTCATGAATGTCTTAAAGTCACTGGAGGGGAAGGAGAAGGCAAGTCAGGTTTAAGAAACAATAAAGAAGATTTTAAAAAACTGGTTCAACTTCTAATGTAAGGCATTTAAGATAGGTGTTGTTCCTTTTAAACATGGTAACCTTGAAAAAACTACATAACCTGTTTGAGCCCTGATGATTCTTATCTTCAGAGTGAGTGATAAAAGAGGAAACAGAGAAGAATAGGAAAGAAAGCAAAATGATGCTCATTTCCAGGGTGGCCATCATTGCAGAAGGGTCTTGATTCCAATGGGATCACTCCTGAGAAGCCTCACATAATGTATCTCAGAATTCCCACATGGGCTGCAAGCCACCATGGTCAATCATGGCCCCCAGACCTCAGCTCCCCTGCATGGGGTCTGTGCATGTACAGGTGCAAGGTGTTCTTTTTTCCCTTGAAAGTGACCCGTAGAGGTCTTCCTACAACTGCTCATTACAGCAGTGCCTAAGTAAGAGGTAGGATGGTGGTGTTCTAAGTGGCACAAAAGAAAGCATAAATGCGTATATTTTATGTTCATGTGTCTAATTATTTAATCATATCTATTTCGAGTCTTCATAAATTAAGCTCCATGAGACCAAGCAAATTGTTGTGACTCACTCTTGTCACACTTGTTTTTAGTCAGTATTTGTTGAACAAATGGAAAAAAAAATAGTTGTCTTAATATTTTAATGATGACTTTTTGTGTGTGTATTTTAGTCCAAAATGTTTATTTTTGTTGTTTAGGTATGTTTTATCGGTTTTTAGCTTACTTCTCCTTAAGCATCTTCCTTTTTTCAATTAACTGTATTTTTACCATTTTTGCTTTGATAGAATTTTATACTTTGAATAACTGAGCTGAGAGTCTTTTCAAATCTTGTTTACTTTTAGATGCTTTGTTTTTTATATTTTGTCATTAAATTCCTTTATATAAACTAGCTTTAAATTTTAATGATTTTTTTCATGGGTCGTTTTGTTTCCAATCTGTACTTTAATTTCCTTGTAAGGAAATGCTTTATGCCTTTGGATTAGTATATTTTATCAATGATGTTTTATTTGATCATTATGTAGACCCTGAATGGTAAAAATGATAGGGGTGAACTATACACTCTGTCATCTTCTTGTGACAAGAAAGCTGAGGGATGTTTCCAAACTTTGGTCCACTGCTCCTCATTCTATGTTCTTTCCACTCCACTATGTGGGGTGCAGTGTGTGAAATTACTGAAACAAGCTACTTCGAAATAACTGGAATGATTCTCAAGGAAAGCTGGGATATGGTAACATTTATTTTAAGGATGCAGTTAATATAGAACACTATAGTGACTGTAGTCACCACCCTCTTAATTACTTACTTTTGCATAATCTGTTTACCATGGCTCGGAATGCTCTAAATCTATAAATGTAACAACGAAATGAAAAGAGAAGTTAAATTGGTCTTTATAACGATGACACTCAATTGACCATTTGTTTTTCATATTCCCCAGAAGAAATCAGGGTAACTCTTCTTTTTATACCCTACTCAGATGGGTGCATTCAGATGCTATAAACCCAATATTCTATTCTAAGGAATATTATTTCTATGAGTCAGATGTAAATATAAGGAATTATGACATGGTTAAATAGCTCTCTCTATATATCTTAACCTTCATCTCTCCTCTTCTGCAAAATTAAAAGGAAAATAGAATACTAGTAATTTTCATTAGTATGAATATTCCATAGAAAATGTACGACACAAACACACAATTTTAATTTAGTAGCCTGAGGCTCAGCTTCAAGAGCTGACTGAAATGCTGAGTGACTTTGAGTCACTTTAATTTCTTTACGTTCTTCAGTTGTGAATCAGGATAATACCTGTTTGGGACTATTTTGAGAAGGTTGTTCTAAGGATAAAATGGAATGACACATTTGTGAAAGGGGGTTTTAAAGCATAAAAAATCCTGCAAAATTTAATGTGTCTTGTAGAAACCAAAAAAAAAATTATATTTTCCTATTAAGAAAGTGACATAGGAGGATTACGAATTTGGAAGATACAGGTGAGGAGACCCAAAGGAAGACAGCCCTGGACCCTCATTCCCTTCTCCCTTCCAGTTGTCGAGCGAGAGGCTGGCTCTGCAGATCTGAGATAGCTCAATGGAAGAACAGAAAGATACCAGATGCTGAGCCCGCAAGACTTGACCCTTTTTAAAAAGATCATTTCCTCTGTCAGGGTGCTTCCATTATTATATATTTACCTAGGTAGTCTCTGCTTCTCTTTTCCTACGTATGCAGACTATCAGAGCAGTGGGGTCTGCGCAGCCCTCTACCAGGATGCTCTTCACAGGACGTCAAGCTCTGCTGCTTCCAGCAGATCTCTCCATGCAAAAACAATAAGGGCATCTGGATCACTGGTCTGAAACTGCTCTCAAGGAATCTCTTCATATGGCTGCACCATGTGTCCCAAACACTGAGTATACTTGTGCCCCTTTGCAGAAAAAGAAATGAATAAATGCATAAATAAATATTAAGCCATGAATCATAATCCATGGATAATTACTTTCTGACATTTTAAACAGCACTTTGAATTCATTTGGAAATTTTCAGGTATTTGGAGATTCACAGCTGAAAGCCACACACCTCCGTGAGCTTTTCCAATGGTCTACACGGCAAACCGGTAACAGTGGTGTTACAAGGAGAGTGAGAAAACCCAGAGTCTTTGCTTCTGAACTGTATGGGTAGAGAGATTTCACTAGTTTAAAGGAAATATTGTTATTATTGCACTTTCTGTAAAAGTTATTTTGTGTTTATTCATTTATTTTTTTCATTTTATTCGACTATTTTTTGTTAACTACAAATGGATAGCACTGTGTGAGAATCTAACAGTGGCTAAAAAGGGGAAAAATGTTAGACACATTTCTTGGCTTCTGAAACATATTCTGGAAGGAGAGACAAGATAAGCACATGCAAATTAAATGTTTCATTCACCCTTTTATTCTCAGTAACTGACAAATGGTATTTTACAATCTTCCCAGTAACACTGTCACATTCATGATTTAGAGTATCTTATATCTATCCTCAACATGTGCAAAATTCTCATTCAAAATAACTCAAAATAAGAATTTATTAATTTGATGAGGTAGTCTATTATTGTCCTTCTCTTGTGTTGATGAATTAACCAATCAATTCTGTAAACCTGTAAGATGACTTACTTGAATAAAATTTAATAAAATTTCTAATAATCCTAATATAAGAATAGTATACTTCAAATACCAAATTATCTTTCTTGAGCAATGTGGAATCTAAATCCATGCATTCATAATCTTATGGTGGGTTAAGGTAACAGTAGTTGAACACTGAAATTTACATGGAATTTAACTATAGCAACTGGCTAAATTGTGTTTTAGCATATAAACACATTGTCTTTTAGTATTTCTTAAATCCAAATTCTCTTCTATAACCAAAGGCATTAAAACAATGATTCAAACTTCCAAAATTAGATCGGTACTTAGGTTGGTGCTTACTTTGGCTAATTATAAGTCTTTTATTTTCCTAGGAATATATAGTCCAGCCATAAAGGAGATTCCATGGGGAGAAAAAATGAAGTACGATAATTCATCACTTGCCTGTTTCCTCAAAGCAAAGCTATAATAGTGTTTGATGGAGTTAAATGACAAAAGCATCCTACATTATCGCAATAGCATCATTCACATTATTTCATTCGATCCTGTTACTTAGGCAGGGCAGATATTGTTTGCTTTCTTCTTTCCTTCCCTCCCTTCCTCCCTCTTTCCTTCCTCCCTCCCTCCCTTCCTCTCTTCCTTCCTTCCTTGTCTTTCTCATGCTATTCTAATGAGAAAAACAGTTTTGGAAGTCTTGACAACCACGGTCACAAAAGTGTGAATGACTAAATCCCACTTGATGAAAGAATAACACTGACAGAATCCAGGTGCTATCAGATAATGCTAGTGCAGTTCAGGCATCCCTAGTGCCAGAATACAATAAGGGGGCGGTTATCACAGGTCAGGGCATGTCATGGACAGGCCAGGGAATCAAATGGGATGTAAGGTCAAGTTAGGCTTATGCTGGGATATGAAGAGTGAACCGATATCCGGATTGGACAGTGTCAGAATTAGTAGTGTGTTCAAAAGGATTCAGTCATGAGTCCAAGTTTCACAAGATATAAAGGCATTAGCTCCTCTAAAAAGAAAATGGGAGCCCTCTGATGAGAAGCTATTTAGGCCTTAGTTATCTCCCAGACAGAGGGCTCTTACTTTGTTAGCACTAAAAGTCACACTGGAACATCTATACATTTATATTTACACGTAGAGAGAGATCCTCTGAAAAGTCTTGTTGCCTAAATGATTTTTCTTGTGAGTACTTAAGCTTAATCTTTATGAAACAAATTGTTCCTGATTCACACGAAGAGAATTTAATCTTCTGATCCACATTTAATAGAAAAAGCCAAGTCTTTTAACTTGTCTAGAAGTTCCACAGGGGTGTACACTAATTAGAAGCCCACCATTTTGGTTGCAACAGAGAAACTCAGTACTCTGCCACACTGGATGTCTCAAACCTTGAGATACCAACTCTGTTGGACCAAAGATAGAGGCCAGGTACATCCATGCACTCCAAGACAGATGTTGTCTGCCACTGAATTAACCAAAATGCTGCTATGCTTTATAGTAACATGTTTAGGAAAGGGGAGACTAGATTATACATTATTTTTATAAATGCCATAAGTGATTGTGACACTATTAAATTGTACATTGTCTTTCATTCAATTAAATTCATGATTTGTTTTAATATACTAGAATTCTGTAGCAAAGGCCAGAAAGACACAAATTTCCAGTTCATCTTCCTCCTGAGCAGGTAGGTGGACTCTGGGTTCCATTCTCTTTTGGGATTAGGTCCTGCCCTGTGACCGAGTTTGGGCCAACAGAATTTGCATGAAAGCGGCATATACCACTGTCAGGCCCAGTCATGCACTCTTTTGTGCTGTCTCCTCTGCTTTCTTTTTTTATCTCCCAGTTTGATTAATGCACATCTACTAGAACTCCTCAACACTCTACAGCTAACAAAGCCAGTAGATGAAATAAGCCTTGGACCCTAAATAATTAAATGAAGCAAAAATCCTTCCTCCCTACCCAATTTAAATTGACTATAATATGAATAAGAAATAAACCTTTATTGCATAAATTCAGCCAAACTTGTCATTGTTATAGATTTATATGCTGCAAGTGATGTTGTATGACTTAATAAATATTATAAAATATGATTTATATGATCAAATCACACTATATGAAAGTGAAAGTCCCAACCATGACCAATGGCACTTGCGTTTTTAAGAAGCCAAACTTTTTGCATATATAATGCACTTTATCATCTTGCATTTTGAAAATTAACTATGATCTTCTAAGCCCAAGGGTAAGACTTAGTTTACTCTTGCAAACATAACCCCTTAATGTTACTTAAATATGATGACGATGATATTAATCATTCCTTATTGAGTCTATCCTTGTAAGTAATATACGAGTTATCTTCCTCTCAGACATAATTAAGATAAACACTATTATTCCCATTTTAAAGGCATTGAAACTGAAGCCCCGAAAAATGTTAAATAACTAATGAAAGATGAACGTTCAAATTCAGACCTTCCGATTATTGACCCTAAAATCCATCCTTTACCACTACAATTTTAGACATAGCTTGCCACCAGATTGTGAGCAGAGTGCCCTATGAGCATGTCACTTGACAGAAGTTACCTAGAACATCTTAGGGCTGCAGATCCAGGCACTTCCATTTAATGATGTCATTGCCATAGAGCCAGGATATTATACAACATTTAAGAGATGTAAAGTCATCATTTAAATATTTACTGCTTTTGCCCCATGTTTATTACTGATAGAAGGCTTTGAGATGGAGATTTAAACACAACTTTGCATTTATTTCCCAAGCTCTGTCATAAAGGATTTAAACAAGGCATTCGGCTTTCCTGGAATGGTTGCTTTTTCCCAGCCAATTACACCTGATCAAACCCCTTTCTTTACTTACTGTTGATGATGGCAACAGGTGGCTTAATGTTAAAGTTTGATGTGGGACAACTGCCAACTTTCTAAAACTTTTTCTATAAGAAATTAAGTTAGTAGGAATAATATACAAATGCAATATTCAAAAGAAGGATTTGAAAACCTGCTATAGACTTAATGTTCATGTTCCCCTCAAATTCATATGCTGAAACCTAATCCCCAGCGTGATGGAATCCACAGGTGGGGCCTTTGGAAGGTGACGTGGTTATGAGGGTGGAGTCTTTGTAAATGGGATTAGTGTACTTACTAAATAGAAGGTAAAGGGCTCCTTTCTGCTTCCTTCCGCATGAGGACAGGGAGAAGATGGATGAGAATCTATGAGTCACTAAACCCCCAGCACTTTGATCCTGAACTCCCCAGAACTGTGGGAAGGCCACATTTATTGTTTAAGCCATCCAGTCTATGGCGTTTTTGTTATATGACTGAACAGACCAGGACAGAAATGGGTACCAAGATGTGGAATGCTGCTGTTAACAAATATCTAAAATTGTGTAAGCAACTTTGGGACCGGGAAACGGATAGAGACTGGAGGCCTTTAAGGTGCCTGCTAGAAAAAGCCTACATTGTTGTGAACAGACTGTTAAAGGTGATTCTGGCAAGAATTCAGAAAGGACAGAGAAAAATCGTAAGAAATTCCCATCTTCTCATAGAACCATAAACAGAATATTGGTAGGAATATGGACGATGAAGGCCATTCTGATAAGATCTCAGACAGAAATGTAAGACTTGTGACTGGAAAATGGAGGAAAGGCCATCCTTGTATAAAGTGGCAAAGAACTTGGTTGAATTGTGTTTATGTTCTAGTGTTTTATACAAGGTAGAACTTTGCAACAATGAAATTAGATGTTTAGATGAGATTACTAGGCAAAATCTTGAAATTACAGCTTGACTCCTTCTGACTGCTTATACTAAAATGCTAGAAGACAGAAATGGCTTAAAGATGGGATGTTAAACACAAAGGAAGTAGAATTTAAAGATTTGGAAAATTCTCAGCTTATCATATTACAAAAAGTGAGAAAATTAAGGGTGTGGTCAGGAAACCATTAGATAAGGAAATTAATGTGGATCCACAGTCTCAATAAAGGCCAGGCACTGTTCTTCAAGACAACGGGAGAATGACCCTAAAAGTTATTCAGAGATCCTCACAGTGGCCATACCGATACCCACACCCCCAAACACACACAGGGGTATGACTGCTTCCCACTAGGTTTCAAAGGACAGGGCTGCCTGAAGCTGCAGGGCTGTGACCTCAGCTCAGGAGAGTCACAGGTGCAGGATGCCAGCCCAGCATCCTCTGGGCCAGGCAAAGCTGCTGTGAGATCTTCCTGCCAAGCTGTGAGGTTGGGAGTCAGGGGAATGGGGAGATGACAGTGTCACCTGTAGGCATGGAATCCGGAACATCAAGCCAAAGTGGATTATTCCAGAACATTAGGTTACATTTTATTTGGTTTTTTAGGTTTTGAATTTACTTAGGATCCATTACCCCTTTGTTCTTTTATTTTTCCCTTTTGGAATGAGAGTGTTTATTCTGTGCCTCCCATCACTGTATTTTGGAAACACATTAACTTGCTTGATTTCATGGATTCACAGATAGAGAAGAATTTGCATCAGGATGAATTGTACCTTGAGTTTCATGCGTACCTGATTCAGGTGATATTTAGATGAGACGTAGGACTTAGACTTTACAGTTGATCATGGAACAAGTTAAGATTTTGTGAGCAATTGGGATGGAATAAATGTATTTGCAAGTGAGAAGAACATGAATATTGAGAGACCAGAGCTGGAATGCTACAGACTAAATGTGTGCTTTCCCCTTAAGCCCTAAATTCATATGTAGAAATTTAATCGTTAGTGTGATAATATGTGGAGGTCAGGCCTTTGGGAGGTAATTAGGAAATGAGGGTGTTCTCCTCATGGATGGGCCTGGCACCCTTACAGAGACTCCAGGGAGCTCTCTTACCCCACCTGCCACGTGAGGACACAGTGAGACATCAGCCCTCTCTGAACCCCAAAGTGGGCTCTCACCAGACGAGGAATTGGCGGGCATCTTGATCTTGGACTTGCCAGTCATCAGAACTGTGAAATGAAGGTTTGTTGTCTGAGCCACCTCATCTAGGTTGTTTTAGTTATAGCAGCCTGAGCAGACTAAGACAGAAATATCTTCAGAGACGTCTGTGGGTAGCATGTTTCTAAATATCATGGTTTGTAAGGCGCAAAGTCATGGAAGTCCTAAGGAGAGCTGAAGCAAGGCAAGAGACAGCCATCTCTAGCACAGGGCAGTATTGCCCGGGCATAGAATTATGGGGCTTGAGTATGATTTGTTGGTCTTCTCCTCCTTTTTTCTATAACAAGAACTTCAAAATATAGATGAGAATATGTTCATCAGAAATAATATAATTTACCCATTCTCAGAGAGTATGTCCCCTTTGCTTCTGAAGAAAACATTAACATATTGAATAAAGCCTGCGTCACTTATTTTTAATCTAATAATGGCAACTATAGTTTATATATATATAGTTTACAAAACATTTTCATGTATACTATTTCATCTTCACAAAATATGTGGTAGGAATTATACCTATTTTTGTTTAGATTATGTGAAAACTGGTCCTATATTATTATTTTGGTTACCACAGTGTCTTCTATAATTATCACTCTATCTACTCTCTGATCATTTAGATACCTTTTTCAGAACTCACAATACCTAGGGAGGTTTTTCTCCTCAACTCACTCTCTGTTATTCATCATTCTTAAATTTTTCACTAACTTTATTGAATTTAAATAATTGAAACTTGAGTGTGTTAGGTTACAACTTCCTCTACTGTCATTTATTTCATCTGTCCAACAAACATTTGTTTTCACATTGTCCTGTTTATCATAAGCAAGATGCAGGACATGTTATTGATTGCTGGTAAACTAAAGCTCTGAAAAAAAAAGGCTGTAATTTGTAGTGTCAGCCAATTTCCACTGTGTAAATACTCTCACTATAGATTATCTCAGGCTGCCAAAGGTTTAGTGAATGCCTCAAAAAATTCTTGTATGTATAACAATCAGTTCTCCTGAACCTACACATGCCAACTCCATCACAGCAGTGACAGTGTTAATGCAGATCCAGCTAGCTCCCAAGGAGCTCATGGCACGGTGAGGTAGATGGACATTCAGTTTAAGAAGTGATATGTTAGGTATAATTGTTGTAATGAAAATACATACTAGAAACAGATGTCACAAGGGAAGGGATGATCAACCTGGGGGATAAAAGTCAGGGAAGTTTTCTTTGACAAGATACTCGGCAACTTCAGGATGAGTGTGGGTATTTTCCCTCTGCATAAGCAGCAAAGGTCATTCATGTAAAGGAAGTGGTGTGTTCAAAGGCATAGGTGTGTGACATACCATGGTATGGTTGTTTACCCAGGGTGAAGCAGGAGAAGCTGTCAGAAAAGGAGAGGCAGTCAGGCATCAGACCATGAAAGCCTTTTTGTGCTCTCTTAATTGCTGACTGGGTGTTCACTCAGTTAGATGAACTCTGTGAAAAATATGTATCTGCGTCTTATTTTTCCTCTAAAACTTTGTCTGTCTCTTCAGCTCTATCTATAGCTATAACTAAAATGAGTGTCTTCAGAGCTAATCTCATCTGCCAGCTCCTCTGGAAAGGCATTCCTGACCCCGTCTCCTCTCCCATTCTCTCCTACTTTGTGCATATCCAATCAGTGAACTTTCTCTCCTTGGGGTAATTCCCATATGCCTCTGGGCATTTGTTATTGAGAACGTAAGTTATTTACTTAGATGATATCTCTCTCTGTCACCCAAAGTAGCTGAGATACACACTCCTTGAGATCTAGGAATGCCTGTTACTGTTTTTACTGCCAGACCTGGAACAGTGTGCGTTATATTGGAGGCGCCCAATGTTTGTGAATTGTGTTGAACTAATGGTATGCTATTTGCTTATATTTCAAAAGTTTAAACAAAGAGTGCTGGAATTCTAGTTGTTGGAAATGTGAATATCCTCTGTTTTTCTGGCTTCACCTTTCTAATTACTGCTGCCCTATACTCAGAGGGAATGAGTTCTAAGAGTTTTTACTAACATGGCTTAGAGAATAAAAATTTACTAGGAATGTCCTAGCTGCTAGACCTTTCCCTCAGGCTGAAATACACCCATTTAAGCTTAGCTCACACAAGATTATAGGGAGGCTGATAAGGAGAAGGAAGGATTTCCATAATGTCTAGAAGTGGGATAGAAATGCTGATCTTTGTTCTGTATATCTTTAGGATATTTATGAAGGACACCAGTATAAGTCTACCCCCTCCCATCCAGTCACAGAAACCAGAAACTTCTTTTTAAAATCAGTGAATTTCAGGGTTTGAAAAGACTTTTAGACATTTACATTGGCACATCCCAACTTGAGCAATATACTGGCTTGGCCTCTAGAGGTAGATTCTCTTGCTATATGCCACTTACTACTAATCTTTCCTTGGATATATTATGACCTTTAGCTGAAACATGTATAAAATTGGGATAATACTAGTAAGTAAATCCTAGAGTTACTGTGAGGACTAAGGAAGATGTACATACACAGTGTCTGCCCTCTGCATCTCTTTCTACGCTCTTGCGGTATCATTGTGGGAAGACATCAAGGGTGGGGATCAGAATCCAGATTGGTTGAGTTCAAATTCCATCTCTCCTACTTACGGGTTGTGTCATCAAGTCATGTGACCTTTCTGGGCTTTAGATTTCTCATCCATAAAATGGGAATAATAATAATATCTACCACAAAAGATTGCTGAGAGAATTCAATTATACGATATGAACAGTTTAAAAGGTCTGACCCTTAATTAATAGCAGATGAAGCAGAGAGATAGGTTAGCATTAGATCAAAGAAGTAATTACATTTCATGCTTCAGGAAAAGATTTCATGCCTTAACTCTGTAGGGTTCCTACTATATTTTTAAAATTCTTGTGAAGCCTTGGTCCATTGATGTTATCCAGTCATTAATGTTGCTCATTCATTTCCAGCACATCAATGGAAACTCCAACACACTTAGGGAACACATGTCAGTATTTGCAATCATGATAAATATAGTCATTTCTGCTTCATAGTTAACTTCTAAACTTTAAAACTATGTTCAGCGTTTTGTAAAAGTTTCTTCTGAGTTTCTTGCAAAAAGTTCAAGCTAGTTTAGAATGCAAATTTGTTTTCCTTAAAATAAAATTATTTGACTATAACAGAATCCCCCAAAACCCATCTCTTTACTCTATTTTTTTCTCTAATAAGTAAGCATGCCTTCAGATTACTTTCATTCATTTTCTTCCTGTCGGAGGCCCATGTATGTTGCCCTTTAACAAATGTGTTAATAAAAACAAAGCCTCAGGGCCCCATTTACTATTATGCACAGGTTGATTATGGAATTACTGTGAAGATCATTTGCTTGCCTAGAAACTGTTCAGGCTCATGTGAGAGTTTCAATGTCACCATACCTGTCTCTTGATGATTATAAAGTATGACCTTCCTAAGGATAGAAATTCTATTTAATCATCCCTGGGTCCGTAGCTTCTGGCACAGATTATGACCCACACTGAGTGTGTTGAATGAATAAATATAATAAATATAAATACCTGATGGTTTTAGCTATTAGGTCACTGATGCTCAGATGCTCACTTTTCTGGTTGTGTGTATGTGTGTGTGCATGTGAGCACTGGCAGATAATTATTTTAAAAAACAAGCAATAAAAAATGGGGATTGTATTTGTATGAATTAGTCTGAATTGATCACTTGCAGTTTGCAGTACATTTTAGATTTAGGTTTTTCTGGTGGTTTTCAAGAGACCTTATCCAGATTCCTAAGATCAGATCACAGGTCTGCCCCCGTGACCTCAGGGAAATGTGAAGGCCTTCGAAATGTGCAAAGAATGGAAATGTTTGCTTTGGTTTTCAATTATACCTCAGAGGATAAAGGACATTAACTTAATACCTCCTTGGTGGAGAGGGTGTAGAAAGAACTGATGTTTATTGATCCTGTATTATGTGTGAAACCCTTCACATATGTTTATTTATTTTTAATCAGGTTGGTTGAGTTAAAATTTACATAAAGTAAAAGTTCTTGATGGGGTTTGACAAACGTGTATAGTTGTGTGACCACCATAACAATGGAAATAAAGAATACATCACCCCCAAAATTTTGTGTGTAACCCTTTCTAGTCAGCCTTTTATCCATGCTGCCAGTTACTGGTAACCATCCATCTGATTTCTGCCTAAGGCTTTGCTTTTTCAAGAGTGTCACATAAAAAAAATCATACAGTCTGTAGTTTTTTTCTGGCTTCTTTCACTGTATGTTCTAATTTAATTATTACTGGTGCCCTGTGAGGCAGGAATTGCTATTGCCATTTTATAGATAGGAAAATGGAGGTTTGGAGAGTTTGAGCAACTTACCCTCTCTAAGCCAGGTTTTGATCCCATATTTAAAGAGAGAGACACTTTTGGGATAATGTCAATCAAATTCCATTATTTAGGTATCTGCTCACAGCCAGCTGATGCTGGCATACTGAAACATAAAAGGAAAGGTCATTGTGTCCTATCCCCCTGGTTCTAGCCTCTTAACATCTAGCTCAGTGGGAGCCTAGAAAAAACTGTTAAGGAAAGCAATTAATGCTTGGCCACTATGAGATGGAGATGGCCTAAGGCTCTGGCCTACCATGTTTCTTAAAATGAGACTGAATCAGCACAACAATATTTGCCGTAGCAGGAAATAAGATATATATGCAAAACTTTAAAAAAATGTGCATTGAGATAGGGAAAATGAATCCATACAGTAGAATATTTACAGACAAACCTCCCATATTGTGATTGAAGATGAAATAATTGTTTACCAGCTAAGGTATATGCACCCCTCTGTCGGATAAAATCCTAAGTCAAATATATGTTTTGTTTTAGATTTTAAAGCAAATATAATAAATGAGACAATGATTTGGGGCACCTACTATAAAACATTTTTTTTATATTCCTCCACTGTAAAAGATGATTGTATATTCCAGCAAAGAATATCAGGGTAATCCTGATAAAACATGAGAATTAGGGAGAAGAAATTCTACCAAGAGAAATCATTTGGACTCGAGTAAAGAGTCTTCTTCAATAGTTAATCTTACTTGATACATATTATTGACCCTACCGTACTGACTTGAGGATGAAGGTGCTACAAGAAATCATCCACTTCCTTGGAAACCACAAGTATTTATCATGTGCTTGCTACATACTCAGTCCATGTGACTTGCATATTTTATAAAAGTTAAAAATGTTAGATAGTTTACTAGCCTTAAATCAGATTAAGATGATCCATGACTGGAAAAATACATAATTCTTTGAAGGGTTCTGGGGTTTAAAAATCACATGTTCCCCTTTCCAGTTCAACTCAGAAAGTCAAGTAGCCTTAAACAAGTGGGTTTCCCCTGGTGCTAGGATGCATCTCCTTTCCTCTGTTGACATTTGCTTGCTATCAGTAAAGATAAAAGGAAATCCTTTCAGAAATACTCTTTTTTGTATCCAAGATAATATCTGCACAAAATCTATTGCATTCTTTGAAAAAGAAGCCACACACTGACTTTGTGTTTCTTCAGTCATTTACTCTGATGAGGATGGATTCTCTGTGGTGACTCTGGATGCTGAATCAGGAAGCAGACAAGCAAAACAATGAGGGTTATTCAGGGAGCTGAGCTATGAGAGAGCAGCCCAGGATGAGGGAGAATTTGCTCCTGAGGAAGGGCCAGTGTCGACCTGAGCGCTAGCATGAGACAGCCACGCTGCATTCCGCGGCAGCTAGACAGATGACCTGCCCAACCCAAAACTACACTGAAGCAAGTTCAGGACATAGCAAGTTGTCAGCTTCCTTGCAGTTAATGTATAAGATGTGGAGCCAATTCTCTGACAAAAACGTTCAGGAGTTCAATTTTCCTCAGTTATCGCTGCTCACAGAATTTTTTCTCAACATACTCTAAATGCATTAGCTCTGAAGAATGACACTTAGCAGCCACAACTGCAACATAGTGGATATGTTTTTAGACTAGTACATAAATTAAACATAACATTGATATCTGAAGTTCTCTAGTATATCTGACGTTAAAACATTTTCTCTTATTGCAGCCATTTAAAAAGATTTGATTTTGTAGCTATTTCTTCCCAAAAGCTAGCAAGGAGACAATGCTGAGAATCATTGAATATGTGTGAGTAGTTCTTGGAAATCCTGATTATTCTTGTACAGAAATGACCTACAGATAAAGAAAAAAATGTAATTTCTCTAAGCAGGGCCCAGGTTATAAAAGAAATCCAGACCATTGCTATTCAAGGCCAAAGTTATACTTTATGTAAAAGTTTTTCTCCCTTTCATAATCCATGTGCTTGCCCCTTCTCCCAATTACATAAAATTGCAAGATATTATGTCTTCCTTTAATGTTTATTTGCTATTTAAATGTGAATGAAACTCCTTTATCAAAGGGAAAACATATTTTTGGTTTTAAAATATACTGCTCTTTTTCGTAAAAGTTGGGATCAATCCACACTTTTACTAACTTTGTATGAACATTTTCTCTCATGTCTCCGTGTAGTTGAAACATTACTATTAACACGTGTGGAGATTCCTATGCTAACATAAAAATCAATGTCATCCTTAAACATAAATGAAAATAACAGTGCAATAGTATCACTGGGAGTTCTTCCTCCCATAATGCAAATCCACCCTTGTCTCTGTTATGGGGAAACTCCTAGAGGCATGAGGTCCTAGCTAACACTGAACAGCTGCACTTGAGTCATACCCCTGCTCCTTCCCAGAGAGGAGGAATGCTTTCCATATAATCTGCTGACTGCAGGGAAGGAACCTGGCATGTGTGTTTTGATATATTTCCTTTGTGTTTTAGAACCAAGCTGTTAACAAAGACAGCTCATTGTGCTCTGCACATGGCAGAAGGCTTGGAAGTTTTCCAGCATTGCCTAAAATTTTGGTCTAATTCAAGGGTAGAGTGAGCTCTTTTGGCCAAAACTCTAAAGCCTTGTTTCCCAGTCAACTCATAAGAATAACACTGTCATTTTAATCTCAATCTGTCCCTCTTTTACAATCTCTTAATTGAATATAAAATTGGAAGAGCAAGAGACTTTGCTGAGTTTCCTTTATCCTCTATGTCTGTGTGCCTGCATCATGTATTCATAGGCATGTATTTGCATATGAAGATTCATGGGTTTTTTTGTGTAGGTATTTATATTTCTGTTTGTAATTATCCAAATGAATCACACTCTAGTAATGAGAACATGTTCAAGCTACTCAGCATTAGTGACATAAAATTATACCTATGTGCTTCCTTATAGGACCCTACTAAAATAAAGTTCAGCAACTTTTACCTACCTGGCTTCCTTGTGCGTACTACCTCATTTACATTTTAAGCTTTAAAAACAACTCTATGAAGGGGTGAGCAATGATATAAGTTTTCCTATTTAAAAGATGAGGCTTTTTAATATGACCACAACTGCTCTCTTGGGAATCTGGTTCTGGGGGAAAAGAGCATTTGCAGATTTCCTGGTGTAAATACTGCCTCCAGAGCTGATTTCGTACTGTGGACACCCTAACAATCAGCTCACAGAATCCCTGAATACCTAGGCAGCAGTGCAAAACAGCCGCTGATCCAACATGCTTTTGATCCTGACTCCTGAGCTTTGTTCTGCCACACCTTTTGCATCTTCAGATGATCTTCTCTTCATTTAATCTGCTGTAATTTAAACCTTCAACGTCGATTTCTTCATTCTGTCCTCTAAATTTTCACCTCCCGATCCTTTCTCTAAGCGACAGGCACAAAGATGGTTCTCATATGTGAATCTGATTCGGTCTTGCTCTTGAGGCACCGGAAAAAAGTTAAACTCCTAATACCACTGATCTGGGTCAAATAAAGTGAACTTCATTCAAATGTTGAAATGTATTATGAACTTGCCCATTTTGGAGTTCTCATTCAAGACAGATCTAGGTAAACTTTTATTATACCATATCCTTTACATTAGCCCCTCTGTTTCTGCCAGATGCCCTTGTGGTAGATGGAATAATAGTCCCCAAAGATGTCTATGTTCTAGTCCTGGAAAACAAGAATGTCAACTTTACACTGCAAGAGGGACTTTGTAGATGTAATTAAGGTTATGAAACTTGATATGAGGAGACTATCCCGGATTGTCCAGGTGAGTCCAATCTAATAACATGGACGGTCTAAATTAGAGAACTTTTCCTGGCTCTGTCAGAGAAATGGGATTTGACAGGACTCAAACCATTGGCTTTGCTGTTGGAAAGAGCCAGGAGCCGACCAGTGCAACAGCCTCTGTAGTTAGGGGTGGTTCTTACTTTACAGACAGCAAGATAATGGGGACATGGGTCCTCCAGGTTCGAGGAACTGAATGTTGCCAGTGACTCTAATGAGCAGGAAATGAATTCTCTCCTCCAGCCTTTAGAAAAGAATGCAACCCTGTTGGTAACTTGGTTTTAGCCCAGTGACCTCTGGACTTCTGAAGCTGCAAGAAAATACATTTGTGTCGTTTAAGCTGCCAAGCTTGTAGTGATTTGGTATGTCAGTAATAGAAAATGAATACAGACCCCTTCATCAAATAACAAGAAACAAAATTACATGGGTAGTCCATATGATTCCCATTCTATTCCAAGTCAACCCATTTTTCAGGTCACAACCCCCAAACTGTTTTTTCCAAGAGACCATCCCCGTGCTCTTTATTTTATAGTAATGTCACTATTTGCTTAGTTTGTCATCTCTGTCTCTCAAACAATACTCTTACTTAATTATTTACTATGCTTTCCCAAGACAGCTTACAAGATTACACACTGTGCTATTAATTCTATTTTTCATTTTTACTTTCTCAGTATTTTGTATTTCTTGTTTCATCCTATTGGACAAATAATTTCCCCCTCTATTTCTCTTCTTTTAGTAGGTGTTATGGACTGAATTTCTGTTTCCCCTTCATAATTTATATGTTGAAACCCCAACCCCCAATGTGATGATGTCTGGAGATGGGGTCTTTAGGAGGTAATTAGGGCTAAATGAGGTCATGAATTCACAAGGGTGTCATTTCTCTGGGACTTCAATTAGACCTTTTCATCCTATTCCAAATGTCTTAACATTAGTTTCATATTTTCAGTCTTCTCATTTTTGGTTATTTTCTTCAACTATATCAGTTTTCAGTTCACGATTTTTTTGTTTGTTTTAGCTGTTTTCATCCCACCAATGGTAGCTTTCTTTTTAATCCCTACTAATGATATTGGGGCCCAAATATGAAGACTCTGGAGAGCTTGCTGTCTCTATACCATGTGAGGACACAGCAGTAAGGGCTCGTCGACAAGCCCTTTTGATAAGGACTCCTTATCAGAAACTGACCCTGCTGGCACCCTGATCGTGGACTTGGAGCCTCAGAACTCTGAGAAAATAAATTTCTGTTGTTTACGTAATCCAGCCTGTGGTATTTTGTTTTGGCAACTCAAACAGATCAAGACAGTAGGTTCATCATACAGTTTTATTGAATGTCTACAGTCAACCAATATGTTAACTTCTCTGGCTCCAAGTGATCTGAGTACTTTAAAACATTTTAACACTGATCAGCCCTTTCTGACTTACATGAAATATTATTTAGCATATATCTGTGTTTAAGCCTCACAAAGGGATTATTATTGTTGTGATATTTATTTTTAAGGATATGCAAGGAAATACTATATTTCCTTACATATGTGCAATTTCTCTACTCACCATTCTTATTTAACTCTCAAGCCTTCTCTGAATCATTTTCTTCCTTTCATAAAATATCCTTTAGTATGTCTGCTGAATAGTATTCCATTGTCTGAATATACCAGATTCTATTCAGCCATTTACCTACTGAAGAACATTTGGGTTGTTTCCAGTAAAACTGTTAATGAATGTTTTTGTGTAGGTATATGTGTGAATATTAGTTTTCATTTCTCTGAGATGAATGTCTAAGAATGTGATTCCTGGGTCAAATAGTAATTGCATATTTAATTTTATAAAATGATGAGCAATTTTCAGAGTGGCTATATCATTTTAAATTGCTACCAAAAATACATGAGAAATCCAGCTCCTCTTCATCCTTGTAAGCATTTGGCATTACCATTATTTTTTATTTTAGCTGTTCTAATAGGTGTGTAGTGGTCAATGGAGTCTTCAATTTCAGTGATGATGATTTCTCAGGGTTCTGTTTGGATCTTTTCTGAATCTGTTTAATTATTTACAAAAATTTCTTGTTGCATGCTTATTTCTGTGTTTCAGCTTCTATTTACTTACCCATTTCATAGGTATTATTCTATATTTAATAATTTCAGCTTAAGTCCTTGGAATTCTAGATATGTTTGCTATTTCTACAGACTCTCAATTATGGTGGTTTATATATTTATGTTAATTTCTTCGGTTTTTGCTGTGAGCTCACATTTGGTTAATTTAATCTGCATGATTCCTGAGAGCCAAAATGAGATTTCCTCCAGATAGGATTTTGACTGCTCATGCTGGCAGCCGTTTTGCTCCTGACCCGGGATAACTGCAGCCTTCTCGGAGGGTCTGAACCAAGTGTTGCTGTCTCACTTTCACTTCAGCATTTTAAGGGAGATCTCCCCCCACCATCCCAAGTTTGTTTCCCAGTCTCAGCACTTGTAGCATAAATGCCCCAAAGTAAACTGGGATTTTTAAATTGTCTAACGCTATTACTTTTTTAAAGTTTTAGCTAATTATTTAGGTCACTGGAGAATTCCCTTTCTAACTTGAAATCTTAGGAATTTAGTAAAATATATGTTTGTTATAACTGATCTGATGTTTCATTTTTTTGCTGTGATAGGAAGACCTTTGAACATCTCTTCTGCCGTATTACTAGAAGCATATGTCCTTGACTCCATTTCTCATATTTTTTATGGTTGCCCCTTAGCAGAGCTTCATTACTCATGCGATGTTCACTTATGAGTGAATGAACAAAGGGATAACAAAAATGTATGTAAACTGTAGAAAAATTACTCAATTCATAACCTCTCTGAGCTGTAACAGCATCATATTCAAACAACCTTTACTTAGAAGATTTCCCTTCACAAAATTGAGTGAAGCTATGGTGCTTTTAACATTAAAGTGTTCTACATACCCCCCAACACACATATCTACACTCTTTACCACCACAACAATATGATTATTGCATGGTAAAAATACATCAAAACTGGGAAGTATAATTTTTAAAAGCTGATGATGGTCAGAGGTTAGCCTACTTGTGGAACAATAAAAATCAGAAGAAAATAATGAAAATGTGCCATGTTTCAGGCCACTAACCTTCTGAATATATAGAGTTGGTGATTCTTGATTGAAATGACTGGCCTGATATAGACAAATCATTTGAAACTATGTTCATTCAAAAGCTAGAATCATACCTCTACAGTCTAAGCAGTGTGTTTGTTGTATTACAAAAGCCTAACCTCTCAAAGTCACAGCTGCAGTCATCTTTTTTTCTTCCAATATTCTTGTTATACTCAGTATAATGAAGTCCTCTCCTCGGTAGAATCACATACATAAATAAAAAATTTAAGCAAAAACATTGCATTTGATAGGCATAGGATCGAAATACTTAGTATAACTGGTGGTTTATTTAACTGTCATTCCCTTAATATTATTATCAAAATGTTATGCATGTGTAGCAACACTTTTTAAGACAAAATAAATACTGTAAACTCATCTTTTTAATATTATTTTTAGTAATTGTGATGCATTATCAGCTTTCAGGGGTACAAATATCATTAATTCAATAAACCTTTACCTCATAAACAGACATGTCAGCACTTGTAATTTACTGATCTCGTACACGTTAGCTGGGTGACAAATTTAAGCAATGGTATATACTTGAGGAAATCTGGTCCTCTAAAAAGTCTGAAAGAATTCTAATTCCTCTCTAGGCATAAACTTTAAGTTTTTAATTATATGGATGAATCTTAATACCAGTAAAATTCAGATTAAAAACTTTTTTGTTTTCCCCAGAATAACCTGACTAGAAAGAAACCTGAATGATATTAGAAACATGATAAAAAAAAAAGCAATTTAAGAAGCTGGCAATTGCAAGGAAATGAAAAACATAGTGAGATATGTCAAGCACTGTGGTATAAATAATATAAAAATATGCAGTTTTTATACTAAATGAACTATCCTTCCATTTTTTTGATGTTCATCACAATACCATTTAGTAATATGATTTGAGGCACCCAAGTATTTAAGCAGTGTTTACCAAAAGTAGTTGCATGAGGAAGCAAGTCTTTGATCTTCTCAAAATACAGTTTTTAGTACTTGATGAGCTCTGTGAGTGTTCAGATTTAAAAATGTCTTTCTGCAAAAGAGCCAGGTCTGTGAAGATAATAAAAAGGGACTAGTACACTGAACTCCAACGGTAGCCAGCATCCAGGATCTTATCAGAGAGGTGAGTCCACCTGAAGGAGTGATCTTCAGGAGAAGGAGGAGGCAAGAAGGGGTGGCCAGGCTGCCGTACTCGAACCTGGCCAAAAATCATGTTTGCCTAAGGCTGGAGTCCGCATAGGCCAAATCCTAAGATACCTGCTTTTCCCATTCTCATTGCCAGTGGGATATATGGCATTATAAAAGAGCCAAGATCCTTTCTTTGGTTTTCAGGAATCTTTATTAACACTACCAAACTGTTCCTGGTTGGAAGTTGTTATCATATAATTGACCAGGCAGCCTTCTTTCATTATTTTGTTTAATCATTATAAACAACACAGACTATTATCTTTACTTTTAGAAACATAATTTAAATAAGGAGAAACTATAAATTAGGTCCAGATCTAGAAGCACTGTATCCAAAAACATTTTAACCAACTTTAGAATTTATTTTAACACAAGTGTGTACTTTGATCTATAAATTCTGAATTGGCCATTCAGCAAACCAGTGCTAGCACCTCCTGAAGGCCATAGAAGAGAAAAGAAAAACTGACCTGAGTATACATCATGTCAGAGGTTTCTTCTTAACTCTCAGGATGAAATCTGAGGCCCTTAGCACCGCACAAAAGACTTTTCATGATCTTGCCTCTGCCCTATATCCAAATTCGTTTCTCAGATTCTCCTCATGTGTTCTCAACATTCCAGCCTGGTTGCCTGCAGTATCTCCAAAAGTACCAGCCTGATGGCCTTCGTGGGGAAGTTGGGGTTCCTATGGCCAGGATCCTCACTGAACTTAAACCACCTGATGATGTAGCTGGCCTGTTGCTAGGCTACTGCTTCCACACCTTTAGGCAATAAGCTATTATTGTGCTAGATAGAAAGGTCGGCCCAGTGCTCTGGGAGGAGGCAGAGACACTAGTGCTTGACCTACCGCTGGGAGAACAAGCCAGGTAATAAACCCTTTCACCCCAAAGAGCGTTTTGCTGTCAATTTCTTTGGTTACATTGAATCCATAGCGAACTTGCCTGGGGCTGAAACCCATTGGCAAGACAACCTTGAACATGGCATTGCATCTTCTTAGAGTCTCTGTTCTCTGATTTTTCACCTGGGAAATGTCTACCAGTCTAGAAAGACTCCCATCAGGACCAAGCCCCTCCTACATCCATATCTGGGTGAAATGCTTTTGTTTCCTGTCTCCCAAAAGCATGTACTTTCACCGCTCTTAACAAACTACATTTTATTAATTATTTACTCATCTGTTTCCTCTTCCAGATTTTGGAAAACTATGTGTCTCTCATCTCAGGGCATCAGACACATCAGAGATGCTCAATAAAGGAATTCATTTCACAGAGTTTTTTTTACTATTTTGTCTAGGTTAGAAATAATCTCTTGTGCCTGGCCCCATTTTTATTAGGACACTGGTTAAGGCTCCACTAAGAATGTTATGTTATGGATCTGTTCAGATGCTGCCTCATAGCATATAATTGTTCGATTTGTCTGTCTGGTTATTGGCAGCGTGCTGGGTGATTGCAGGGAAACTCACAGCTATTTTAAGAGCTATTTATTGAGTCAGCCCTGAAAGTTTTATCATTTTCTGTATTCTGCTTCCTTTTATATTCCTTGGGACCACTCAAAAGCATTTAAAGTCATCTCCCAATTTATTTTTCCAATGTATATTTCCAGCTGAGTTCTTTATTACTTGGTAGTTCCTCTTACAGAATTCTCAGACTGGCTTTGGGAATTGTTCACATCAAATTATTTCAGTTTCTTATGTGTTTACACCATTATACCAAGGAATGCAACAGGAGGGAAAAGAAAGATTCTCTTTTTGAGATTAGATCGTCCTGCATAGCAATTAGAATAAGGAGAAGAAAAGACATAGAAGCAGAGACATCCAGGTGGATTCTTGATCTCATGTTTAGGGCTTCTTCCAGAGCTGCTGTTTAAGAGGAGAAAAACCTCTGTTATGAATTTATCCTCACTTCAAGAATGTGCCAAGCAATGTAATTAAAACCAGGAAGGTGGCTGATACACGAAAAGCAAATAAAAGCAGTGACTCAGAGGAGGCGAGGCAGCTGTCTCATGACTTCTATTTGTGCATGGAAAGGGGAGACTCAAGCTTCAAGCGAGACAGAGAAAGTAGCAGCTAGCATAGTGTTATTTCAGAGCCCCCAAACAGCTCTGCTATTTATTTGCCTTTCCGTCACTGTGGGGCTGCATGCCATACCCACATGTATAGAGGAAAACTGCTCACATACTAGGTTACATAGAAAATGAGTATTTCCTTATCAGATTTCTCAGAGCACCTCCTTTGTGTTTTGAATTCCTGGGAGGGGGATTGTCAAGTGGTCACACAGTTCCTAAGCAGTTGTAAGGTGGGAAGCTGTGAGGTTGGCTTTCAGACTTCCACAGGTTTGGCTGGTAAGGAGACGATGAGCTCCATGGGTTTCAGAGTTTATTAGTCCCGCAACAGCAGGCAACAGGGGCACTGTGCTTTCCTCTTGCCCTCGCCTCCGAGGTTCCGTGGAGCTGATGCATGGAGGGCCACGAGGCTGGATCACCTCTGAGGAACCCTGAGCTTAGGAAATCTCTGATCTCATAGGACGGCCACTACCAAACCCATCTATCCTCCCCTACAGAAAGAGATATTATCTTTATGACCCAGGAATGCAAGCACATCTCTTCAGGGAGGGCAAGGAAGCATTTCTACTTTACTTTCCTGGAATGTCTCCCAATATAAACATTCTTAAATTGACATTCTTAAATTCCTAAAATGCTTTTGCTCAGAAGACTGTATAAAAATATTAGAAATCCAGAAAGAAGTGTCTCCCAACAGGGATAAATTCAGTTAAATCACTAAAACTAAACCTCCTCTCTTTTTTGTTATTTTCTTTGCCTAAGCTTTTTGCCCAATTTGTGCTTCTTAGAATGCTCTTTGGTGGGTGCCTCCAGAGGGCTCAGAGGTAGATAACTTGGTTCAAAGGACAACTTGCTAGTTATACGATCTTGAGCAAATTTCTTAGGTCACATGAGCGTCAATGTTTTCATCTGTAAAATGGGAAAAATAACAAAAGAACCCCAAAACATTGCAACTATTTATGCATGTGATGTACCCAATAAAAAGCCAATGAGACTTGTTAGTTCCCCAACTTAACTTTAAAAAAAAATCTTTTTTGTTTCTAAAATATCTTCATTTCCTCAGAGTTCTATGTATTTGTTAATTTTCAGAGAGTTCCTCATTTTCCAAACACATCCTGTAAGAAACAACATAATATTCAGTCTCTCTTAAGTCAGAAATTGAGGTCATTCTTTTTTCCTTTCTAATACAGATTTCATTCACTTTAATGATATGAAATTTATTCTCTAGAACAAAATTAATTAAAAATACAATTTCGGAAAATAATGTCATTTTCCTAAGTTAAATAACTATTTACTTGTGCTATCAGTGTGTCTTGTATCAGGTTTCCCAGAAGCAGGGCCTGAGAATGAGGGACTTGGGTGAAGCTTAGAAGGAAAACCTGTCAGCAACTGAGGAAATGGGAACCTGCCAGATTAGAAGCTCAGTGGAGACATCTGGTCTCACTCAGCTGTTCCCACAATGTAACCTCCCAGATTGATCTCACCTCCAGACAGGGAAGCGGGCCTTCTGTATGTCAGTATCAGTTAGACATTGGCCGCAGGGTCCATTCCAAAGGGAGGGTGTACTCTCCCAGGTATTTTCCTATATTCTGAGGACAAGTTTCAGGGAAGGCTACAATTGTCTACCATTAACGTGCAATGCTCTCAGCAGCTGGGGTGGGAGCATCTACCTGGTAGAGGATAAGAGTGGGCCAGCAACAGCATCTCCTGCAGGGTGGACCAGCTGGATGGACTTGAGTCGTCGTAGAAGTTATGGAAGAAGTGTGATAGCGCAGATTAGGGTGGTGGTGGTGCAGATGGTGAAAAGAGATTTGAAGTGAGATGCCAGATTTAAAAAATAATGAATGTTGAAGCTCAGATAACCTCAATTGTCTCTCTGTTGGTGTCCTCTTCTTGTATCTGATTCCAAATATTATTACTCCTTTTCAAATTCTTCCATCTGCTTCTATTTCCATACGTCTCTCGGTTGCTGGCTGTTTTGCCTGGCGCTTTCACTTTTCATTTTGTCTGGCTGTCCCTGCCTTGGCACTTGCCCAGGTGCTGGCTGTCTAATGGCACCATCTTTAGAAATCTCATGTGTGCTTGATCTTATTTCCCTGACCTCTGACCTACTGCTGCCTAAACACTTATCCGCTTCTCTGGCCCAAATTACTTGCCTTGTCCTCACAACCTTCTAGTTGGAAGTCATATAAGCAGAGCCATTTTCAGGCTAGAGTCCAAGTAACTTTGTAGAAAAGCTTTGTCCAGAGATAGCAGGAAGAGAAAACTAAAGAGTTTTCTGTCTTCTTCTTCTTTTTTTTAAGATTTATAGAGACTAGTCTGGGACTATTTAGTGTAAAAACAAAGAAATACACTGAATTTTACTGTCTGAAGAGCCAGAATGCTTTATAGCCTAGTTATTACTACATTCACTGTGCTCTTATGCACAATACCAATGCCATCAGAAGGTGCAAAGACAGTCATTGTCCTGTTTAATCAAGTCATAAACAATTTGACCACAACCAGGATGGTTAATATAAAAATGTTTCAATGCTTAATATAGAAAACATCAAGTACCTGGAAACTTCACTTTCTGGGTGATTCCTTCTCCTAAATATGATCAATATATTCAGTTACTGTAATAAAAGTTTGATTAAATAGAACACTTGGAAAGTGGTCTTTCTGATAACTTCAAAATTAACCCAATTTGTCTCAATGGTCTTGGTGAAAATCCTTTGAAACTGCCTTAGTCCATTTCTTTTCTTGCAAATGGAGTCTTTGAAAATAATTGACTTTTTGTTTTAGAACTAAAAATCTTACTGGACTATAGGCTATCTGAACATCAATTTTCACTTAACTAGACTGCAGATATGAAAGGCATTAAGAGGCTGCTTTAATGTTTTTTGAATATTTTTGTTTTCAAATTTCATGATGAAACTTTATTTTCCTACTCTTTATGACATTTTCTGACAAGCTAAGTGCAGATAACGTACAGTTAATTGAGGTTCCTGCTATTTTCCAGTGTGATTAATTAAGGTTATGCTGTAAAATAATTCATTTCTCATGCATGGAGACATCTCCAATTTAGTCTTATTTTTTACAGGGTTAGAGGGAAAATTTGAGCCCATACATTTATTTGAGATACAATTAGAATAATGGAACATCTATATCTTTTTAACATTAAAGACTGTAGAATGGACAATTAAAAGCTATCCCAGATTAATACTATTAAAATGTCATGAGTAATATAGGCCTGGCCATCTGATTTATCATTCATCATTACTATATAACTTACTCAGAAGCCATGTAATGAGGAGGGATGCTAAATTAACACAGCTATGAATTCTTAAATAGAGGAGGGAAAAACCCTTAGACTGCTTCTCAGAATGAGGACTTCAACTATCCAATATGTGACCCACTGGGATGGTAGCCTGGGGATCCATCCAGCAAATGCATGTCTATAGCACCTGCAGACATGTGGATGGTCAATCATGAAGGTTGCAGTGTTATGAAGGAATTGTTGTCAGAAAGTATATAGGATTGAACTGCTATACATATCAAACTGGTAGCTACTTTAGCTGATCTTTTTCAGGCTAAGTTCGGGTAATCATTAGATATGTAGTTGTGTGAATTGGGGAAAATCTGGATCTAATTAAAACTGATCAATAGATATAACTGTTTTTGTACACACGCAGTCAACCAGGAGAACTCTGGATTCAGACAACACTGAGAACTATGTGCAGCATACAAGGGGACCCAAACCTACAAGGCTAGCTTATTAGATTGTATTCTGCAAGAACCAAGGGGACCTATGGAAAAGGCCTGCACAGAACTGTGTTTAGGGCATGTGAGACTTGTCAATTATTGACCAACCATGCTTCAACCAAAGTGACTCCATTTGTATCTATGCCAGTGGTTCTCAAACCTGAGCACACATCAGCAACACTCAGATAAATATGCTGGTTTAGCATATCTGGGGTGGGGTGTGAGAATTTGCTTTTTAACAAGTTCCAAGATGCTGTTGGTCTGGGGACCATACTTTGAGAACTCCAAAATATTACATATGTTGGGCCACCTAATAAGAGTTTACTTGAGGAAAACATTCAAAGCTAAAAAGATCAAGTAATAAATTAAAAATGCTGAAAGCACTCATATAACTAAAATGTCTCGGGCACACCTATTTTCTATTTTTTTTTTTTTGTCCTTTCTCTGAGGTCTCTGGTACCTGAGTATCTCTGGCTACCAAAGACACTCCAGTGTGCAAGCTACTTCATGCATTCTTATTTCCTTCTGTCCTCTTGCCCCTTCCCTTCCTTGCCACCTCCATGTATTCAAAACTTAATTTATAGTAGGCACCAGGTCAGGTGCTATGCATTTTCATACAACAAAGCCCTCAAGAAGTTTAGAATCTAATATGTAAAGTCATCACATGATGACCAGTGTGACAGGTACTTCAACACAACTTTCCTCATACTGTTTTGCCAAGGAATAATTAATTTTTCCTAGGACTATGAATAAATGTTCCACTTAGGAGATAATATTTGAACTTATTTGAAAAGGATGAGTAGAATTTTCCTGGTCAAAAAAAAAATGGTGGTGCTTCAGGCAAGGAAAATGACATCATGGGAATATGCTTAGAAATGTCTGACAATTAGGGATGGAAGGAGCTAGGAAAGAAGAGGCTGAGGAAGACATTATGTCCTGGGAATATTGACATTTGGGTTGACATTTTATGAAGACTGAAGTCCTGCGAGGGCAGGGATGGTGGTTTATAATCTTTCTTATATGTATTTCTGATACCCAATATTTCCAGGTCCTGCCCCATGGAAATTTGGATTTATTTGTCTGTGATGGAGCTTAGACCCCAGGGTTGTCATGAAGCTCACACGTTCACTCTAATAGGCAGCCAGAGGTGAGAGCCACTGTGAAATCAGTTCTGACTGTGTACTATCTTAGAAGCACTCCTATTGGGTGAGAAACATGGAGAGCTGAATTGAGATAGTTCTTCAATTTTCTTAACTAGGTGTAAACACTTTTTTTCTGTTTAAATGCATGTGCTTCTTCTTTCCAACTTCAACTGTTGCCAATCAAATACGATTCCCCAGAACCTACAAGGCTATGGATGAGCTCGTGCCCATTCTCCAGATCTCCAAGTAATGCTAGACACCTTCCTTTGCCTTCCTGTGAACCAACACACCTGTGTCTTGCACATAATGCCTGTCTTACCTCATAATCCTCCTCCTACCAGAGGTTTTGTTTACTTTTTCCTCCCTTGCATCCTCTCAGCCTACCTTAACTCCTATGACATGGGAAATAATAAATATTGATTTCATTTGATGCTAAAAGGAAGAAAAAAGGTACACAAAATTTATAAAGAATACAGTTGGAAAACAAAAGAAGTGATGATGAATGCATGTTTGTGACAACTCTGTATTTTGGCACGTATTTCAGAGCCTTGGACATCCTAAGTTCTTGACTGGGTGCCCTCAGCCTCACAGCTGCTCTTGTTTGACAACTAACTGACTTTACGGCATGCTGAAATCTTGCCTCAGAAGGGTGAAGTGGATCTTGAAATGCTATCCCAGTAGGAACGTCCCTTCCTCAAGACACAGTTTTCCCCATGACTAAATCTTGTTTATTTTCTTCATTATACTTACTGCAACCTATCACCTGTTTGTTATTTACTGTCTTTCATCTATTGGATTGTAAATATCAAGAGGGCAGGAACCAAATCTGTTTATTTATTTATTTATTTATTTTTCTTACTTTTATTAAGGTATTATTGATATACACTCTTACGAAGGTTTCATATAAAAAAACAATGTGGTCACTATATTTACCCATATTATCAAGTCCCCACCCATACCCCAATGCAGTCACTGTCCATCAGTGTAGTAAGATGCCACAGATTCACTATTTGCCTTCTCTGTGCTACACTGTTTTCCCCGTGATCCCCCACACCATGTGTACCCATCAATCCCCTTCTCCCTCCTTCCCCACTCACCCTCCCAAACCTCTCCCCTTTGATAACCTCTAGTCTCTTCTTGGAGTCTGTGAGTCTGCTGCTATTTTGTTCCTTCAGTTTTGCTTCGTTGTTATACTCCACAAATGAGGGAAATCATTTGGCACTAGTCTTTCTCCACCTGGCTTATTTCACTGAGCATAATCTCCTCCAGCTCCATCCATGTTGTTGCAAATGGTAGGATTTGTTGCTTTCTTATGGCTGAATAGTATTCCATTGTGTATATGTACCACATCTTCTTTATCCATTCATCTACTGATGGACACTTAAGTTGCTTCCATATCTTGCTATTGTGAAAAGTGCTGCAATAAACATAGGGGTGCATATGTCTTTTTGGATCTGAGAAGTTGTATTCTTTGGGTAAATTCCAAGGAGTGGGATTCCCGGGTCAAATGGTATTTCTATTTTTAGTTTCTTGAGGACCCTCCATATTGCTTTCCACAATGGTTGAACTAGCTTACATTCCCACCAGCAGTGTAGGAGGGTTCCCCTTTCTCCGCATCCTTGCCAGCATTTGTTGTTCTTAGTCTTTTGGATGGTGGCCATCCTTACTGGTGTGAGGTGATATCTCATTGTGGTTTCATTTGCATTTCCCTGATGATTAGTGATGTGGAGCATCTTTTCATGTGCCTGTTGGCCATCTGATTTTCTTCTTTGGAGAACTGTCTCTTCATATCCTCTGCCCATTTTTTAATCGTGTTATTTGCTTTTTGGGTGTGGAGGCATGTAAGTTCTTTATATATTTTGGATGTTAACCCCTTGTCAGATATGTCATTTACAAATATATTCTCCCATACTGTAGGATGCCTTTTTGTTCTGTTGATGGTGTCCTTTGCTGTACAGAAATATTTTAGTTTGATGTAGTCCCATGAGTTCATTTTTGCTTTTGTTTCCCTTGCTCGAGGAGATGTGATAAGGAAGAAGTTGCTCATGCTTATATTCAGGAAATTTTTGCCTATGTTGTCTTCTAAGAGTTTTATGATTTCATGACTTACATTCAGGTCCTTGAACCATTTCAAGTTTACTTTGTGTATGGGGTTAAACAATAATCCAGTTTCATTCTCTTGTATGTAGCTGTCCAGTTTGCCAACACCAGCTGTTAGAGAGACTGTCATTTCCCGATTGCATATTCATGGCTCCTTTATCATATATTAATTGACCATATACGGTTGGGTTTATATCTGGGCTCTCCAGTCTGTTCCATTGGTCTATGGTTCTGTTCTTGTGCCAGTACCAAATTGTCTTGAGTACTGTGGCTTTGTAGTAGAGCTTGAAGTTGGGGAGCATAATCCCCCAACCTTTATTCTTCCTTCTCAGGATTGCTTTGGCTATTCAGGGTCTTTTGTGGTTCTATATGAATTTTATAATGATTTTCTCTAGTTCATTGAAGGATACTCTTGTATTTTGACAGGAATTGCATTGAATCTGTAGATTGCTTTAGGCAGGATGGCTACTTTGACAATATTAATTCTTCCTATCCATGAGCATGGGATGTGTTCCATTTATTGGTATCTACTTTAATTTCTCTCATGAGGGTCTTGTAGTTTTCATAGTATAGGTCTTTGATTTCCTTGCTTAGGTTTATTCCTAGGTATTTTATTCTTTTGATGAAACTGTGAATGGAATTGTTTTCCTGATTTCTCTCTCTGCTAGTTCAGCATTAGTGTATAGGAATGCAACAGGTTTCTGTGTATTAATTTTGTATCCTGCAACATTGCTGAATTCAGATATTAGATCTAGTCATTTTGGAGTGGATTCTTTAGGGTTTTTTATGTACAATATCATGTCACCTGCAAACAGGGACAGTTTAACTCATCCCTTGCCAGTCGGGATGCCTTTTATTTGTGTTGTCTGATTGCCGTGGCTAGGACCTCCAGTACTATGTTGAATGGAAGTGGGGAGAGTGGGCATCCTTATCTTGCTCCCTATCTTAAAGGAAAAGCTTTCAGCTTCTCACTGTTAAGTACAATGATGGCTGTGGGTTTGTCATATATGGCATTTATTATGTTGAGGTACTTGCCCTCTATACCCATTTTGTTGAGAGTTTTTATCATGAATGGATGTTGAATTTTGTCAAATGCTTCTTCAGCATCTATGGAGATGATCATGTAGTTTTTGTCCTTCTTTCTGTTGATGTGGTGGATGATGTTGATGGAGTTTTGAATGTTGTACCATCCTTCCATCCCTGGAATAAATCCTACTTGATCATGATGGATGATCTTTTTGATCATGATGGATGATCTTTTTGATGTATTTTTGAATTTGGTTTGCTAATATTTTGTTGAGTATTTTTGCATCTATGTTCATCAGGGATATTGGTCTGTAATTTTCTTTTTTTGTGGTGTCTTTGCCTGGTTTTGGTATTAGAGTAATGGTGGCCTCATAGAATGAGTTTGGAAGTATTCCCTCTTCTCCTACTCTTTGGAAAACTTTAAGGAGGATGGGTATTAGGTCTTCACTAAATGTTTGATAAAATTCAGTGGTGAAGCATCTGGTCCAGGAATTTTGTTCATAGTTAGGTTTTTGATTACCAGTTCAATTTCGTTGCTGGTAATTGGTCTGTTGAGATTTTCTGTTTCTTTCTGGGTCAGCCTTGGAAAGTTGTATTTTTCTAGAAAGTTGACCATTTCTTCTAGGTTATCCAGTTTGTTAGCATATAATTTTTCATAGTATTCTCTCATAATTCTTTGAATTTCTGTAGTGTCCATACTGATTTTTTCCTTTCTCATTTCTCATTCTGTTTATGTGAGTAGACTCTCTTTTTTTCTTGATAAGTCTGGATAGGGTTTTATCTATTTTGTTTATTTTCTCCAAGAACCAGCTTCTGCTTTCATTGATTCTTTGTATTGTTTTATTTTTCTCCATTTTATTTATTTCTGCTCTAATCTTTATTATGTCTCTTCTTCTACTGACTTGGGCCTCATTTGTTCTTCTTTGTCTAGTTTCATTAATTGTGAGTTTATAGTATTCCTATGGGATTGTTCTTCTTTCCTGAGGTAGGTGTGTATTGCAATATACTTTCCTCTTAACACAGTCTTCGCTACATCCCACAGATTTTGCGGTGTTGAATTATTGTTGTCATTTGTCTCCATATATTGCTTGATCGCTGTTTTTATTTGGTCATTGATCCATTGGTTATTTAGGAGCATGTTGTGATGTGTTTGCGGGATTTTTCATTTTCTTTGTGTAATTTATTTCTAGTTTCATAACTTTTTGGTCTGAGACACTGATTGGTACAATTTCAACCTTTTTGAATTTGCCGAGGCTCTTTTTGTGGCTTAGTATATGATCTATTCTTGAAAATGTTCCATGTGCACTTGAGAAGAATGTGCACTCTGCTTCTTTTGGATGTAGAGTTCTGTAGATATCTGTTAGGTCCATCTGTTCTATTGTCTTGTTCAGTGCCTCTGTCTCCTTACTTTTACTGTCTGGTTGATCTGTCCTTCAGAGTGAGTGGAGTGTTGAAGTCTCCTAGAATGAATGCATTGCATTCTATTTCACCTTTTAATTCTGTTAGTATTTGTTTCACATATGTAGGTGCTCCTGTGTTGGGCGCATAGATATTTATAATGGTTATATCTTCTTGTTGGATTGACTTTTATCATTATGTAATGTCCTTTGTCTCTTGTGACTTTCTTTCTTTTGAAGTCTATTTTGTCTGATAAAGTACTGCAAATCTTGCTTTTTTCTCCCTATTAGTTGCATGAAATATCTTTTTCCATCCCTTCACTTTCAGTCAGTGTATATCTTTGGGTTTAAAGTGAGTCTCTTGTAGGCAGCATATAGATGGGTCTTGTTTTTTTTACCCATTCAGTGACTCTATATCTTGTGATTGGTGCATTCAGTCCATTTACATTTAGGGTGATTATCAATAGGTATGTACTTATTGGCATTGCAGGCTTTAGATACATGGTTACCAGAGGTTCAAGGTTAACTTCCTACTATCTAAGAGTCTAACTTAACTCACTTAATATGCTATTACAACCACAATCTAAAGGTTCTTTCTTTTTTCTTCCTTTTTCTTTCTCCTCCAATCTTTATATATTAGGTATCATATTCTGTACTCTGTCTATCCCTTGATTGACTTTATAGATAGTTATTTTAATTTTTGCATTTGCTTAGTAAATAGCTGTTTTACTTCCTTTATTGTGATTTTATTACCTCTGGTGACAGCTATTAAACCATAGGAACACTTCCATCTATAGCAGTCCCTCCAAAATACACTCTAGAGATGGTTTGTGGGAGGTAAATTCTGTCAGCTTTTGCTTATCTTTATATTGCTTAATCCCTCCTTCAAATTTAAATGATAATCTTGCAGGATAAAGTAATCTTGGTTCAAGGCCCTTCTGCTTCATTGAATACATCATGCCACTCACTCCCTTCTGGCCTTTAAGGTTTCTGCTGAGAAGTCTGATCATAGCCTGATGGGCTTTCCTTTGTATGTGATCTTATTTCTCTCTCTGGTTGCTTTTAATAGTCTGTCCTTATCCTTGATCTTTGCCATTTTAATTTCTATTTGTCTTGGTGTTGTCTTCCTTGGGTCCCTTGTTTGGGGAGATATGTGCATCTCCATGGCCTGAGAGACTATCTCCTTCCCCAGATTGGGGAAGTTTTTAGCAATTATCTCCTCAAGGACACTTTCTATCCCTTTTTCTCTCTCTTCTTCTTCTGGTACCCCTATAATGCGAATATTGTTCTGTTTGGATTGGTCAGACATTTCTCTCATAATTCTTTCATTCTTAGAGATCCTTTTTCCTTTCTGTGCCTCAGCTTCTTTGTATTCCTCTTCTCTAGTTTCTATTTCCTTTATCGTCTCCTCTCCCATATCCAATCTGCTTTTAATACCCTCCATTGTGCTCTTCAACAATTGGATCTCTGACTGGAATTCATTCCTGAGTTCTTGAATATCTTTCTGTACCTCCATGAGCATGTTAATGATTTTTATTTTGAACTCTCATTCAGGAAGTGTCATGAGGTCGATGTCATTTAAATCTTTCTCAGGAGTGGTATTAATAATTTTACTCTGAACCAGGTTCCTTTGGTGTTTCATATTTGTATATGGCGCCCTCTAGTGCCCAGGAGCTCTACTCCCTGGAGCTGCTCAGCCCCTGAAGCAATGTTGGGGGTCGCAGGGGAGTGGTATTGGTGCTTGGGGGGAGGAGGGAGCTCTTTCCTGCTTCCTGGCTACAATGCCCATCTCCACTGCCTGAACCAGTGGGCCAAGAATACAGGTATAAGCCTCTATGCTTTGCGTTTGTAGTTGCTGTAGACAGATTTTTTCCCTCTGGTGGGGCTAACACCAGGGTACGGTTTGCCGGTTTGTGAGCCAGATGGGGCTGGCCAGAATAAAGGCGCAGTAGGCTGCGTAACATGGAGGTGGTCCTTGGAGCTGTGTAGCCAGCCAGGGAGCTGGAGCACCTGAAGATTGTCTAAGGAGGAAGATTTCTTTTTCCTCCTTAAATATGAGCGTCTATATGGCCACGCTCCCAACCTGCTGGGCAGAGTGCCCCCAGACAATTTTATTTACCTGTTCTTTCTCCTGAGCCATAAGCTCTGTGCAGTCCTTGCCCCTTTAGCAGCCCTCTTGCTAAGGGCTTCCTTGTTAGGAAGTCTCTCAGACTGCCCGCCATTCTTTTGTCCCAGAGCAGCTGGATATGGATCCCTGCTTTCCACAAGTGGATGGAATCTCAGTCTCTCCAGGAACTCTGCCTATCTTAGCTTTCCAACACTGTAATCACCAGAGTATCATGCAAGCGCCGTGAATTGTAGGTTTGTGTTCCCAGAGCAGGTCTCCGGAGTTAGGTATTCAGCAGTTCCAGGCCTCCACTCCCTCCCTGCTCAGTTTCTCTTCCTCCTGCTGGTGAGCTGGGGTGGGGGAAGGGCTTGGGTCCCACGGGGCCACAGCTCTGGCACGTTACCCTGTTCTGTGAGATATGCTCTTGTCCCCAGGTGTATGCAGTCTGGCGCAGTCCTCTTTCCTGTTGCTCTTTCAGGATTAGTTGTATTAATTATATTTTTGTATTATATGCAGTTTTAGGAGGAAGCCTGTGTCCCACCTCTCATGCCGCCATCTTTAATCCTCTCCCAAATGTGTTTTAAATGCAAATGCTGTGACCATTTCCTTGTCCAGTGTTAGGTATCCTAAAGGAGATTCAATAAATATTTGTGGAATGAGTGAATGAATGAAGAAATGAAAGAATGAATGAATGGAAGAGAAGAGTCTAGACAGGACAACACATTCATTCCCCAGTCCTGCTAACTATAGTAAGATTTCTCCTGTATATTTATTTAAACAATTTATCACTTGAGCCACAAAACATCCAGAGAGAGCTACTAATCATTAAAAGAAGGCAAGTCTGTGTTACATGACCTAAACCAAACTCAAATATTCACAATGATGTTTTTAGCAAGTTGTAATTGCATCCCCAGTCTTTATTTTGTAAACTTATCTGTATAATTTACTAAGATGAAATTTAACCATTTATTTTAATACAGGCACTTTGTCTGCCAGGCCATTTATTTTGCACAAACATCAGAACCCCAGTTTTTATTTGAAAAACATGTTTTCATGTGTTACTTTATTTCATAATCCCATGAAAATATTGTTTTTATCTATGGGATACTCACAGTCTAGACAATTGTTAATTGCTTCATAATCATTCCTGAGAAAAACCAGTGATAGAAACTCCATCTCTACACAAGGGAGCAGGCAGCCTTGGCCTTCATGTAAGCTTCCTAACCCAGCCTGCAAATTAGAATCATCTGGGGAGCTTTAAAAAGGAACACAGATGCCAGGCTCTACCTTCTGAGATTTGAATTTCATTGATTTGGGGTAGAACCAAGGGATTTCTACTATTTTTAATGTTCCCAGGTGATTTTAACATAAAGCCAAGGTTGAGAATCAATGATTTAAAGAAAGAAAAATAACTATGCTCAAGGAGAGAATGAACTGCTTGTTCTCCAGACTTTGAGAGCTGCCCTGACATTCAAATCAATCGAGCCATTATACATAAAAGGCAGAGAAATTACTGCTGCCTGTGCTCTTGGTGCTGGCAACCTGAAAGGCCAGTGGATATTAAGAACTTGAGCTGGGTGACCTTTTAAGTCTGGTGACTGGCTCAGGACTGGAACTGGTTGTGAGCAGAAAAAATGATCACCCCATCCAAGTCTGGCCCCCTGTCTCATTGGCAGCTTGACCTGTGTTCTAAGCCCCTGCTGTGTAGTTCTCTGTCCCTAGAATGTCCTTCCCTCTCCTGCAGTTAAGAGCCTGCCTTTCCTCTTGGAGCTAACCAAGCCATGGTACTCCAGCAGTACCACTACAGGAGAACTTGAGGTCCTTTCCCATCTTGTTGTCTATACTATACATAAATAATATACAATCTTGAACTGAGAAACTGCTATGTGCTAAGCTACATTGGCATGTTACATATTTCCTTTAGTCTTCTTGTTAGGCAGAAAGACAGACATGAGTGGGGTGCAGAGAGAATAAAGCCTGTATACCCACTAAAGGGGACTCAAAGAGTTAACCAGAAAAAATCAGAGGGCCAGAAAGGACTCACACAGTTAATTAGTTGAAGTTTCAAGGGCCAGGAGTGACTTGGAATGTCCAGACATTTCCCAGATGAAAAATAACTCCTGAGATGAGAAGCTTCCAAGCACAGACACTTCCCACATATAAAGAAAAATATCAGAGCAGACACTCCCCTGATAAAGAAAAACATCAGAGTGGAGCCCCTGTCTTCATTTTACCAATTAGGTCAGGCCTCCAAGGCTACCAGTCAAGGACTTCTCTGCTCTTCCAAACCCCATTAAAGAAGCCTCACAGCGAGCAGCCTGCCTGTCTAACCTTAGGCAGGCCTGCTGTTACTCTGTTACAGGGTGCAATAAAACTTACTTAGTCTTCCTGACTTTGTTTTCACATCTCACTCTAACTTCCCTGTGACTCCGAACCAAGTTCCTTCCCAACATTCACATTAATCTCTTTTAAGCCCATTTACACATCGCCTTATATTGTATTTAACATTTTCATTTTTGTGCGCTTTTCCACAAGATTACAAGTTTTTCAAGGTCGAGTAACATGAAATGTTCATTGTATTATGTCACAAGGCTAAGGGATGAAGAAGGAAGAGAAGGAAAAGGAAAATTGCTACATAGAGAGTCCCTCCTAGCTACAGTGTCTATATCTTATTTAATGATCACAGTCATCTTTGGAGATTTGATTTATTATCCCTGTTTTTTATCAGTAAAACTGAGGCTCAGAGAGGTTAAATCCTGGCCTAAGAAAAGGTGGAATTGAACTCGATTTAGTCACCATTTAAACTCACTGGGGAGAAACATTAGCCTGGTATGTAAGGTGAAAGTGGGTGGCCAAGCCTGAGCCTTAGTTCTTTTAGGGGGACTAATTAATCTGGAACCTTCCATTCGTCTTTCCATCCCCTCATTTCCTGCTTTCCTTGGAAATGAGGTGGGATTTACATGGCTGATGGGCTCAACAGAGGTACTCAGCTGGCTTCCCTTGGTCCCCTTCTGTCTTCATTTCCTTCAGGAGCTAGCTACCTGCAGGGAACATGCATGCCACTCTGCTTCCTTTCACCGTTGCTTATCCACGAGCCGGTCTCCATGAGGGAATGCTCATGGCTGTCAGGGCTGCCTGTGATTAGGTGCACGCGTCTAATCCCAGGGCTCAGCCTTAATAAAGACACAGCTGCCTTATGCCTGTGTGATATTCTCCAATTCCAGCTTCATAGGGAAAAGTAACATTCTGATTTCCTTTCCTATCTTTTCTTAATTGGTGGAAAACATAAGCAAGTAAAACACAGGGTCCTTTCATCTGATGCTTTAAAACAGCGGTTCCCTGTGTCTGCTCTAGGACCAGCAGCTTTACTAACAGCTGAGAATTGTGGCTAAATACAAGTTCTCAGGCCCCAGGGAACAACATGTGCTCTTAACAGCCCTCCATAGAATTCTGGCGCGCCCTATGGTATGAGAAGCACCGCTGCGGACGGGATCTGGAGTCCCGCCTCTCCGGGCTCTGTGACAGTGACAAAGTCATGTTCTTTACTCTGCAGCTCCAGGCAGCAGGCTGAGTCTGAGATCCATACAAATGGTGAGGAGGATGTTTGAACCGGTGCTGATGGTACAGATAGCCAAAGACATAGCACCCACAGTTTTTACTTCCAGGCTCTGATCAGAGGTGGTTGCATAATTTCATTTTGCTTTTTTTTGTTTGTTTTATTTTCCTCCTCTATTACTATAGCATTTCAATGTCAAGAAGCTTTCTTTTTCTTTCTGTTTTACAGATAGCTGAGAAGTAAGATCATTATCTTTCCATTGTCATTCCTGAATAAACAGCCAGAAGCAGCAGAGACCAGAACATGTTAAGGGGAAGGAGTGGTAGCCGGTCCTGTTGAGCAGTTACAGCTGAATTCAGTTTGGAGCATAGTCTAAGGTTCTCAGAGTGTGTGCCCCAACCATCAGCATCAATTGGGAACTTATTAGAAATGTAAATTTCTAGCCCTACCCAGACGGCTGGAACACTCTGGAGCAAGGTCCCGCAGGCTGAGCTAACAAGCCTCCCTGGTACTTCAGCGCACACCCCCGTAAGAGCGACAGCTTGGGCCCTGCTGCTCACAGAGTGGTCTGGCACGGCAGGAGAGGTGTAACCTAGCACCTTGTTGGAAATTCTGATCCCAGGCCCCATGCCTGACTTACTGACCTCTTCACCATCTGCAGTTTAACAAAATCCCCAGGTGACTGGTAAGCACATTAAAGTTTTAGAAGCATTGGTGTAGAGTCTGGGATGCAAATGCCAAGTCATGGAAGAGGAGAAGTGAATGGGATTTTAATGAGGTTTTCAGCCTAAACTACAAACATACAAATTACAGTCTGCGGAGTGAGGCTAAAGTGAAGAAATGGAATTGAAACCTGGAGAGAGGTAGCTGTGTGCAAATCTCCTAGGGGCCCAAGGCACCTATTTCAGTCTGGTTGCCCTTATTCCCTCATACAAACTCATGGGCTAACCTGCTGTATCGGGTACTTGCCTAAGCCTGGACCACTCTCAGGGACTTACTGTATCTCATTTCACCACATGAACCCTCACTAGCCACCTTTTTAGATCCGCATTAAATTTCCAACCAGTCGTCTTTTCGTCTTTTGGAATTCCTTTCACAGCAGGGCAGGCCTCCCTAGATGTCCACAGAAGGTCATTTCTCAGCCCAAACAAGTAGCGACCTGGGATCAATAAGGACAGAATCAACACTGAGCATTAAAACATGTGGCTGGAGTGTGAATAAGTAGTTGGAGAAACTGTAAAAAGGTCAGGTAGCAAGAATTCTCTTTGCCACTAGCAAAAGTACTTGTACATATTTGGTGTTCCACAGAACCTGCAGACTGAGTTTGATTAGTTATTAAAATTATGGTTGGCCGGTGGGGAGAATCCTGGTAATTGGTATAGGTCATAGACGGTCAAAAGTGTCTCTCCCAGTGGGATGAAACCTATTAAAATTTGTTATTTAAATCTCTTTGCCATCTCTGCATTCTGCTGACATGGAAAATGACTTGTACCAATCTTGGTCTCTAAGGAAGAAAGCAAGCATCTCTCATTGTTCATTGTTGGGTGCTAATTAACATTTTCAAGAGGATTGACTTGGAGGCAGCTCTGTATACCCCGAAGCAATCACTCCATTCAACTTCCAGATCATAGCCTTATCTCATTAAAGAATTAGTTTTTAATATTCAGAATGCTTAGATTAATTCGACTTGGTGTTTCTAGAACTTGTAATTATGCACAAATCATCTTCAGCCTTCTGCCACCAGCGCTAAGGACAGGAAGTGCTTTTGTGAGAGGGAAATCCTTTATTCTTAGTGTTAGCCTCATGCTTGGGAATAATGCAGCTCCTCTTCCTGAGAGCCAGTTGGCCAACGTGGACTGACTGGGTAGGAGAGGTGGGCTGGCGCCTACCCTGATGGGTCTGAAACCTGGAGGAACATTGGAATCCCCTGGGGAGATGTTAAGACTATTGATGCCTAACCCTCTGTTCAACATACTGATTCATCTGGTCTGAGGTGGGGCCCAGTCATGACGGTTTTTAAACAGCTTCCAAAATTCTGCTGTCATTGCACAGATTTTCCTCTTTTTCACTGAACCTCCGGCACACATACTTTGCCTTCATCGTATCTTTGTCTTGGGCTGCTTGACTCTTGACCTTGCTCAGTTTCAAATTTTCCTAGCTGTCTCACCAACCCAATTTCTTTCAAACAAAAAGGAAAGCATACATACACAGGAATGCATAAAGGAAAAAAATGAAAACTAATGAATAACCCTACAGCCCACGGATAATTATTGAGAACATTTTTATGTATGTGTCTCTCTGCATGTGAAAATATGTGTTCTTTTTGCTAACACTTGTCATACTAAATATACTTCTTTATACCTCAAATTTCCCCCTGAGCACAACACTATGTAGAGTATCCATGGCAAACAACGATTCTTTACCACAAGCATTTTGAATGACTGAGGGTGTGCCCTCATTGTATGCACCATAATTGAATCCAAGTAATAGTTGCTAATCCCTTGTTCTTTGGTGTTTATGTACTTTTAATATATGTGCTGTTAAAAGAAGTGCGGAGAGGAGTCTCCTTGTTTCTCTATAATACAAACCTTGTAATTTTTAACTACCATTAATGGCTTAATAGTCATGAGGTACAGAAGACACTGGTAAAACCAAACAAATAAAGCAGTCCCTTTATTGAAAACTGAGTCCTCAAAAAAGACATGGTTTGAATGTCAAGGTCTTCTGCTCTGATTGGAAAACTCCCATTGTCCTCACAGGAGAATTTCAGATGTGCAAGATGCCTATTTTTCACAGGATCCATTACATGGAAAATATTCTGCTAGCACTTTCTGTTCCTTTATAGCAGTGCTTTCCAAACTATCTTGGTGAAGGGCCAGTTTTTTGCTTGTTTCGTTTTGTTTTATTTCCAATTTTTCATGGATATATACTTTTGTAAAATAGCATAAACATGAATTTCTAGAAAAATGAAATAAAAAGTGACATATAAAATATAAGGCCCATTTTTTTATTACTAGAGTCAAGAGTCATAAAATTTCTTTGACATATTGCCATAAATATTTTAAGAGCTTACACTCAATCTCTATACTCAATTTCATAGCAGGCCAGTAACTAACAGTTTATGTCTCCGCCCTGATGAGCCACAATTTGAGTGGCAGTGGTTTAGTGCAAATTCTTAAGGAGATGCATTAGCTAAATGAGATAATCCAGTGTTTGAGTGGGGACAGAAGTTCCCTAGCAAAAGGTGTAAGAGAAGTGCAAAGTTAAAATAAGTATTTTTGGTAACAATGAAATGACCAAGTGAGACTGTAGTATCAAGAACAATACCAAACACACACAAGGCTCTGGGAAGCATGTGATTTACGATTGGAATGATCCAAAGAGAGCACAAAGTCTGTACAAGGCTGACATGCAAACTCATGAAGCAGTCCACATTTTTTCATTTGCATAACTGTTCTATCTCTTGACCTAGCAATGATTTTAAAGGTTTTCTCCTTAGACCACTTATTAAAATATACTCATAAGTTTTATGCAGGTCTGTATATTTTGTAATAAAAAAATACTTCACATACACCTGTATGCTAATGCTTGCTAAGGCTTTAAGTAGCAAATACTTCTATAGCAACATGACTGAATGAAGCCAAGAGATGGAAAATGTACATTGCAGGTGACTTTGGTATCATTATATTCAGAAAGCATGGTGTTTATATCTAAAATTCCTTTCAACAGTCTTTAAATAAAGGATCTCTTACTTATCACCCTTACAAAGGATAAACCACTGATAAAAATTATGACAGACCAAAGAGTCATTCTTATCAATGAAGGACACAGTTTATTATTTTAAAGGAAAGTTGTCAGGTAAGATGCATCCTACAGGAATAGTACTCTGTGTGTGTGTGACTGAAATCTAAATGCTTGGGATTGGAAAGGGCAGCCTTACCATTCATCCCTCTCTTACTAATACTTCAGTTGCTTAATGAGAGAAGGAGGGAACCTTCCTTCACTGTACCTTTATGATGGCAGAGCAAATATTCAGAGCTAGCTATATGATATTTAGAGCGTATTCTTACTAGGAATATAGATACAGATATGTATATAAGCACATATATATTCTGATTAGCCTAGGAAGTCTCTTTGTGTTTCCACCTGGGTTTCAGGAACATTTCATTGATGAGTTAAGCTTTGCTTTTCTGATTTTTACCCATGTTATGCTTAAATGATGAGAGGGCCATGAGGCAGGTGGAGAAAGATAATCGTATCTTGTTCTTTGTATTACTCATTAAGATGTCCATGTCCATTTTGTCATTGGAAAATTCCTGGAGCAATTTGCTTTGATTCCTCATTCAGAGGCCTAAATAACAATGTCTCTTCTGGCTCTGTTGGGGGTGGTCCATCAATACAAAGGAGAAGAGAAGCTCTGGACACTTTCTCAAGCATCATTCTCTGGCCCAGCCTCCAGGAGCTCTGGAAACCTTTGTCCTCTTCTCTGCCACCACCCCAGGCTGCAGACACCAAGTCCATCTGCAGGCTTCTCTCTCTGAGAAAAGGTTGTTTACAACTAAACTCTGTAGCCATGGACAGGTGGCTTATCTATTTGTGGTCTTAGTTCCCTTATTTCCTTGGAGATTTTAAAATTCTCTTTTAAAATTGTTAAAAAAAAACTATTGATTTTTTCTGCCCTAGGAGCAGAGAAAAAAGAAAAAAAAGATCCTGAAAATGGGATCAGAGTAAATGAATGAGTGAATTAAATGCACGTGGCTCAACAGAAATAGTACCTACTGTATAAAACCAAAGAGGACTCTGCTCTTTGAACCCCTGGGACATCTATTGAGCTGTGCATTACCATGGTTATTTTTATTGGCATTCCATGAGATATTTGGGTAAAGGATCAGAAGAAGAGGAACTAGGATGAAAGAGAGAGAAAGATAAAAGAAATAGTCTGGGGGAGAGAGGCAGTTGTCCAATTCTCTGGTTAATTTCCTACTGGTGGAAGAATAGGGACAGAAATACAAAAAAGGAAAATTAAACAAAAGTGCAGTGGGAATGACCCAAAAGCAGACAAAGAACTGACAGCAAGGCAATTGTCAGGGGCTGCTTTCTTTCCTTCTAGTCACCAATAAGAAGTCTACAGTGTTTCTAAATCAAAGATTGCAAATCAATTGTTTTGAAAGACCATAGGGAAGTACAGAACCCTTATCTGCAGTTTCAACTACCTGCAGCGGTCTGGGAGCAAATAGTCCTCCTTCTGATGAACTGGTAGAAAGTCAATAGTAGCCTGATGCCACATCACAAAGTCTATGTCATCACTTCACTTCAGCTCATCACTTCGGTATTTTATCATCTCACATCATCGCAAGAAGGGTGAGTACAGTACAGAAGGTTATTTTGAGAGAAACACCACATTCGTGTAACTTTCTTGCAATATATTGTTATAATTTTCAGTTTTATTACATTCCTATTGTTAGTCTCTTACGGCACCTCCTTTTGAAGTTAACCTTTATTATAGGTGTGTATGTATAGGAAAACCATAGTATATATAGTGTTCAGAATTATCTGCACTTCCAGGCATCCCCTGAGGGTCTTGGAAGGTCTCCTTGGTGGCTAAGGGGGTACTACTGTATATACAAGTGAAGCTGGCTTGGCATGAGACAATGTTGGGTAAATGGAAGTTTTCATCCAGAATTTCCTGCATGGCCTTAAGTATTTGCATATCAATGGATGTTTACCATGGCCAAGCCTCAGCTGGGCAAGGGGTGGAGAGAAAACCTCCATTCTCTCCTCCACTCTGTTCCTGCTACGTAATTGGCCTGGTGTCCTCCAGTCACCAAAGACCAGCCCAAGGAGTTCCTCCCAGCAGGGTTGAGCAGGGGAAGTGAGCCCACAGCATGGCAGCAGGAACAGAGCAGGGGCTGGCTAGTGGAGGCCAGTGAGAGACCGAGCTGTGAGCAATAAAACCCTTCCTTCCAACTTGCCCTTTCCTATGTCTTCCTTTGGTTTCATTGTATTCATAGGGAACTTGCCTTGGGCAGGGAACCCCCTTACTCCCAGAGCTACAGACAAGAAGGAATGATAAGAATTGTGTGAATAGAAGAGCATATTTCCCACATGACGGAGTGGACCCCACCCAGCTCTAGTCTACTGAATTTCTAGGTCAGCAAGTTCAGTACTGCCAGATCTGATATTTCAAGAAACTCCATAACTCGATTTTTATTTAACATTTCCTGATTTTCAAAACATTATTTAGTGTGTGTGGACACTTGTCTTTGTCCCTAACTCTTAAGAAAAAAGGGAAAGAAGGAAAGAAATGGAAATTCTCACATTTATTCTCCTTCCATTGAGCAAATATTGCCTCATATTATTTTCATTTATGGACATTTGCTTATGGAGATTTAAAATTCCTAAAGGACAGTCACCACACCATTAATTTCTTTATGCTCTATATACATTCACCTACACAGGTTTTATTTTAAAGTGCTGTGACTGAATTAAATGATCTGGTAATGCATTCTTTTCATTTTCCTTTCCCTAATGGAACAACAAGAAAAAATCTAATATTGTGTATGTTTATATGGCAGACATTTGACAATAAAGTAGAAAATGTTGGTATGACGCAGATGTAGTCTTTCTCCATGTTTTTATAAACATGCCTGCTCCCGGGCCTCTAATTAAAGTTTTTGAAATTTCAGAAGCTGTTTCCCATATACTCCAAAAGAAATAGCAAGGTAGTTACATATGCTAATTCAATTTCTGAAACTTACTTCAGTATTAGGATATTCCTAATCAGGGGTCAGCCTGATGTTTTCTGTAAAGCTGCAACAGTGAATATCTTAGGTTTTGTAGCCATAGGCTGAGCTACTCAGCTCTGCCCCTGTAGCCCCAAAGCAGCCATGGACAACATGCAGATTGATTAGCATGTCTGTGTTCCAGTACAGCTTTACAGAAAGGACAGCAGACAGGATTTGGCCAGTACACCATCATTAGCCAGCCCCTCCCTTACAGGAAAAAATCTTTTCCTAGCCTGTGCTCTTTGGATAACTGTTTCTATTTTAAATTGATCTTCCAGGGTAGATGGTTCTCTTTATTTGAAATTTCTCCTACTTCCTGCTCAGAATTGCCCCCTTCCTGATCATCATGTGGCAGTCTTAGTACAGGCCATTACCCCTTCTGATACTTGCGAATCATTGCTCCTTCCAATTCCAAATTCAACTACAATTCAACTCTATACTACTGATTTTGTTTCTCATTTGATTGTTGAATATAGCTTCCAAATTTCTCTCTCTTGCTGTATCCTCCCATGTCTCTAATATAGTCTACTTCAATACATTGATTTTTTTTTACAGTTGAAGCTATAATCTTGTCACTCTTTGTTCAAATATCTTCTGTGACTCCCTGTTGCCTATAGAAATGAGGCTTAGACCTCTCAACAAGGTATGACTTCCATCAGACCTTTCCATCTATGTGCATATCCAATTATTGATCTCTGTGTACCCTGTGCTCAGCCAATTTTTATACTGCTGTGTGCTTTCATTGTGCCAGTCCCTCAAAGGATCCCAAACTCTACTTTGTTAAATCTCAGTTTACTACAAGACCAGGTCAAATACTTCCATATCCAAGATTTCCATTGGCCAGAGGTATCCTTTCCTGCATCTGAAGTCTAAAGTATTTATGACCTTGCTTAGAATACTTATCTGATGATATGATTATACTTCTTATCTTGCTTAGAATTTATTAAAATACTTATTATCTTTAGTCTTAAACTGAAAAACAAGACCAACACTCCATCACCGCTGCCACCAAGACTTGGACCAATCCCACTTGTAGAAGACAACATTGTCAAAAGCTAATAGTTATTAAAGCTTACAGAATAGAAGATTATCAAAGGTTATACAATAGCTATAGCAATATTTAAATCGATAGTTATAGGTATTCTCTACGATACTAAAAATGTCACATTTTACACATTTTATAAGTTTTAAATCATTTAATCCTTACAACCACATCTTTTATAGATGAGCAAACTGAGTCGATTGTCTAATATTTATTTCATAGGTGAGAAAGCAGGCCTAGAGTTTGCACAGCTAGTTGGTTGCAGAGCTGACATCTAAACCCAGAAGAAACACTTGAGAGCTTTTGTATTAGACCATCTCTCAGTACACTTTTACAAGATCTACATTTTGCAAAACATGGAGTATGTCTTGCTCCTTGTTGGTTATAGAGGTTGTAATAATTGTATCTATATCTTAATGACATCTTCTTGGTCAGAATTTTGATTTACTTGATATTGAATACATTTGTTCAGAAACAAAACCCCCAGGAACAGAATTGTTGTAGAAAACTATAATCTCTTCTAGATTTTTCTTCTTGACTATTACTAACATAGCTATGTTTTTCAAGATTTAAAAATCCCATCTCACCTGCCTTTACTCCAATTCTTAACTTTATAAGTTAAATTAAGTTTTTCCATTTTCATTCAACCTTCAGGTTTGAATATGATTTTTTTAATATTAAAGCAAATTTCACCTTTCTGTGGTCCTCCCATGTTCATCTATAAACTCACAATATGTTACTGCTCTCTTTCTGTGAAGGGTGGGGAATCATTAATAAGTACCCTAGAAGCTGTCTATCAACACAGGTTGGGTTTTTCCATGTTTCTAAATACAAATCTGCTGGGTATTTTGGACAATATTAATTCAGTTATATTTGATGTATCATGCCTTGGTATAGAAGCCACAAAAGAGAGCTCCAAAAAAATCCAGTTGCAGAGTCAGCATACTTGCCTTGATTTATATGTCATTGGACCAGGTAGGTCAGGTTCCAGATATTCCTTCCATGGCCAAAAGAATCATTCCCTTTGATGATGACTAAATCTCTTTTCTTCCCTCTCCCTTTGGCCTTGGGCTGCTCATGCCTCAGATTTTCTCTCTTAATACTTCAGTAGGTACAGGGGGGTCCTTAATGAATAATGGGCAAGAAGGGGAAGCTGGTGAGGAGTGCATTGATTTTCTAGGACCGCTGTAACAAAGGAGTTCAGGATGGCTGGAAACCAACAGAAATTTATTGTCTCTCAATTCTGTAGGATACATGCCAGAAATCAAGGTGTTGGCAGGGCCGTGCTCCCCCTCAGTCTCTAGGGGAGGATCATTCCTCACCTCTTCCACCTTCTGGTGTTCCTTGGATTATGGCAACATAGCTTCCATCTCTGCCTCTGTCTTGACGTGACCATGTTCTCCCTGTGTGTCTCTGCCTTGACATGGTGTCTCCTGTTTTCATAAGAACACCATTCATATTTGATTAGGGCTCACCCTACTCACCCCATCTGAACTTAATTGCATCTGCAAATACTACTTCCCAATAAGGTCTCATTTACAAGAACCAGGAGTTGAGACTTTAACATATCTTCTTGGGGGACAGAGGGGGAGTTGGGATACAATTTAACATATGACAAGCCGTTAGACTCCTTTCTTCCCTTTCTTCTTGCCATAGTCCAAGGTGAGGAACAGAGACAGTCCAGGAATTTTTCAGCAAGCAACCCCAGTCCTTACTATTCCTTTCCCACTGAGACTTTCTCTGAGAGAACCTGCAGCTCCAGACCTGCAATCCACCTGTATTTCTCATCTGGCCTTTGCTACTGTCCGGAAATCACCTTGGACTGCAAGAGTAATCATGGAAAGAGACTCTGGATATCCTTATTCCTTCTGAGAGCTAGAGGCCCCTCTATTGTGCTAGGATCAGGTGAAAAAGTTTGTAGATGCCTAGGAATTAGCTTCTGTTTTTAGACAGAGGAGTGTAGGCTTTGCATTCTAGAAAAACTGGACTCCTGTCCAAATCCTCTGCTTATAAACTCAATAATTCTTGCCTATTTGAACTTCAAGTTCTTTATAACATAAAAATGAAGATAAAATTACCTTACAGAATTACTGTAATTATAAAAATACCACATTGTATAAAGTGCCTGGTATCTAAGTGTCGCTTAACAAATTAACTTTGTCATTTGGAACCCTGGGTATTTTTTTTTTAATTGGGAACTCTAAATAATTTTCCTGAATTTGAATTATGCAAGATGACCAGATTCTATAGTGCAGGTATGTATATGCTACAGAAATCAGCCCATGAAAGAAATGGACCCCACATTTAAACAACTGACCTAGCACCAAACTTTTGGAAGATGACCTGATTGCTCCTTTGATAAAGGTTCTAATTAATTTATGACAAGTCCATTGCCCTAGTTTGTTTCTGCTTCCAACATCATACCTTAAAAAATGTGCCGTATTTTCTTTAGATTTATCATTTAATTCACTTAGTTGTAGACAATACAATGAATGAAAAATAAATTTACTGGAAAGAAGGAAGTATCCCACAGAATCAGAGAAATTGTTAAATAACCTGATCATAGAAAAGTAGGAATATGGTATCTCTGAATTTCCAGGCAGCAAGAAAAGGTATACATGCAAGCCTTCATGATGAATGAACAACCTGATACCATTTTAGCTCAATGCACACATTTTGAGAAGAGATGGTCTGATTAAGGAAGCACTTCCCACCACTTATCCTGGGAATGCAGGGTTCTTGTTTTCATAGTGTCAATAGGACCACATGCTTTGAAGAAGAAGTTCACTGAAAGACAATCTAAGTGTTGTCACTAGAGGAATAGAAATGAATGCCTGGCAGGAAAAATTGACAGATGTCTACTATGTTGTCATTTTAAGAATAGAGATTTAACTTGATGTTCTGTTGTCATTCATACAGTTGATCACATGTATCAGTTGAATGAATGATGGCTTGCCTTGTTCCTAAAAGGACTTATGAATAGGTGGAAAAGGTGGGCATAGGGATGTTAGAAAGAAACACCCCCACACCTAAATTTCTCAAAGGACTTCTATGAAAATTCCCCTACGATTAGTGCACATTTTCCTAACATGTAGAAAACCTTTTACAGCATGGTAACCATTTATCAGGTGTTGACAGAGGATTAAGTCACTTTGATGTTTTAATCCCGTTGACAAACTGAGATCCTGAAACCTTAAATGAGGAAACCTGGAAACTAATCCAGGCACTAGTTGGAGGGGAGGCTGCCTTCTAAGGATGGGTTCCACAGGGGATCCCTGTCTTGGTCAGGATAAATGAAGGCTGCAGGGCTGGGCTCTTGGCTTCCACAGGGCACCCTGAGTATCTTATGCAAATGGAAGGAACAGGCTCAGAAGAGGAGAGAGAAAGGAAGAGTGGAGAGATTCCAGGACAGTTCTCACAAGCACTGAGGAGTCTGTGTGTTCTCATCGGAGTTCATGGGTGTATGGTTCATGGGCGGAGCAGCCGCTGAAAGGGCCGAGAGTCAGTCCTCATCGTTTTCCATCTCAGTCCAGCATGATTGTCTTACCACACCTTTCTGCCCTCTTCATTTTATAAAAAAGGAAACAGTTACAAAAAAATGAACTCGCATGTAAGTCCACGCAGCTAAGCAGTAGTTCACTAGGGATTCTAGTACAGGCCATCTACTCTGTAGAGTTCCCCTTTTAGCCCTGTGCTATATAGCCACACTGTTTACCAGCATTTATTTTTTCCACTTGGGGTGGAATAAACAGTGTGTTCCTTATTAAGACATTTAAGCAATCAGCTGAGAAGCTCTGTTTTGGGGGTGTACCATAGCAACGAGATGAGGAGCAGTGGGTAAAAAGCTCCCCAGTCTTCCTGCTGGCAGGCAGTGTGCTCAGGCGTGAGAAAGATCTTTAGCTATTATTGTGGTTTTAATTCTAAGTATTTGCCTAGCACTGTGTTGAGTGCTTTTACATATTTTATCTAATTCTATTCTTACAAAAGCTTTGTCAGGTGAGTAAAACAATCTGCATCATATATTTGAGGAAACAGGCGAAGTGTCTTGTCCAAAGTCACCTAGCTAGTCCTTGATGGTGCTCAGAGCAGAACCCATGTCACTTGATTCCCAGTCTCATGCTTTTTGCACTATCCTGTACTGTCCTTTGGGATTTATGTAATTGCAAGTCACCATGTAACTTTCTTGGATGCCAACCTTCTGAAATAAGGACAAAGAGATCTCTAGATTTCCTGAGTAGGAATAAGGAGCTCCTGTTGATTCTATCTCTCCACTGTTTCTCTTTGAAGTCTCACAGATTTCCCTTTCTGTCAAGCTTTCTTTACAAATAAGGCTTAGGAAAAGCTGAAGGATGTTTATCTGTCAGGCACATTTCTCTCTGCTGCAGAAATGCTAGCCTTTTCACAGACCACTGCATGCATCTTTCCTTAAAAACTGGAAGTAAACTGAAAGATGTCTTCTGGATCCAGACTTATGGAGGAGACACCTGTACACATTCTTCAATCAGATACAAGTTCAGGTCACAGCTCAAGGTCCTCCATCTAGTTCAGGTGAGGACAAGGTCTTATTGAAATTTTCCTGCTCCATGGAGACTTGTCTGATGAAATTCCAATGAGCTGAGTTAGATAAACAGGTTAATAACTAACATCTAGTATATTATAAGCACCTATCCTAGTCACCACTGTGAGCAGAAAATAACAGTACAATTTTTGCTTTAATTTTCAGTTTGCAACAATTCCTAAAGATCGTCATCATGCTTCTCTATTTCCTATTTATTTCACTTCTATTGCTTTTTGTAATCAATGTAGATGGTAACAATTATGGCAAGTACATTCATACAGGTTTCCATGTTCTTTGTAATGCTCAGCACAGTTACTGTGCATTTAGCAAGAGCTCCACAAACACTTATATACTTCAAGATTGACTCTCTAGATAGTTATCCAGCCTAGGGTTATGGTTAAATATAATCCTGAAAAATCTTCAGGAGAGTCTTCCAAGGCCTGATGGTTCCTAAATCATGACAAAAATGCAGGTGATCAGAAACACAAATGGCACTAAAATATTTAGGTTTAGTTTCTCTGTTTGTATCATGTAGCACATAGCCAATAAGAAGAAGAAAGTTGGGCCATCTTTGCAAATCATTAAAGTCCCCACTTCTATCCATATAAAATGAAAGGGGAAGTAAATTTGACCCAAATTATCAGCATTGGCTGTTTTCAGAGATTGCATTATCCAAGTAATTAACTATAAGCTTTTTTTTATTTTATAGACTTTGTCTTTCATAAAATCAATTTTATTTTGTCTAAATAGTTTTCAATTATTAGGCCTCATTAAAATATGTTCAACCAACTATTCAACTTTTTCCTGGATTTTCATGCATGCTCATGCATTCATTCATTCATTCATTCATTCATCAGCTGTCTATTGAAGAGCAACGATAATCAAGTAAACATGTTAGCCAGTAGGTAACACAGGATGAATATGACAGATTTTGTATCTAAAAATTCACAATGTAGCCAGACATGCAGATGGATTTATCAGTATGATGCAATTAGGAGGAGGCATGAGAATGCTCATAGTTTAGGAAGAGGAAACTAGTGAACAGAGGCGTGTGGAATTGCCTAGAGAGGGGAGAGCTGAAAATGCAAAATCCCATAGGAAATAGAAGATGGAGTCCTGAGAACAGCTGAAGATTTGGAAAGGGCCTGAACTACCTTTTCTAACACTAGTACGGAAGAAATAAGTGTGTGAGCAGATCTAGAGAGGTTTTGGGAGGTGGCTATATATGTGAGTAAGTCCTGAGGGCCCCTAATAATCGTTCTATAGTTAATGACTCTTTTTAAACTATCTTAGAATAAAAAATTAATTAAAAAAATGTAACTTATGAGCATGATTCAGATTTTATGTTTGGCAACTCAAATGTATGCAGATTTCCTCATGGAAGTTTCCATGAAAGATTGTGAAAGAGCTAGGATATTTCCCCCTTTGATGGTGATTCCTGCTTATAAGCAAAAACCTCTGTCACCCCCATGTAAAGCTGATTTGCTTAGATATTAAAAAAGAAATCTCATAAGCAGAGGGATGGAACCAAAGTGGATAATAATCAGTATGTTTATTATCTCCAAGAATGGAGAAAGAAAAGAGAGTGAAAACTGTCTGAAAGATTTTACATTACCTGGAGTCATGAAACTTCTGGAAAATTTTTTAAGGAAACCAAAATAGGACTAGCTCAACAGAAAACACTCACATCTGCCTTTCTGCAAGTGGTGAAAACTCTCTGGTCTCCAAATCTGGAAACACTCTCAAAATGGGTGTCATTATTGGAATAGTTCTATATGTTTTCTAGGCCAGAGCTGTTTCTCTTCTTTTCCTTTTATTGTTATTGTTTTTGGATAACAGTAAAAATAAATACAAGATGTGCTTTTATGGACTGGATGTGTCTCCCCAAAGTTCAGATGTTGAGTCCCTAACCCCCAGGACCTTAGAATGATACTGTATTTGGAGATAGGGCCTTTAAAGAGGTAATTACATTAAAATGAGGTTGTTAGGGTGGACCCTGATCCAATATGACTGGTGTCCTTATTCTAGGGATGGGCTTGCATACGTGAGGAGACAGGGAGAAGGTGGATGTCTGCAGGCCTCACAAGAAGCCAGCCCTACTGATACACTGATCTTGGTCTTCCAACCTCCAGATCTGTGAAAACATCCATCTCTGTTGTTTAAACTGGCCAGTCTGTGGTATCTTGTTATGACAGCTCCAGCAAAGTAATGCATGTGCCATGTCATGCAGGTTAGTATTCCTATCTGTTTCCAATAATATCAAGAAGTGAGGGGTAAAATACTTCAGGAGACCTTCTTAGACATTTTCCTGGGATAATCCTTTCTGCATCTGGGAAGCAATTGGCTTATTATTCTAATATTTGTAAAGTGTGACACCATGAGGCCTTGCCGGTTTTATCTCCAGAAATAATTTACGTGAGTTCTTTCTAAGGAAGGAAAGGCAAGCAACTGGATCTTGCTCTGGAAGGATTATGTTTGCTATTTTATAATCCTTCTATTTGAAAACAGCAAAAGCTTGTCTTTCTGGCCCTAAGTGAGAAAATAAAAGTTACTGGAAGGCATCACTATCAATTACCGAAAACATAAAGGGGAGTGTCAGACAGCCTCCTGCCATTTCTGGAGAAAGGAGGGGCCAGGTCACATCTGCAGGGCTGTACTGTGCATGAACATTTGTCTTCTCTCTCTCCGTCCCTCCTGAGGTGTTATCAGCTCAGGCATTTGCAACAAAAGAACAAAACTTCGCTCCAAAAGACTGAGACACCTGGGCTAGAAATTGATACTATTATTTGACATTGGTATGAGTAGGAAATAAAGAGGTCTGTTTTTCATTGATTTCTGTCTCTCAGTAATATGTTCTAAATGTTTTGGTAGGGATCCAGTCAATTAATTTGGACCCGGCAAAAAGAACATTATGGCCAGTCTTTACCAGCCCGCAGACCAGGTAGGAAGTGTCATCTACCACCCACATGGAGGAGAGGTGGAAGGGCACAGTGGTGTAGAAGAATGGAGAAGGTTTGAGATGACTTTGGTGAAGAAAAGGGACGGGACCAGGAAACAAGTGAAGACCGTGCAAAGATGGAGAGGGGCCCCTGACACTGCGAGCAAAATCTGCAGGGACCCTCAGCCAGCTTTAGGACGTCTTGGTGCCATCTCCCTAACTCACCCCATGACCTCCTGTCTGGCAATCACCAAGACCTGCCTTTTTGCACCTTAACAGCCCTCAGACTGTGTGGTTTCTCCTCCTCCAACCTGGAGGTAGTGGTGCAGAGGCTGAGAGCACACAGCTCCCATCCGACTGTAACCCTTACCAGTTGTGTGACCTTGGGCAAATTACTTATACTTCATAACAGAAAATTTTCTTATCTGTCCAGTTAGGATGTTACTAATATAACCTACCTTAGTGCATTATTATAAAGATTAAATGAGATTCATATAAAATGCCTGGCATATTAATGTTCATTATTAGCTATCATATAGGACTATACAGAAAAACAAATAAAACAAGAAAAATCAAGACATTCTTCCCTCAAGCCTTGCCCCTTTTCAATCCACAGTACATTCCGCAGCCAGAATGAGCTTTTTAAAATACGAATCGTATTGAGTCCCTCTTCCGTTAAAAAATAACTGGCTCACCACACCATCAACATAAATAGAAAACTCCTTAGTAACATAAACAAATATTTTTCCTGATATGGCCCTAGCTTACATCGCTCACAGGATCTTTCCCCATTTCCCTGTGCTCTATGGTGAAGCCATATTAATCCACTTGGTCCACCAAATTTGTTGAGTCCTGCCTTCCTCTTGCAGGTTAGCGTCTCTCCCTGACTTTTCTAGAGATGCTTCTCCCTCTCTTTCCCATTCCCTTAGCCTAGGACTCAGTTAAGAGCCTCCGTCCCTGAGGAAGCCTCCCTTGGACTCTATAGTAAGGTCAACTGTCCTTATGTCCCCACCCACTGCACGTTCAATGCTACTGAACATAGTTGCCTGTTAAAAGGTCTCAGTTGGAATGTCAACTTCAGGAGGTCTAAAACTAAGTCCTCTGGCGTTTCAAGGTTCTGGCTCCAAGGGGCACTCCACCATGATAGCTGCAATTAGAAAGAGCAACACTGCAGAGCTGTTAATCAGTAACAGAAAGACAAAATATTTCCCAGGACTAAGGCATTCTTGGAAATTGGATTGCATTTAACTAAATCCTAATGAACGATATTAACATACCTCAAAAAGAAGTGCTAACTGAAGAGGAAGTTTAGCACAGGACAGGGACAGATCTGTCAGGGAAGCAGAGTACACAGTCCAGGAGTAATAATGCGACTCAGTGAACCCAAATGGCAGGTCTGCTTGGCAAGCCCGTCCCCACAGCGAAGGATGCATTAAGATATTAAACTCTCTTGCTAATTTCTTGTGATCTGATATGATATTCATTGAGCACATTTCTAATTTTAATTTGTCTCTCCATTTGGATTCACCAGAAGACTATATGTGGATTACCTGACATACTCTTTGGCTGGTTCTTTACTTCTGTTCATTGCAAATTGAGAAAAATTGGCATAGTAGGTAACATTAATATTGAATCTCTTGTGGACTGGTTAAAAAGAGAGCATCCCTGAGGGACTGATCAAGTCTGGATTCCATGCCAAAATGAACTTTATGGGCCTGCGATGGAACCTTGGAAATTTGTGGCTGCACCAGAGGACTACCCCACCTTGAGGTCACTTGAGAGTGGCCAGTGTTTTGTCTGTGGTCTTGCTTTTTCTTCTTTTCTTTTTTCCAGTTTGGACAGTTAGCTTGCACTATACTTTTATTATGAATTTATCCTGAGAACAATTACAAATCATTTCCAAAGTTTTCTTTCTCATTGTATTAAGGAATAAGTTGTAAGCATTTATGGTACAGAAAATTAATTTAAAATAAAGTTATTTTTTCTGAAGATTTCTATGCTCTTGACAAGTAAGCAGAATGTCAAATGACATGAGAAAACAACCCTAGTTGCCTCCTGCTTTTCTCACTGATGGTTCTGGTCCATTTTTAAGGGGTAACTTTCCTTCAGGTTACCTTTCTTTGCCCACACTTGCTGTTCAAGCTTGTTTATTCTTTAAAGCTATAAAATAAACCCACATAAATAAATAAAACCGCATATTTGCAGTAGGTAAGTCCTACTGCAAGCTACTGTTTGAGGATTTGCACCACAGTTTGAAATATGGATAACAAGAAGAGTCCAACACCTACACCTTTGATTCTCAAAGCTGATCACCTAGAAGGCCCTAAGACCCAGATTTCTGGACCCTCCCCTAGAACTTCTGATCAGTAGGTGTGAGGTAGGATCAGAACCAGCATTTCCGACACATTATGAGGGGATTCTGATGCTCCAAGTCTAGGGACCACACTTTAGGCCTTTGCTTTTTTTTTTTTTTTGATGGAAGGGAATTTGGCCCAAAGCCAGAAACTGTCTAGAGCCTCACTATTAGTTCTGGTAAGCTTCTGGATCCATTGCATCCTTGGAGGTGAGTAGCTATCTATAACTGGGTCAGGATGCCAATCCCCCAAAGACTCTCAGATGTTCAGGGGTGCATTTGACTAATTATCATTTCATTTTTAGGTACAGATTCCTAGCTGCTGCCTATAACCTACAAAATGGCTTATTCTGTCTGCAGGTTTCCTTGGCGCTTCATCGGAGTCTATTCGGGAAGCGGTGCTGCCACCTTCTGATTTTCAGTGGGAAATGTATATTAAAAAGTTTTGCTTTTTGTCCAACGTATTATGTACACAGCAAGTATGTATTCTAACATTCTTTTCTTTGTGGGTTCTTTTTCTCCCTGGGCCTCCTTTTTCAAATACCTCTTACAGTTTCCTGTTAGCACATTTCTATACAAAGCCCGGGTGCTGTAATCACAGCCTCTCGCATTTTATACACTCTGTCCCAGTGAAACCTTCCCTCCCTCTATGGGCCTGGAGTCAGGTCCCAGCGAAAAATACCAAAGATTACAAAGCTTCTTGTGAATGGGATGGTTTTCAAAGATTATTTCAAAAGAGACTTCCAAACTCTACTGCACAATCTTTTTGTAAAACTTATTTTTTTCATAGCCACTTAACAGAGATTTTTCCTCAAACCCCTCCCCATATCTGATAGTTTATAGAATCCCCCATATTGAATAAAAGTTGGGAGTGAATTTTCCTTCAGATGGAATAATATAGACTGTTAGAGCCTTTTGGAAGTAGAGATAATGTAATCCAATCCATAATTTTATCTCATAGAGAAAGGTCAAGTGCTGGCTCAAGGTCATGCATATTTAAAATAGTGACAGAGCTGGGACTCCTTCTAAACATAGTCCACTTCTCTGGATGGGCCTGGCCTATAGGAGTACAAAGGCCATTTCTGTGGGCAAAAGAATAAGATACTGATTGATCAAGCCTGGTTCGTATAGCCACCTCTGTGACCAGAGGTCAAGGTTTCTAACTATGTGGGGGAAAGTCATGCTTTTAACAGCAACCACGGCTCAGAACAAAGTAACTCTCCTGGCCTCATATAGCTAAAAAACGACATGGTCAGGACTCGACTAGGTTTTAACTCCGAGACCCTGGAGCTTTCAAGAGTCCCCCACTGGCCCGGGCCAGGAGTGTGGGGAGGGCAGGACCACGGTCTGGAGGGGAAAGTACTGATGCTCTGCATCTTCTCCGCATGACTCTTCCAACATGTGACCCTTCTCCGTGCTGGCCTCCCACCTCATCTCCCTTCCTCCTCAGTAGACTCTTAGTCCCCAGTAAGTCTGCCAAGAGACTATCCAACGCTAAGCTTCTTCCACCAAACACTGGATCCGATGTGGACAATCTCCACTTCCCTGGTAACACTCACTAGCCCTTGGATTGTGGGCAGGTTAAGCTCTGTGTGTGTGGATACTAGCCCTTCTCATGGGCTTGCCTGATGATCGAATGAGGATTTATAAGTGAGGTGCTGACCACAGCGATGGACAGACAGTACCCAGCTCTGTACACTGCCTCTCACTGCAGTTACTTTTATTAGCATTATCACCTCAAAAAAGGTGTTCAGAGCCTGCAGATCCCATCTGCAGTACCGCCTTAGAATTACCCCTGTTCCCTATTTGTATAAGTACCTTATCATACAAATACTGAATAAATTAGACTAAAAAAATTGATTGAATTTGTGCAGACACCAGGGAATAGTATGTTGGTTTTCCTAAGAGTGAATATTTGATTGAAAGGATCCATTAGGAAAAATACCATAAAAACATGCCCTGTGTCCATTTGCAAAGCCCAACGTGGCCAGTATTGGGGGCACCACGTGGGCACAGGATTTATCCTGCTCCACCTAACTTATCCCAGGGCTCTTTTTATTTTTATCCTTAAAAACAACCTGCTGGATCATGCATGACATCCAATCCTGCCTTATTAACTAGAAACTAAATGAGCATTTGAGAAATTCAATTGAAAGTAATCCTCAGAATGTTAATAAATCCCTGCTCAGGAGGGAGATGGATGTTCCCAGCTGCAAGGCCGGCCTGGGAGAAGAGTCCCGAGACCTTGTCACCAGCGGCGGGCCAGCTTCTGCTTGCTGCCGCAGACTTCCTCGCAGGCTTACTTCCACCGGCTCTTCCAGGCATCCACCTGTTCCCCCAGTTTCCGCTTAATCGCTCTTCCTGGAGAAGCCCCGCCTACTGTCTCCGCAGCTAATCAGCACCGTGTCAAACGCCCACTGTTGCTCTTAGGAATGAAGAACAGTTTCTCTGGATGAGATTTGAAGTAAATATTTCCATGTTAAAAACCTGGAAACCAGGACTATTTAAAGAAGGAAGAACATTCCCAAATGAATAGTCTAAAGACACAATTACTGAAATTGGAAAAAGAAGAACAAATGAGGCCCAAAGTCACCAGAAGGAGGGACATAATAAAGATTAGAGAAGAAATAAATAAAATTGAGAAGAATAAAACAATAGAAAAAATCAATAAAACCAAGAGCTGGTTCTTTGAAAAAATAAACAAAATAGATAAACCCCTAGCCAGACTCATTAAGAGAAAAAGAGAATCTACACACATAAACACAATCAGAAATGAGAAAGGAAAAATCATGACGGACCCCACAGAAATACAAAGAATCATAAGAGAATATTATGAGAATCTATATGCTAACAAGCTGGAAAACATAGAAGAAATGGACAACTTCTTAGAAAAATACAACCTTCCAAGACTGACCAAGCAAGAAACAGAAAAACTAAACAGACCAATCACCAGTGACGAAATCGAACTGGTAATCAAAAAACTACCCAAGAACAAAACCCCTGGGCCTGATGGATTCACCTCTGAATTCTACCAGACGTATAGAGAAGAAATAACACCGATTCTCCTTAAAGTTTTCCAAAAAATAGAAGAGGAGGGAATACTTCCAAACTCATTCTATGAAGCCAGCATCACTCTAATACCAAAACCGGGCAAAGACCTCACCAAAAAAGAAAATTACAGACCAATATCCCTGATGAACGTAGATGCAAAAATACTCAACAAAATATTAGCAAACCGAATTCAAAAATACATTAAGAGGATCATACACCATGATCAAGTGGGATTCATCCCAGGGATGCAAGGATGGTACAACATTCGAAAATCCATCAACATCATCCACCACATCAACAAAAAGAAGAACAAAAACCACATGATCATCTCCATAGATGCTGAAAAAGCATTTGACAAAATTCAGCATCCATTCCTGATTAAAACTCTCAACAAAATGGGTATAGACGGCAAGTACCTCAACATCATAAAGGCTATATATGACAAACCCACAGCTAACATCATACTTAACGGCGAGACGCTGAAAGCTTTTCATCTAAGATCGGGAACAAGACAGGGATGCCCACTCTCTCCACTGTTATTCAACATAGTACTGGAGGTCCTAGCCACAGCAATCAGACAAAACAAAGACATACAAGGCATCCAGATTGGTAAAGAAGAAGTCAAATTGTCACTATTTGCAGATGACATGATACTGTACATAAAAAACCCTAAAGATTCCATTCCAAAACTACTAGAACTAATATCTGAATTCAGCAAAGTTGCAGGATACAAAATTAACACACAGAAATCTGTTGCTTTCCTATACACTAATGATGAACTAACAGAAAGAGAAATCAGAAAAACAATTCCATTCACAATTGCATCAAAAAGAATAAAATACCTAGGAATAAACCTAACGAAGGAAGTGAAAGACCTGTACTCTGAAAAACTACAAGACACTCCTAAGAGAAATTAAAGAGGACACTAACAAATGGAAATGCATCCCATGCTCTTGGCTAGGAAGAATAAATATTGTCAAAATGGCTATACTACCTAAAGCAATCTACAGATTCAATGCAATCCCTATCAAACTACCAACAGCTTTCTTCAATGAACTGGAACAAATAATTCTAAAATTCATATGGAACCACAAAAGACCCCGAATAGCCAAAGCAATCCTGAGAAGGAGGAATAAAACAGGGGGAATTACACTCCCTGACTTCAAGCTCTACTACAAAGCCACAGTAATCAAGACAATTTGGTATTGGCACAAAAACAGACCCACAGACCAGTGGAACAGAATAGAAAATCCAAACATTAACCCAAACATATACAGTCAATTAATATTTGATAAAAGTGCCTTGGATATACAATGGGGAGATGACAGCCTCTTCAGCAGCTGGTGTTGGAAAAACTGGACAGCTACATGTAAGAGAATGAAACTGACTACTGTCTAGCCCCATACACAAAGGTAAACTCAAGGTGGATCAAAGACCTGAATGTAAGTCATGAAACCATAAAACTCTTAGAAAAAAACATAGGCAAAAATCTCTTGGACATAAACATGAGCAACTTCTTCATGAACATATCTCCCCGGGCAAGGGAAACCAAAGCAAAAATGAACAAGTGGGACTATATCAAGCTGAAAAGCTTCTGTACAGCAAAGGACACCATCAGTAGAACAAAAAGACATCCCACAGTATGGGAGAATATATTCATAAAAAACGTATCTGATAAAGGGTTGACATCCAAAATATATAAAGAACTCATGCACCTTAACAAACAGAAAGCAAATAATCCAATTAAGAAATGGGCAGAGGACATGAATAGACACTTCTCCAAAGAAGAAATTCAGATGGCCAACAGGCACATGAAAAGATGCTCCACATCGCTAATCATCAGAGAAATGCAGATTAAAACCACAATGAGATATCACCTCACACCAGTGAGGATGGCCAACATCCAAAACACAAACAACAACAAATGTTGGCGAGGATGTGGAGAAAAGGGAACCCTCCTACACTGCTGGTGGGAATGCAAATTAGTTCAACCATTGTGGAAAGCAGTATGGAGGTTCCTCAAAAAACTCAAAATAGAAATAACATTTGACCCAGGAATTCCACTCCTAGGAATTTACCCTAAGAATGCAGCAGCCCAGTTTGAAAAAGACAGATGCACCCCCATGTTTATTGCAGCACTATTTACAATAGCCAAGAAATGGAAGCAACCTAAGTGTCCATCAGTAGATGAATGAATAAAGAAGAGGTGGTACATATACACAATGGAATATTATTCAGCCATAAGAAGAAAACAAATCCTACCATTTGCAACAACATGGATGGAGCCAGAGGGTATTATGCTCAGTGAAATAAGCCAAGCCGAAAAAGACAAGTATCAAATGATTTCACTCATGTGTGGAGTATAAGAACAAAGAAAAAAACTGAAGGAACAAAACAGCAGCCGACTCACAGAACCCAAGAACGGACTAATAGTTACCAAAGGGAAAGGGACTGGGGAAAATGGGCGGGAAGGGAGGGATAAGAGGGAAAGGGGCATTACGATTAGCAAATGTAATGTTGGGGGGGCACGGGGAGGGCAGTACAACTCAGAGAAGACAAGTAGTGATTCTATAGCATCTCACTACGCTGATGGACAGTGACTGTAATGGGGTTGGTGGGGGGACCTGATGAAGGGGTAGTTTAATAATCGTAATATTGCACATGTAATTGTAAATTAATGATAATAAAATAAATTATATTAAAAAAAAAAGAAAAAAAAACTGGAAACCACGTAGATGCTCCGTGGTTAATGTCTTTCTGAAAACACCCACGAAGGTCCACTATACATTATTCTAACCATCTTAATATATTCTAAAAGGAGGGTTTCCATTACCAGAGCTTCACAAACTTACAGAATCCTAACCACACTTTGATCTTTGATGAAATATTTTTCATGAAATATTTCTAGAAATATAAGGATATTCTTGAATTTTTCTTTTTTCCTTCACAGTTCAAAACCAGGTGATCTGATTAAATTTTAAAGGGTGTGCAGTTGAGGCTTAAGCATCGCTATTGACACGGCCAATTATATTCATTATTGTTTCTGACACATATGTTTCATTACCTTCATTTTCTATTTTTTTTATACTCAAAGCCAGAAAAAAAATTCAAGGCAAAAAATAAAGCAAAATACAAATTTCCAATAGGTATAGAAACAAATATTTCAGTACAGACAGAAATGGAGTTAATGATTACATAAAACTACTGATCGGAAGGCTGTGCTAACAGGTCTGACTTAAAAGGTTTATTCACCAGTGGCTTTTGGAAACGTGCATTTGGCCCACAAAAGAGGGGTTAAAAGTATTACCCTATGATAGATAAAAGTGTGAATTGTATGAAAAGTAGAGGAAGTCAGTATTTTACAGCACAAATCACTCCCTATTGCTGCTGACCTGGGGTTCTGAACATTGATTTAAGTAATCATGGGCTCGTCTGGGCCACCAGGCTGACTAGTTCAGCTTTTCTCAAGTGAATTGCAGGACTTTTGCTGAAGTCACTTCTGTCCAATTACACACTGGGTCTCCTCAAAGATCAAAAAGAAAGCTTTATTCTTGTTTGTCTTTTTGATTTAAGAGAGGCAAGGAAGTGTCACATAGTAGTTAAGAGTACATACTCTTTGATCAAATCTCCTTCAACACTGACTAGCCAGGCAAACAAAACTTGAAGGAGTTTCTCATTCTGTGAAAGAGGGATAATAATATCTACTCCAGAAGACTATCGTAAGGGATTAAGTAATATGTCTAAAAACATCTAGTGCAATGTATCTGCCCATCGTGATGCTCAGTAAATATTAGCCATCTTTATCATCTTCATTATCATCCTCTCATCAAATGCTAAAGATGACATGGACAGGTAATGCGACTTTCTTCTGCAAGAAATGTGGAACTATTGAAGGAGCGCTTGAACGTCAGATGTGGACTTTGAATCCCGTAAACTGTGTGGAAGTGGATGTGAGCAGGGCAAGCTGGAAGCAGGAAGATCACCTAGGAGACTGTTCTACTAATTTGAGTGGGAGAGAGCTTGATGTAGAGCAGGAGCTGTGGAGATGGAAAGGGTGGAAAACGATTCCAAAGTGCTCGAATAAAAATGGGAAGGGTTGGTAAGTGTCTGTATGTAGACAATGAGGTGGATGGACAAATCGCAGATCACGTGGCTTTCCAGCTTAGATGCCATGGTGGATAGTAGATGCATCCTTCAACCCATGCACAGAGTGCATTTTGTATTCCTCATCTCCCATGGCCATGATCCCATTATAAGGCCCAGATTCATCCCTTTTGTTGGACCTATCCTTCTAGATAAACATACAGAGGAAGATTTGTCTAACACTAAAGCCTGTGGCTTCCAGTGTTCAAATGACTACTGTTAAAGTTGTGTTGATAATTTTATTTATTTGGACATATAATTTGTAGTAATTTATTTATAGCAATTGATTTGTTTGGACATTACATATTTAGTCATTAATACTTAGTGTAAAAGGAGTTCATAAGATCTCTTCCTGAGGCTTTGTAAATTCCTTGTTGGAGAGGATGGAAAACTGAACAAATGGAAGAGCAGTCAAACAAAAAAAAAATGGCACATATCAAAGAGTAAGGACTACTAGGACTGGCTTCCAGTTCTCAGCTGGGTTCCATAAGGACCCAAATCAGTGCCTCACAGGCCTTCAACTAGGATGTCATCAAAGAAGAAAATAGATCAGTGAGCTTCAATCCTCAAGCAATTTGCTCTGAGCTAATGGGCTTATCTCATGACATTTTGGAGCCAGTAGGGTTGAGCTGAGTCAAAGGTTTGCTAAACTGGCTGGCAGAAGCTGTGTCCAGCCTTGGTCCACAAAGAGAAGCCAGTGCAGTTGGTCTTTGGTGCTGGGCATTTCTCGAGCTACCATTGTTCCCTTCCTTGAATCCTTTTCCTAACTCTACCTCCAGACATCCAGCAAAGCTTACTAATACCCAAAAGGTGCTGGTTGGTAAGTTTAAACATTTGCTAGGAATTTGCACTTTAACAAAGTTCACTTGAAGATAAAACCCTTACGGTGTAAAGGAAATCTAAGTTTTGAAGCACAGAATGCTGGTCTTGAAGGTCTTGCCCAACATTTTGTATCTTCCATGATGAAGGCTGGGAGGTTTGATGTTCAGAAACCCTTCCCACGTCCTGTGGGAAGCTGCCTAGCATTAAAACCACCTGAAAGAGCGAGGGGACATCTCTACCTGGAAACTTGCTTATTCCCTACCCTTGTCCTGCAAACTTGCACACAATGTCTCCCACCCTTGTTGGTTTATGTGTCTGAATTTCACGAACAACCTTTGCTTGTCTCCATTGTAGCACTTATCATGCTAGACTGAAATTGGTTGTTTATTTGATTTTCTTCCTCATCAGTTTCATCCCCTTTAGGACAGGAACTATCTTGTTATAACCTGTGCACCTTCTGGTCTACATGACACAGTATCTAGTGAAGAGAATACTTTAAAAATAGAAATATTTATTGACTTGTTTATTTTTGGACATGAGTTTTTCTTTCTTTTTTTTTTTTTTTTTGTAGGAGAGCCAGGTACAGGCTTTTATTTAGAGATAAAGTGAAATGACAGAGCTCCTGGCTCACGCCAGGAGGGGGACAAGAGAGCCCCGTGTGGTGTGTTGTCTAGGGGATTTTATAGGCAGATGAGGATTTTTCGAGAACATGAAAAAAAGGCTTAGGGGTGTGGACCTGCTATGTCATGTCTGAACACCCAGAATTAACACAAGGAATTTCCCGCCCCCATCTCTCTCTGGGATACTGGCGTCTTGAAGATGTGAGTTTTTCTATTGGTTTGGATACTAACTAGTTGGATGAATGAAAAAATTTCAGACTCCTCAGGATTTATCTTTAAAATGGGGCAATATTCTTTCCACACCTCAGATCCTTAGATCTCCTCTCTTTAAAACTCAAATGGAAAAAATATATAAAAAGCATTGTGTTAATGTGAAGATTTTTAATTACAATTCCTGATAAAAATAATGTAGCGCCCGTCCAGGGCAGAATGATGAGTCCTCTTACTGACTCCTCCTCTCCATGCTCAGGGTCTTTACGATAGTCTCACTCCTACAGTTACGCCTGAGCCTCTGCCTCTGGGCAGTACCACCTACAGTTTTCTCTTCCCACTCTCACATTAAGAGAAGGGAGAGAACTGGCATCCAGAGCTATTTATGCAGCCACACATTATTCTGGGTACTTCATATAAGCTGTCTTGTACTTTTTCAACTACACTATAAAAGTAGCCGCTATTAACCCATTTTATAAAGAAGAGAGATGAAGTTTAGAGAAGCTAAGTAACTTGTCAAAAGTAACCCAGATACGAAGTGACAGGTGTAGAACTGGAGTCTTAAATTGTCCTGGACACAACTCTTTGGATATGCTCACCATCCCACTGTTGTTTTCTAAGCTTGGGGTTACTGGATTTCCAAGGTGATATTTTGACCTTTAGATTGTCATGTGCTACTGAGTGTGAAAGAGTTAGCACATCTTTCCCTATCAAGACCATACTTGTCTATTATAATATGAGCATGCTTCATAGTCAAGGCAATGATTCTCTTAGACAGACACCTCTGAACAGGGTTGACCTATAGAATCAGAGAAGTAGCCAAGGACACCAGAGGGAAGATTCACAATTGGGTAACAGAGAAAAACAAGCAAAGAAAAGCCATAACAGAGCTGAGAGACATAACAGAGCTCAGTTATGGTTCTCTGCACTCTCAAAATTGTGCTTCAAATACTGGCAAAGCAAGGGGGAAAAGTATATTCAAACCTTCTCACTGAAAAGGATAAAAACTTGCACATAGCCAAATTAAAAATTAAAGTTGACACCATTCCAAATGCTTAATTCAGAAATAGCAAGGTCTCTTTTGGAAGCTGTCAGCTTTGACAGCAACATCTTTTGTTTATAAGAATGTACTGGTAAGGCCCCTGTTACTTTCAAATCATCTTCTCAGTAAATCCCCAAGATAAGTAAATCAGGCATTAGAGAAGAATTATAGAATGAGTGTATGCCCTAGAAAATACTCCAACTTCTAGTAATGCGTGAGGATGTTGGAGCACAGGGAAGAGCAGTGTGACTTCTTCACCTAGGCATTGAGAATTTGCATAGTCAGGACAGAACAGGTTATCCTGTGCAAGGTACAAACCCAACATCACAGTGGCTTAGACTTTAAAAGTGTTTCTTGCTTATATAGACTCTGCTGCAATTTGGGCAGCTCACCAGGGCAGTTCTCTTCTAAGACACAACTTTCTTCTAAGATATGACTTTACATACCCTCATGGCTCCCATCTGGTGAGTTTATCATCTCTATATGTGCCCTTTTAGAATCATGGTGATAGATGAAGAGCGCTGAGGGGTTGCCAGGGCTAGTCATGGCCCAGCTCAGAAACGATGCGTGTAAATTCTGCTCATGGTCTGTTACCCAGAACTAGTAACATGGTTTTGAGCAAGCTTCCGAGAAATGCAGTATTTCATATGTCTAGAAGGTAGAGGAGAATCAGATATGGGTGAGCATCCATAATCTCTATCACAGAGATGGTCCAAAACCCGGCTTTCTGTTGACTTCTTTTTATTTTCACATGGCATCTGGACACTGCTTTTAAAAGATACTGGGAATAGGAGAAGATTTATCGGGAATATCAGAAAACTCTAATGCTATCTTAACCTTAAGATATTTTGCCATTTATTTTAGGGAAATAACTTGCCTCACATAACATCATTCTGCCCTAATATAATTAGCTACCACAAAAAGAATTACTGAGTTTCCAAGGGTTGCCATCCTTATTTTCCTTTTAATCCTTGGGATAAGCTATTGAGATTGGTACTGTTAGACCCAGTTTACATGGGACATTTTGGTTGCAATTACAGAAAATTAATAAATTGCCTCAAGTTAAAAAGAAAAGCTGAAAAGGAGACATTATATTAAAGAGAACCAAAGCTAATGGAAACTGAGATAGGAAGATACATTAGGAAACCAAACTCCTGCTAAACTGGAATTGAGCCTCATTCAGAGTTTGCAGCTACTCGTTCAAGGGCTTTTCCTCCTCTGGTCTCCTGTGAGCAACTTTCAGCTCCTTTGAGGCAATCTATCCCAATCTTGGTCTCTCTTCACATTCCCTGTCACTGTACAATTTTCTCCATTTTTAGTTTCTGAACCCTTTATCATTTCTTCTTTTAAATAGCTCAAAATCATTCACCAATCTTCCCTGCATCTTGGCAACCCCCACTTATGGTCATGCCTTTGCTATTAACTAGCCTTGTCTCTTAACATCCTAGCTGCAAATATAGTATTCCTGGCTCACCCTAGTGAACCAGGCCATGCAAGCCCTGTGTCATCCTCCCACTTATGGATCAGCTGCCCTTGGGTCAGGCACCCAGCTTGGAACAAGCCTCTGGCCCTGTGTGCTGGTTAAAGAAGTTGGAGAAGCAGTGGACATGGGTACTCTGCAGGAGAAAGGGCAGGGCAGCTCTCTGCAGAAAGTGGGGCAGGCAGGCCGGTAGTAGTGGATATGCCTAATCTGTGCAAGTCATTGCTCTGCTCTGAATGTTTATGTCTCCCTCTCCTCCAAATATATATGTTGAAATCCCAATCCCCCAAAGTGATGGTATGAGAAGTTAGGGTCTTTGGGGGTGATTAGGTCATGAGGGCAGAGTCCTCATGAATGGGATTTGTGCTTTTATAAAAGAGACCCCACAAAGCACTCTAGGCCCTGACTCTTCTGAGTACTCAACATGAAATACGTGACCCAGAGGAGAACCCTGACCCAAGTAACCTGGCACTCTGACTTTGCATGTCCAGCCTCCAGAACTGTGAGCAGTAATTTTCTGTTGTTTGTAAGCCACCCACCCAGTCTGTGGCATCTTGTTCTAGTAGCCTGAATGGACTGAGCCAGTGTTAGCAAATGCCACTGTGAGATTTCGATGCAAGATGGCCTGACACCTCAGTATCACACTGAATGAGGGAAAGTAGGAACAGTGCCTCCGCCACAGCTTAGTAGCCTTTTCCTTCCTTACCTTTTATTCTGAAGATCCTCAACCCTCGACCAGTTTCCAGTCTAGCTAAATAGACACCTCACTAAAGCAAAATGTGTTGCTGAAGCTGAATAAAATATTTTAGAGAACATTCAGAGGATATTCCCGATTGAGTCAACCAACCACTGGACATTAGAATGACTGGATGAAAATAGTGAATCAACAGTTCTCAGACTGGAACTTGGTCTCTTGAGGCACATTCACCAGGTTGGATCTGCTCAAGTGGGAACTCTACCTGGTTTAGGTACAAGAATGAACTTTGTATCTTATTTCAAAATCTGTGAACATGTGACATTACTAATACCGATGATTAAACTTTGTCACAAAATCCTAGATGACATTACACAAAACACTTAACCTCTCTGCATCTCAGTTTTCACAACAGTAAAATAAGACTGTTATATTAAATTACTTCCTAGGGTTCTTACAGCCATAAAATTCTATGACTAGCTCACCTTACAAATTTAACATGCAGATGTCTACAGCTACTGATTACAACCTGAGGCAAGATCATTTTCCTTAATGTTCATTTTAAATAGCATCCAAGAATCCATGAATAGATTTTCTTTTTAACTAAACAGCCGCACTGTCTATCGGAACTTTCAATGGTGATAGAAAGTGCCTGTATCTATTTAATACAGTAGCCTCCAACAACATGTGCCTACTGATCGCTTAAAATGCAGCTTCTGCAACAGAGGGACTGAACTTTTACTTTCATTTCACTTAAACGTAAACAGCCATATACGGCCAGTGACTACCATACTGAGTGTAGGATTGGAGATGTATATAAAGTGAAGGACAAAGGGGAAATTAGGAGATAATGAGACTAATCTGATGCATGAATTAATATTTGAAAACCATTGGCTTTCATTTTCATGTGGAACTGTGGACTCCTCTTCTCAGATTTTAGGTAACAATCTGTTCTGGGAGGATGTGAGCCTTTCCATAGGCAGGGAAGGAAATTAGTGATTTCTCAGGCTCCAGCTCTGTGTGTCAATTCACATAACCACAAATCAAAACATGCATGTAATTGTCAAATCAGTATGTTATCACCTGAAACCAACATTATATTGTACATCAGTTATATTCCAATTAAAAAAGTAAAAAAGAAAATAAATAAAATGACAAAAGAAGCTTTATTGAGAAAAATATAGCAATGGTCCCTTGCAATATGTCTCATTCAAAATTAAGGATATTTACTTAAGATTCTTTGCAAATGATAGAAGCAAGGCAGATGAGTGGACATAAAAGTCTTTAACAATTCACTGGATTTGGAGCCCTGAATTTCTAGTTCCATCTTTAGGAGAGGGAAGGTTGTAGTGGGGAAAGAAATGTTTTTTAAGGTAACTGATTACAGCATTCATTGTATAGGCTACCACTTTTATTTTCAGTAGCTAAAATACTACAGTTTAAACGTCCTTAGGTGCCTAAAACATCTCCACATGTACAACCTAATAAATATCATAAAGGATTTTTATCATACATGGGTTTGTAAAGCTTCACAGGGGAAAGCTGTTTTTGATTCCCCAAACTCAGGATCTTGACTTCTTCAAGCCCTCCAGACGTGACGGTACGTATGAACAATAACAGGGTTTCATCTTCATTACCTGCTTGCTTAAACTCACACTTTTATTTATTTTTCTTTGATTGAGTTCCATATTTCTAAAAATTAAGTTAAATCGCTTTTCTAGAATACCAGCAAGGCGCTTTTGACAGATAGATGTTGTATGCTTAAGTGTAGTCTTTTATGACACGTGGATCAATCACAAGATGGTCTTAGAGTTCTCAGACTTACTCTGAAGATCAAGAACTTTCTACTGCCATTAACTGCTTTGCACAAAATGTGGCACGCTGTCTACTTCATAGGCAATAATTTTTCATTGCAAAGTGGTCTTCTAGTGAAAATTTTAAAGAAATCTTAGTGGAAAGTTAAGAATGTAGAGGTAAATTCAGTATGGTTGTTTGTGGTGTTACCAGGAAATACACCAGCTTGTTGAAGGACTGAGTCCTTCTTGCCCAGCTCAGTCACTCACACTGAGGCAGCAATGGCTCTGTCTTGACTCTCTTCTCTGTTTCTCAAGCTGGCAGGTGGTTGTTGTACTTTTAATTTTGTGTGTGTGTTTTATAGTTCAATAAATGAGGTAATTAGTTTAGACAAGTCTCTTCAATATATTGCATAACCTAAAATATAGGATTAATGATGCTAATTACCATCCTCCCTTAAATAGAAGATCCTTCATTTCTAAAATACTATGATTTTGACCTTATAAGTTATCCACTTTAACCCATATTACCTTTTGAATAAGGAAGATAAAAACCAGTTTGAAACATAAGCAAGATTATAGTTTTATTTTTATACATTAAGACACTGCTTAACCAGAATTCTCAAGAAGAGGGATTTCCCGGTTAGCTGAAATTGCTACATAACTGAGTTGTGGTCCATATTCCTCCTTGTATATAGCATCTATCTTACCCTATGCATAGTTTGGTGCAGGGACAAAGCTCAGTTGGATGAGAAAGACAACCTAGGATCTCATGATCATTGTTTCCACGTAGATGTGGAGAGTTAAGGAAGAGACAACGCAATGTGTCACCAGGACATGTTCTTCTTCTTATTGGCTGAATTTACTGTTTATGCCACAGAAAACACGAAACGTCATTCACCAAGTCATATAACCAAAACATTTGATCTTAGATCAAACACACTTTGGTGTGTAATTCAAAGCAAGCTATTTGTAATTCCAGTTTCTTTTCTTAAATATTTTGGAGATCAACTAAGTGATAAGAGCAAAACTTTACTTACAGCCTTACGTGCTTTTATTTTTTTTTAAAAGATGATCATTTTCATTGGGAAATTTGCTAATATTAGCACACTATTTTTGATGTGCCTCCAGTCCAGTATAAAAACCAGGCATCTACACCACTTGTTTGGTGATCTGGTAGCATCTTGAGTTATTTTCTAATTTTATTATTCATATTTATCATCTCCATGATCATACTGTAAGATGGAATATTCTCTCAAACTAATTGTGTGTACTGAGCACTTACTGATCAATATGGATATTTACTGATACATTAATAATCACGTACCAATTAATATACAAGTCTTGTGTGTGTGTCTCTGTATGTGTGAGTGTGCATGGTCAGCATTTTTGTACCAGAATAAACTAATTTACTAAATTAACTAACCATTCTGATTAGTTGAATCCTGGTTAACAATAGTTTTGCTCTAATAATCAGCCTTCATTTTAACTTTTTACATGCAGTTTTTGCACTAGAAGTTCAATGTGAAGCAAGCAGTTCTTGGGTGCTAACATTTTTCAGATTATTAATAGTTACAGTTCTTAAAATTTTTGCTGCAGAAGAAAATATTTGTCTTTCATGAGACGTTCAAAGTTAGTTCAAAGAAATACGGGAAAGAACATCTTAAAGATATCAATATTGATTTTTTTTTTACACTTTCAACCAAGGAGGATGATCCTTTCTTACTCTAACCTTTACAATGAATAAAACATTAATTTTCCTCCCACTGACAATTTGGCTATTAAGAGATTATACGTCATTCAAAAGAAAGTTGGGAAGGATTATTTATATCAATACAAATTGAGTTGCTGAGAATTTTCCACTAGAGGACATTTTCTTCTCAATTGTTTCAATTATTCTGACACTTAATTACTGTCCTAATTTCAAATGCAATCAGTGCCTCTTACAATCCTTTTCATAAAGCCCATTTTCTGCTCACAGATAACAGTAAGATTTATTATCCCATATATATATATTTTTTTTTCTGCTATCAAATCTCTACGTAGTTCTCAGGAGCTCACACAGGCACAGGCTAGAAGATGTGCTAAAATATTAATACGCTTATAGTTTTTACATTGAAAAGGACTCTTAAAAATGACTTTTATCTCTCCAGGGGAACTGTTACCACTATGGATTAAGGTCAATAATTTCTTCTTCATTTTTAGTTGTTATAAAAGTTGTTTCTTTGTTCTGTCTTCCTACTTACTGCTGATGGCACATGGAGTGTGGAAAAGCTTGATTCTGCCGAACCTTTAGAAATCATTTTGCTTTATTAGTTTATTTTAATAACAAGAAATACAGGCTTACTCAGGTTGCATCATATAATGGACATAATACCATTTCCAAATCATGGAAATTTACCTTAATTTAGGTCTTAAGGAAATCCAGAGAAGCCTTAAAAATATTCTCAGAAAAAGAACCAAGACCTAAACATGCCTGATATTTACAGAGACTAGAACACCGTTTGAGCATTTTCAAGGAGCCAAGGAAGGCCTCTGGGTGAAGAAAGCTCATCATTTCCTTCTTAAGAGTATCGTTTTGGGTTTTCTCTGGTTCTCAGCCACCAGTGAGACTGAATTACTCTCTGGTCTTCTCTGCTTTGGGTGGCAGGAAGTCAAAGGGCCATCTCTGATATCTCCATCTCTGATTCAGTTATCAGGATTATGTGATCTGGAACTTGATTATTTGTTTCCTAGATATAACTACTAATTTAATCAAACATAGAATTGTGAAATGTTGCTTTGAAATCAACTACTGTATTTTAGGAAGTGAGTTATTCCCCCCTCCCCTCCAAACAAACCACTTTGGCTACCAGTGCTGAGGATACCGTAATACTCAGAATGCTTATCATATCCATATATTTTAGGAAGATTTTAGGAAACTCCTGGAAATGCTCTACATCACCACCTCCCCAAACACACACACTCAGAAACACAAACAAAACATACAGTTTTTACCTTTTGCACCTTGCCTTACTATTTCTCTTTTTGGAAATGGTAGGCACTCAAAAATACATTTATTGAGTGAAGCAGTGATAGTCTGAATGATTCTATTTTGGATTAAACTTCTTTGGAAGATAGACAGCATGCTGTCAAGATATTTTTATATTGTTCAGCCCAGTGCCAAGTATAACCTGAAAATATTTTACCCTTTAACCTAGCCACTCTATTTAATAAAAATTTATCATAAGGAAATAATCAGGTCAAAGACTGCAACAAAATTTTATTACAAAATTATTTATAATTGTAAAAAATTGAAAGCATTTAAAGTAGCTGGTTAAATGTTATTGTGCTTTAGACATGCAAATACACAATACAGATATTAAAATAATGCTTTTTAAAAAATAAACAATGACACCTAAAACTCTTAATGGCATGTTCAATAAATATCTGAATTAAGGTATAGCAAGAAAACATATACATTTGTATGCATGTGTATAAAAAGACAGAAAAAGAAGTTCTAAAGAACATATAAAATATATTAATGGATATTTCTAATCAGTGGGATTGTGGTTGATGTGTATATTCTTCAGTTTTCTAAATTCTTCAAAATTTCAATAGTAAATGTGTAATGCTTTTATGATTGATAAACGATCTAAAAAGTTCAATTTGGCTTACTAACACCCTATTATTAAAAGGAGATACATTCAGTGTTCTAAATGTTAACTTTTTAGTGTGTCCTTGAGACCAACCATATAACAGAGAGGGAAGACCACACACTTTGGAGTCAAGTTTTCCAAGGAAGGAATCTTTCCTCTGGCTCATGCCACACCTGTGACTTGGGAATGTCACCTTACCAAGCCCACCTGAGCTTTCTCATTTGAAAAATGGGGTCAAACATTAGCTTTATGGACATTATATAAGTAATAAAAAAGAGTTAATAAATATATTAAGCCAACCTACGTAACTGTTAAATATTAACCATTCAGTAAATGTCAGATGACAATGATTATAATTTGTTTTTGTTATTCATGTTTCAATGGAAAACTGCATCTTTTCAAATAAGAGATTTTGGGACCTTTGAAAGCAGAAGTCCTGCATGTATGGAATGAATTTTTCCAAATGAAGTAGAGGAAGCATAGCATACTAATTAAATTATAACTTCCGGCCGTTAGGCAGGAATATAGATATGAGTGGGGTGGAAAGAGATTAAGGCCAGGAGAGCCCTGAGTTAATCAGTTAAAGCTCAAAAAGCCAGGAGCAACTTGGCCTAGAATGTTTGAATATTCCCCAGATAAAGGAGGGTACCTCAGCATAGCCCATGTCTTTATTGTGTTAATCATGCAGGCCCAGTTTATTTGTTAACTTTACCTAAATGCTGTTTTTTTCTCCTTCTATTTTAATCAAGTAGTTTGCAATCAAGGCAACTAATTTAGCATGCAGGCCCAGCCGTGAACAACGTAGTAAAAGGCAGGAAGGATTCCATCTTAAAAGATTGCATTTAAATACCCAGGAAGTTGAGAAGTAAGATTCTTAACTTACTCTTTAGCAAACAGACAATAACTCAGCCCACCTTGGGGGCTGGGCAGGCAGTCTTGTTTGGTCTGCTCCCAGACCAAGACACTGGTATCCCAGGAAGAAATCAGAGGAGGAAGTTCCTTGTGTTAAGTTAATTCTAAATATTCCGAGACCACTTAATAAGTCTGCACCCCCAGCCCTTAGTCAGATTCCTGAAGAATCCTTAAAAGGGGGAACCCCCAACCTTTCAGGGCACTCCTCTCTCTGAGGTCACCCGCACTAAGTGCATAACATTTTAATCTTAAACTTTCTCTCGAAACTTTCAGGGTGCATCTCCTTGCTGGAGTGGCCTGTACTTTTTCTCTCTTTAAGTAACTTTAAATAAAACGTTTACTCTGCTATACTACTCTGTCTCTGCCCTTCAATTCTTTGTTGTGGCGGGGACAAGGACCGAGAAAAATACACAACACTCCCCCAACACTGCTAGCTTGATTTTCTAACCCTCAAGAGCTGTCATTTAAAATATAAAGAGCAAAACATCTCTCTCTTCTCAGACTTGTTCATTCCTTCCATCAGAGATATCCCAAAATACATAACAATAATAATAATAATGTTTCAGAGTAAAAGTAAAGGTCAGGTTGGTTCTTCTATTAATAAACACTGCATAGCACTTGCTATGAACCAGACCCCCACTGTTCTAAGTATTTTGCAAACATATCTTCATTCTACTCTTACACCAGTCTTATGATGGATTCTATTATCCACCCCACATTAATAATGAGGAATTTGAGACACAGAGGCGTTCAGTACTTTTGCAAGGTCACACAGCTGATAAGGGGTATCCTACTGCAAACCTCAGCAGTTTGAATCCTGAGCAAAGTTCTGCAGCTGACTCTCCTGAATCATCATCACTATTATGCATTCTCTTTGTTGATTTGAACATCCCCCTAAATCTTCTATTGGATTTGTATGGAAATGTGTGCCAGTCTGCTGAGCTAGGGGTGTGAATGATACTTACTCATTAAACTGTAAGCTCTCTGGGGGGAGGAACCTTTCCTGCCTCGTTTAGTGTCTATGTCCAGCACACGGCCCAGGGGTTGGAAGACAGAGCACTCAAATAATGATGAGGAAATGGATGAATGAATGGGTGCTAATCAAAAATTCCTTTTTTCTGATTTTAATTTTTTTTAATCCTGCTTCCCTTGGAAGTATGAATGGTCCCACAAACTGACCTTAAAGCACAAATAACAGCATCCAGGCCCATGTTTTCTCTGTGTGCCCAGGAAGATGTGTGTCATCCTGGTTTGAAAAGAAAGTAAAATCTTTACACCTGGTGCCTGGCCTCCATCTTGCTGGAGGCAATTTATTTATCTTCTGGAGCAATCCTTGGCCATTTGACTCCGTGGTCTCACCTACACATGCAGGTGTCATTTTTCTCCTACTACCTGATGCATTTTTCATCACACCGACTGTTTTTTATCTGTGCTTTTATTCTACATAGCTTCTAGCACAGTATCTGGTTCATAGCAGGTGCTCTAAAAATGTTTTACTCAAAAAGAGAAAGGGCCAAAATGACCTTACTACGAACAAGCAACTTATTACACAGCAGATGTTGCCGAACTTTTTCATAAAGGGACAGATAGTTAAGCATTTTGGCTTCGCAAGTCACACCGTCTCTGTTGTAACTACTCAACTCTGCCTTTGTAGCATGAAAGCAGTTATAGACAATAAGGAAATGAACGCGCATGGCTATGTACTAAAGCTATATTTACAGAAACAGGTTGTATGCTAGATCTGGCCCCAGATCATAGTGGTTTGACAGCTCTTGTTCTTAAGCACAGCCCGCCCACACTGTAGTGCCTCTCTGAATTCTTACTACATACAAAAGGGTAGATTTGCAGGGGAGAGAGAATGAAATTATCTGTAAAACCTTCCCATTACTGGAAAAGTTCAAAAGAAGGTGGCCTTCTGAAAATAGGTCAGATATTTTGTTTGTATATGCAAAGACCATACTATGGTTTCCTTTATATGTCTCTCTTTCCCTGCATGAAATCCTTTCCTAATCTCATCTTCTTCTCAATTACCCCTTAAAGCTCTCATCCTTCCAAACCTTTAAAAGATAATAAATAAAAATTTCCTATTAAAGATAATGGGCTTTCAGGGATCTCTCTACAAAGAGGAAATGAGGGGAAAAATCTTATTAGCAACTATCTCCATCATATATATTGATCTGCAATTCACCAATTATAAATTTGAATTTTTCTTTATCAATCAACTCGATCTCTTTTCTTAGAATATCCCTCTAGGACATCAAAACTGAAATTAGTTCTTGGTAATTTCCTAAGGAAAAGTGTGTAGTAAATATCTTGGCTGAAAATAAAATCATAGGTCAATGCAAAACACCATGCACTAACTGGTAAAGCATAGAATGTCAATAATGATCACATATTTACTTCTGATTTAAAAGGTGTACTAGTTAGTTTCCAAACAGGGAAATAGAAACCAGTACTTTAATTTAAACAGAAGAAATTCAAGGCAGGGCACTGTTTACACAGATAATTATGAAGTTGACAAGCTAGAGAGGAGAGAAGCCATGTTACCAGAACCCAATGAGATCATGATGTCTGACGGGCTGGACATGGATCATGCAGGAGAAGCAGCCCGTGTTGAGCTGCCCCTAAGGTTTAGAGAGGGAGAAAGTGGCTGGTCTCTCCCTTGCTTCTGCCTTCGAGTCTCCTACCATTGCCTCCTCTTTGTTGAACCCAGTTGTAAAGTAGCTAACAAAGGGACCTGAGAAAGCCTGAAGGGTCAGCTCCTGGTGATAAGGAGCAGACTAAGGAAAGAGGAAATAAATGAGTCTACGGGGAAACATACTTGGACAGGTACAAAAGGAAAATGTGAGCAGATACCTAGAAAGAAATATATTCTTTCTTGTATTTCTCCTTGAGGCTTGGGAAACCCTATGTGCCTTATTATATATGCATCTCCCTGGACCTGCATACAGAGGTCACTCAGTAAATATTCATTGATTAAATGACTTAAGGAAGAATGATGCTGGGGATTCTCACAGCACACAGCATTATCTTCAAACGTTCCTGTCTCCCTTTTCTTGCCTTTCCTTCCTTCATCCATTCTTCCACTACAACTATCCAGTTGTTCAGCTGAACTATAATTGACATCAAACTCCAGACATTGGTCTTCTGGGGCATGGCCTCCTTGAAGGGCAGGTGAATCATTTTCTGTGTCCTTTTAAAAGTGCCAATGGTGGGGATGGGGGCACAACTTTGGAGCTGGAGTTAGTGAGCTACGACATGAGTAGAGTCTGTGGGTCCACTACTCTGGCCTTTGCTCTTGATTGACATTGGGCAGCAAAACAGCCCTTTGAGCTGAGTGTTTAGTTTCTGACCTCCCCTGGGCTGCTGACCGTAGTCCTGTTTTCCAGCTTCACAAAGGCTTCTGCTCCTGTGATACATGTTTTTTCAGAGGAGTTCTCAACCAGAATCACTGGATCCAAAGCAGTGCAGATATTTCTGTTTAACCAGTGACCCCCAAGCTTTATAAATTGTGTTCTCTTAACAATAAAATATATTTGAGCTCACATTCTCCAAAAAGGTATATTTAAATACCTGTTATCTCAAATCATATTGAAGACCTAAGATGAGGGTCACCACTAACAACAGTGGATATAAATTCATGATACAAGTAGTTCCTTTCTAATAATTTAGACTTTTAAGCTGATTGCAGACCTGATTAGACTACTATGATTTTACCTCATCTTTGGGATGATAAGAGCTCATGCCAAGAAGAGAAGTGTCAGCCCCTCCTGTTTATTCTGTATCTTGCATGCATTATTACCATTGTAATTAAGTAGTAGCAATATTTCAAGGTACTTACTCATTTGGTAAGGGTCATCTTAGAAATAAAAAATAATAATTCCACCTAATGGAATCCACCTAAACAGCAGTGGGTTGTAATATATGAAAAGTGAGTAGAACCATGAGGGCATGGAAATCAGCCCCTCATCAGTGTGGAACCCCCTCCCCTATTCAGGATGTTAGGCAGGTAGACACGATATGAGCAGGCAAAGGGAGAATAAGGCCAGTGGAGACCACTAAAAGGGACTCAATGAGTTAATCAGATAAACCAGGGAACCACAGGGGACTCACAGAATTAGTGAGTTAATTAGTTGAAGTACCAAAGGCCAGGAGCAACTTGGAATGTCTGGATATTCCCCAGATAAAGAAAAGTATCTAGAGTAGCCCATGTCTTCATTGTACCGATTAGATCATGCCATTATAAAATCTACTTAGCCTGCCAAAAAGGTCCAGCTTATTCATTTTTTTTTTAATTAAGGTATCATTGATGTATAATCTTATGACGCTTTCACATGAGCAACATTGCGGTTGCTACATTGACCCACATTATCAAGTTCCCCCCACACCCCATTGCAGTCACTCTCCATCAGCATAGTAAGATGCCATAGAGTCACTGCTTGTCCTCGTGCTATACTGCCTTCCCCACGAACCCCCTACATTATGTGTGCTAATCATAATGCCCCTTAATCCCTTTCTCCCTCTCCCCACCCTCCCTCCCCTACCCCTTTCCTCTGGTAACCGCTAGTCCCTTGTTGGAGTCTGTGAGTCTCCTCAGCCCACCTTATATTCTTTAACTTAACCTATATGCTGTTCTTCCTCTTCTTTCAGTCCCTTAAGTAACTTTGTAATCAGGGCAGGAGATAGACCTTGGAAGTGTAAATAAACCTTTGTGGACAAAGATTGCTCAGATACGAATAAACACAATCACCTAATAACCCTATTCTTAAGATGAAGCTTCAAAAGAATTATAAATCACCTGTATACATGATGCCTTATGCATACCCTTACCAAAAAAGACCCTATGAAACCCCAGACCCTTAAGCACACCTCCTCTCTGAAGTTGCCCACACTCACCTTTCTTCGAGTGGGTCACTCTGTCTGTTCTACTCCAGATAAGTAGGGAGGCGCTGCTGAGAGCTCGAATTTGGGCTTCCAAGTTCCCATTGCCTGGGTGACCCAGAAGGAATGCAGTTGTACAATCTTTCTCTTTACTAGCCTGCCTGAAAATCTCCTTTCTTTGCTTTGGTAAGTTCTCAGAACATAATCTTACTCCATCCAGTGCTCTGTGGCTCCCCCAGATCCTGGGGTGGTAGGGACTTAGTTCCCACACCGTGAAGATTCAAGTGGACACTGGACAACAAGTGACCCTGGCTTTGAGTTGACAAGGGATTTGCCCAATGCCGACAGGAGTTCAATAAGTTTCCCTTTCTTGCCTTGGTCTACCATGACTCTGGCCTACTCCTGCCTTGGAGTGTATTCAAATAACACTTTCTGCTTCACTACTGTGACTTTACCTTTCAATTATTTGTTGCAGCAGGGACAAGGCCTGAGGAGAGTGAACTCAGCCCCTCGCACGGATGCCACGTGTGCCACGATAAGCGTGTGCCTGTGTGACTCGCTGGCCCAGTGAGGCCATGGTGTCGATCTTTATGCTCAGTATTAGGAAACCTTCAGTCCTTTCTTATTTCCTTAGATGAACAAAATTATAAATAAGAGTTCCAAGATATTCTCACCTCTTCCTACTTGGGAGACCATTTTTGTAAACCACAATTCTCACCTTACCATATTATCAGGCACAGGTTCAAGATGTGCCCAGAAACTCTGCTTGTCTATAATCTGGACCTTCACTCATGGTGATTTTCTCCAAGAAGTCTGCAGTAAGTTGAACAGTGGATCCAAAAAGATAGATCCAAGTTCTAACCCCCATCACATCCATCATTATGACCTGGGAATATGATTGGGAAATAGGGCCTTTGTAGATGCAGTTGGTTAAGGACTTTATGGTGATATCATGCTGGATTTAGAGTGGGTCCTAGATTCAGTGATAATTGTCCTAGTGAGGCAGGTGTTGGTCAGAAACAGACAGGTAGAGCTCAAGGCCCCGGACATAGGCAGACAGAGCTCAAGTCCTAGGAAGGTGCAGGCAGAAAAGAACTAGGATCAAGGCTTCACAGTAAACAAGAAGCCTCATCCTGGACATCTGGGGAAATCAGCCTGAGGAAAAATGGAGTTTTTCCTTCCTTTGATCCTAGCTTGGCCGTAGCAACAGGCCCCAGCAACAACTCCCAGCCACTTGCATGGTTTACTCCATTTTTGTGCTTATAAACCCTAAACATTGTAGCTCCGACAGCATCCTCCCTTGGAACCCTCTTGAGAAGCGGGTTCTTTTCTTTCTTCTTTCACTCTTTTATTAAATTTTGCTGTTTGCTCCATACTCTTGCCTGCTGCCTTCATTCTTCATCGCCTCCAAGACACAATCCTGGGAAAAACAGCATCTTAGCTGTTAAACCTAGGAAAAGACAGCAAAGGGGAAGACCCAGAGACCCAGAAGGGAAGGCCATGTGGGGATGGAGGCAGATATTGGAGTGACATATCTACAAGCCAAAGAATTCCCAGGGTCACCAACAGCTACCAAAAGCTAGAAGAGAGTCATGGAACAGATTTCCCCTCAGGATCTCCAGACGGAACCAACCCTGCCAAAACCTTGATTTTGAAATCCTGGGCTCTGAAACTGTGCGACAATAAAGTTCTGTTATTTTAAGCCATCAAGTTTATAGTAATTAGTTTCAGAGGCCTAAGGAATTAATACAAAATCCTATTGTCTCTCTTTATAGCTTAGCCCTTCAAGGACACACCCTCCAATATGTTCACTCCACCAGACAGGTTCATATCTCTAAACCTAATTGTGAACTATGTCCAGCTGCTTCCTTATACAACTCCAGAATCAAAGGATATATCCAGGCATCTTTTTCAGCGACCTAGAGCTATCACGGACAGTTAAGATGCTAGGATCTTTAAGAGGTTAGTTTGCATAGTTTAAAACATGACCTGTGGGGTCATTGTGGACAGCTCCTTAAATCCACTTAACAGAGATGATCTTTCCTTCCTCTCTGTGTAGGATATTTATGTGAAGCCTTGGCACTGATATAGGCATTTTGCTACTATGAGAGAAGCCAGCCTACACATGAAGCTGACACATGGTCCTAAGAGAGTAACCGAAATAGAATTGGCACCCTGATCAAATCACACCTGAAACATGAAACTTTCAATCTGCTCAGTAACTAGGTCATAAGAACTTTTATCATAGAAATCTGCTTGTATTGGATATTTTATCACTTGCCACTGAGAATAACTGAGCTGGCATACTCTCCTCTCTCTTGTCCTGTCCTTTTTCTTTTCTTCACTTATAAATTCAACAATTATTAAGTCCTTGTTGAATTGTAGGCCTTTATACTCCATTTTTAAAAAGTGTATTATTCCCAGAATGGTTTCCAGAATTTTCTTAGTGTAACCATAATAAGATATGTTGGTATTTTCCATGTCCTTTTGCCAAATGATGGACTTTATAGTGAGCACAGAACATTGATACATTTTGCACAGAAAATTTAAGACAACAAAGTTCTTATGTATATATTCTGCTACTCTTTTTTGTCAGAAAATTGTTTTTAAAATGGGGGTTAGAACATCCTCCCCCCAACACGATGAATTTAACATATATTTATAGTACATCTGGTATAAAAAGGCTCTTTTAAAGGTGCTGGGAGAAAAAAGTGTACCAGGATTTAAATATTTCTATTTTCCTGTTAAAGTTACAGTCCTCCAGCTGGGCTGATGAAAGGATGTAGCTCAACTTGCCTCTTGATTTTCTGTCATCTCATAATTTCTATTTAATTTTAACCCCTTGTATTAGTGTGCTCAGGCTGCTGTAACAAAATACCACACACCCTCGGTGTCTTAAACAACTGAAGTTTACTTTCCCACAGTTCTGGGGGATGGAAGTCCAAGATCAAGGTCGTGGCAGGGTTCGTGCTGCTGAGCCCTCTCTCCTTGGCTTGCAGACGGCCGCCCTTCTCTCTGTCCTCACACGGCTACTGAAACGACCACGTGCACTCTTGCTGTCTCCTCTGCTTCCTAGAGGGACACCAGTCCTAGGGATTAGGGTCTTAGCCTTATAACCTCACTCAACCTTAATTACCTTCATAAAGGCCCTGTCTCCAAATACATTCACATTGGGGGTTAAGACTTCAACATATGGATTCGGGAGGGACACAGTTGTGTACATAGCACCCCTCTTCTTTTTGCCAGCTACGTCTCTTCGTCTTATGGGCATAGTATATGTTTGAAATTCATCATATGCACCCACTCATGCCTAAAGGGAGAAGAGGGATTTAAAATTTATTTACAAAAGAATATTACCACTTACTGAGGGACAGCACTGGTAACATTCCTAAGTTTTAGTCATAATGACTTGAAAATAGTTGAAAGCAGTCAACATCCTATTTGGAATGTCCATTATTTGTTTGGTTTATATATTCAGGTCCAACTTGCCTTTGTTAATCAAACTTTCCAACACATACAGACATACCGTTTGTAGCGGATGAAGCTAGTGTTCACACGGCGACCTCACACAGCGTCCTTAGCCCTGCCTCTCTGCTTAAGGACACGTTTTCCCAGGCCTGGAGGGATCATTCCAGCTCTATCAACCTGTTCAAATTGTCCCTTTACTGTACAGCTCCCCCTGGGACCTGCTTCCTCCCCTAGTCCCTCATATACTATTCTAGGTCATACTGATAGTCTCTGTCTCCGACCCTCTATAACCAGTGTCATTACAGCTCTGGTGCTTAATCCCATCTTTATCTGATTTGTATTTATGAACATGAAATACTTTCTCAAATACGTCATCCTGCATGTCACCCTATTTCTAATCCTCAACGCATGGTAAAAGGACCAAGCCTTGACCTGGACCCTCAGGTCCCCAGCACTAAATGGGGAGCCAACTGAAAACTTGGAAAAACCTGGGTGTGGCCCCACTCTGGGGCAGCGGGCAAAGGACTCAGATCCCTTTTTTGGGATTTCCCACTTCCAGGTCCTTCCCCTGTGTGTTCCCCAGACATTATGTAACTACCCTGATTTACAGTCCGAACACTGTGTTCAAGTTCGATTTTCCCTCTTGGCATGGTAAACAATGAAGACTGAGAATTGAAAATGCTCCTATTAACCTAGCATCTAAGCAAGCAGCTTTTCTAATATAAACATTTCTATTTCATGGAACCAGACAAATGTACTTTATTAACAATATTGTCTAGAGGACTTTAGATTCAGGTATATTTTTGTGCCTATAAAACCAGTCACCATTTCTATTTCCCATGGACATCAAGCTAAACTTTGTGTGAACTTTAACAATGAATGAAAATTGATTAAAATCTCACATGCTGAATTATTTTTTCCCAAGAATAGCTAACAATTTTCCAAATAAACTTGACCTCTTCACTTCTATTCATTTTAATATAAAGATAAATGGAAATCACATTCAAACAAGTGTGTCAATCCAACTTGGGCAAGCCTAGAAACAAACTTATGCCTGTGAAAATGAAAAGTAATTTACTTGTTTTATTAAGATGTATGCAAAATGACAGCTGAGATCTAATGTGTGGTTAGTAGCTCTGTGCATTTATTTACGATTCCCTGGTACTTTTTGTTTGTTTGTTTTTCTTTCTTATTTAATGGTTTATTTGTCTTTCCAAGAGTGAGGATGAGGAGCATAGCTCTTAAGGTGAAAGAGATTTAGATTTAAGATATGCTTTTTTTCTGGAATAATTCTTTAATATAAAACCCCTATATCAACAAAACCATCTACCTCCAAAACTTAGCTTTCTGTATAGCATTTTTTCGAAGTGATTTCATATGTATGATACACTTTGATCTCCAGAAGCAGCTCACCATTCTGCCACCACTCACCATGGTGCAGAAAGATATGGGTACATGTCAAAAACGAAATGGGCCCCAAATTCCTCAGGGTACAAAGATAGTGGAGATTATGGTAAGAAAAGCATGGATCCAAGAGGCTCCATCTTCTTTGTAAACTATCTTCAAGGTTGAGTATAACAAGAAATGTGAGGCCACAGTTCCCGCTAGTAATGAGATGGGCATTTGTTTTGAGTGGTGTGTGGACCAGGGAGAAAAAGCCAAGTGTATGAAGGAACAGGGTAGGATCTGACAATCCAAGTCAAGGCCAACATCTTTTAATCTATAAAAATGCCTATTTACTCTTTTCTATTTTTCTGAGCTGAAGCTCAGAGAAGTTAAGTGTCTAGTCCAGTATCACATAATAGGATAAATATTAGCTCAGAAAAGAGCACAGGTCTTGAAGATCCCTATAGAGAATCCCCAAGGCCCCCTGGAGCTATGATAAGATCCTCTAGAATCCACAGCTCTCTCTTTCACTTGTGACATCTTCCAGTACCTGTGCTGGGGCCACCTCTGCAGGGCCATTCCCACACTGAGAGGCCACCCACTGCCAGTGGACAAGGAAGACGCTGGGAGCACTGATCATCTCCCCTGACACCATGAAGTGGCTTGCATTATTTCATCCTCTTGAAAGACCTTCCCACATCATCTTAACCTATCAAAAATCTTTCTTCACTTCAAAACTTTCTTCCTCCCTGATGTTCTCATAGTTGCTGCAGTGATGGTTGCAATGAATTTTTAGTGAATACCTAACAAGTACCCCAAATTGGGTCAAGTTCTGGGAACAAAAATAAAACAATATATTGTTCTTATCTGCCCTCAAGTAATTTACGGTTTAGTAAGGTCGACAGACGAAGAGATTGACGATCACATTATATAACAGTGAGGTTACTTACAGACTTTCAGAGGAATGACTTCATCAAAGAATTCAGTTTGACCTCAAATCCCCTTCCCTCAAGTGCCTATACTTATAATTATTCATCAAAAAGAAAATGAAACACTTTCTATTCAGAGATATCTCTCTAGGCTTGTGCTGAATTACTGTGTAAATTTTTCATTGGTATTTAACTTTTCACATGATTTTCTTACTTAATCTCCAACAGCCTTCCAGCTCTGAGACTTTGGAACACTAGATTCTACCATCTTGGCAGTGCTATAAATCCCTGCAAAACAGAGACTTCTTTATATAAGTGTCTCGGTTTTCCAGGCACATACACCAAAACTAATTCCTTGGATGTAGCTGACGCTCTGTTTTCCTGGGTTTTGATTGGAAAGTGCATGTCGGCACACAGGAGTCTGGTAGTCTACTGTTCAAGGGTGTCTCTAACATTTACAGATTACACTCATTTAGCAAAGTTAGTTATCTTCTTTAAACTTGAGTGTCTCTACATTTAAAATGAAAATAACTACAATATTGCAGGATTGTTGTAATAATTTAAAAAATATTGCATAATAAAATATGTAGCAGTCTTCCTGGTACACAGATAGCCTTGAAGCATGATCTTTAATTGATCTTACTTTCAAATCTTGTCTCCTCTATTTACAGTGTGATGGTGGACAAATTATATACACTCTGTAAACTTAAACATTCTCATCAATAAAATGGAAACAATAATAATAGAATCAATATTTTGGGATTTTTGTAAAGAACAAATGAAATAATGTTTATAGAGCACTTAGTTGAGTGTCCAGCACATAGAAAGCACTTGACAGATGTCAACTTTTAAGATTCATATTCTTTATCTATTCATTAGGAGCATAATGTGTGAATTCCCAGGACCTTAGAGGGGATCATCATTTATCTACAGATCTATTTTTACCATTTTGTCCTGTAGGTACCTCGGTCCTGACTGAGGAGTGAGAAAAGGCTCTGTGAAGATAAGGATGACAGCACACCACCACAAAGCTCTTGCACATTCCCAATGACTTCTTCACTGACAACTAAGCCTACCAATGGTTGTGTGTTCACTGAACAAAGGTTTAACAAGCCAGGACAGCTGACTCAAAGGTGAGTGGGAAAGATGCAAATCCTGTGTTTAAATTGCTCATGGTCTCTCTAGGGAGTGGGTCATGCAGAATACCGATGTACTTACTGTTATGGGGCACTCAGCATACAAGGGACAGATGAACTGTGTTCACAGAGAGCAATAAAGAGACACCACTGGAGAGGCTGGACATTCTGTCCATCTTGTAGGCGGAGTGACGGTGTGTCAAGCAGGAGAGGCTGAGGAATGATATGGTCAAAGAACCTGAGGCATGCAATGGCCCAGGATGACAAAAGGAAGGAAGGAGCTGCTTTCGCGTTGGTGGTGTGGATGTTTAAGTTGGGAAGATACTAGAACACAAGCAGGAACTAACTTATCCAGAAACTTTCCCTAAATGTCAGTGATTCCTGACATTTGTGGATGATGGATTCCTTTTCAAATTCCAGTGCACATTATGTCCCCTCTTGGGGGAATGATACATACACACAAATATCTGTGTAAAATATCCCTTATCCTGGACAAGGTGGGAAGTACAGACTATAGCCGGGAAAAACACAGTGCGCTCTTAGTCTGTTACTCCAAAAACACAGAGTCTCCACAGGATGAAATAGTAATGAGGTGTGGTGACTTGTTCTCCCCTATCAACTATTTCTTGTTTTTTGTTTCTTTTTCCTTGGAGACTTGCTTATTTTTCATCTCAATAACTATGTGTCCTCCATAGAAGAAAAAAGTCTCTGAGAAAAGGTGACTCACTCTTTAAGGTGTAGGGGTAGGACATGTGGTTCCAGTTTAAGATAATCATCAAAATCCCATCCTTTAGCCAGTTACCGATTCAGGGGAGAGTGTGAGACATATATCTGACCAACTGATTCACTGAAAAGGTTTGCTGAAAGCTTCCAGGAAATAGGCATCCTGGCTTTCCTGGGAGGGCTTCCAGAAGCAAATGGAACAATTTCTCTCTTTTCATCCATATGATTAAGGTCATAAGAGCCCCAGGGGTTATGGCCAGCCATATTCTGTGCCTATAATGGAGATCCAGGCTTTAGAATTGAGCTGGTACCTTGGGAGGCAGAATGAACAGGCGGAAAGGGACATGGTTCTTACTGGTAATTTGAGTCACAGAATCAATACAGACCTGATGATGCACACCTGCCACTGGGCCCTCCTATTACGGTAGCCACCAAGTCCTTTATGTGGTTAAACAAACCTGAATTAGATTTTGATTGGTTTGTTTCCAACACTATCCAAAACAATACATTGGCAAGAAACAGATACATACTCTCCTATTTATCCTACAGAGGCCAACAGTGTTTCCTTTATACTCTCCCCGCTGCCTCCCCCTCTGGGTTTCTCTGTTCTTCCTGTACTGCATTGTCTGAACTCTTAGTTACTCAATTCCATTCGCCTTGATGGAGTTGGGAGAGAATTAGAAGACTTTTGGATCCGACATTTACTCAGTTGTTTCATTTGTCTTAGTAAATAAACCTGCCTCTTGCTAATACTAACTTCCTCTTAAAACACAGCACTATAAACTTACAACTAGTAGACAAGTAAATTCTGGAGATCTAATGAACAACTCTGTTAAAATACAGTAATATCACCAATACTGTATTATAAACTTCAAAGTTACCATGAAACTAGATCTTAATTGTTCTCAATACAACAAAGAAATGCTAATTATGTAAAATAATAAAGGTGTTAGCTAACACTGCTACTGTAGTAACCATAATGCAATATATAAATGTATCAAACCAACACTTTTTATACCTCAAACCTACACCGTGTTATATGTCAATTACTTCTCAATACCATACACACACACACACACACACACATACGTCCAGGGTTTACAGTGTGAACCATCTCTGCCTCTTTGCTCTACCAAGGACTGCTGTGGTTTCCTTCCCCATACTTGGATGTGCACCGAGAGCACCATTAGAAGGTGGCAAATTATCTAACAGGGAAATGAAATACGGAGAAAAACTTCATTCTAACATAATAGTGTTTACAGTGTGTGTGTTCAGATTGTCCCAAAAGTCATGGAACTTGTAAGGATCCTTACATTCAGGCTAGAAATAATTCCATTATGCATTGAGAAGCTCCTGAAAGATTTTAAGGAGTGATATAACATTATCGTATTTGTGTTTTTCAAAAATCGTCATGGAACAATGTTGCTCCACATTTTTATGTCTGTAAATTAATTTATCATTATTTGTTCTTGTGACAGATTTATTACCTCTCTCTCAATTTCTCTTCCTACACACACACACATATGAATATATATGTGCATATATATCATCCTTCATAGTATCACCAACATGCATATAGAAAGTTCTCCTGAGTTTGACTAGATCTTTGAGACTATTCTGTAAAGTGTTTTAGATTTATCACCATTAAATAATTTGTAGTTTTATGTCCTCCTACTTAGAGAAGCCTGTATACTAATAGAATCATAGATTTAAAGTAGATCATAATGTCCTGCATATCCAGTCACCTTTTTTAAGAAAGCTATTTGTCTACAAAGAAGCATAATGTCTGGCAAGTAAGAGCTAGAATTATCGAGCACATCATGAAAACATTTAAAAATGGGAATCGCCTATTCCTGACTAAAAGAACTGATATTTTAGGGCACTATGACATATAAATCATAAACATGAGAAGTAATCAGGAAAAATTTAGCTTAATAGGGACAATTATCACTCTGGATGACATCCCTGACTTGTGCAAACAATACTCAGAATATGCTATTACTTTCATTCATTTTGAATGCGCCACACTCATCTTTCAAAATGCATGCCGGGAACCTGCAAAGATCTAAGTAGGCAGCTACACTTGTTCTCTGGAACTCATTCAGACTGTAGGCCACTCCTAATGGCCTTGTTCTCAACTCTGCAAACTTTCTAATGCTCCCGTTTTTAAGATCCCTTTACTGAGTCTGGTTCTTCTGACTTAGATTTAATCAAGTCTTTTCAAGGGGCTGTTATCTATTTTTTGACTTCATGTATTGTAAATACAACAAGAAGCTCCTGATTTCTTGACCCCCAAATTAATATTAATTGCTGCATAATAAACTACTCTGAAAGTTAGCAGCTGAAAATAACAAGCCTTTATTTTACCATTTCTGAGGTCAGGCACCCAGAAGAGTCCTGACTTTTGGTCATGGTTCAGACTTTCTCATGAGGTTGCAGTCAAGGTGTTGAATGGGGCTGTAGTCATCTGAAGGCTTGACTGGGGCTGGAAGACACACTTCTGAGACCGGATCACTCACACAGTTCTTGGCACAGAACTATTCCTTCCTGCATTTAAATATATGCAGTTTTAAATATATATACAGTTGGCTTCCTCAGAGAGAGGGGAGAGATTGGGAGAGAGAGAAAAGAAAAAGAGAGAGAGAGAAGCAGCACCATCTCTTAAACTTAATCTTGGAAGGAACATACCATCATTTTTTAAATATTCTTTCAGTCATATAAACTACCTTTAATGCAATGCAGGGAGGGAATATATTGGGATGTGGTCATCAGAAGGTGTGATCATTAAGGGCCTTCTGGGAATCTGGCAACCACACTCCCTCTGGGTTCAAGAGTCTTATCACCCAGGCCCACCCACCCCTTATCCAGTTCCCATTGCCCTGTGATAGGAGGGGGAATAGATATCTCTGGAAGGTGTTTCTTCTGCAATGGTATCAAAATATACATGAAAAATATGTCTGTTTTCTAAACACCATGGTGGATGTGAGTAAAAAACTGCTTTCTTCACAAGACACAACATTTTGAACTTTCAATTTGGTAATAGCAGCAGATAAAAAGCAGAGTTGTAATTAGGTAGCTGTCAGAATTATAATAGAATGGACACGTCGGAAATGCTTTTAAAAATGTAGGATGGTCAGTCCTTGAGATCTGAAGTAAAGAGTGACTTTTCTTCTTTTTGTATTTTAGTATTTTCCAACTTTACTATATTTTGTAATAAAGTTAAATAAATACAAACAAATTAAAAAGTAAGTGCATAAAGAGGCTTTGTTTGAAATATAAATATAATTTCATTAGGGCTATATCTACTACTATGCAGAATTCTTGACTGTAAAACATATAGAAAAGGATCAATGAGTTATGATATCTTTAAAAATAACAAAGGCTTAGCTAAAAAATGAAACACTGATACTTTTTAAAAAAGGAATTGGCTCTCTCAAGGAGGAAAAGAAGATATAAGAATCCAAAAAGTGTGCATCAAGAGAAAGAAGTGAGAGTTTGACATCTAAGCTAGATACTCAAAAAGACTAAGGCTTTGCCATAAGAAACAAATCCTACCATTTGCAACAGCATGGATGGAGCTAAAGGGTATTATGCTCAGTGAAATAAGTCAGGCAGAGAAAGACAAATACCAAATGATTTCCCTCATTTGTGGAGTATAATAGCAAAGCAAAACTGAAGGAACAAAATAGCATCAGGCTCAGAGACTCCAAGAAGAAACTATTGGTTACCAAAAGGGAGGGGTGTGGGAGCATGGGTGGGGAGGGTTGGAGAAGGGATTGAGGGGTATCATGATTGGTGCACATGGTGTGTGTGGGGTCACTGGGAAGACAGTGTAGCTCAGAAAAGACAAATAGGGACTCTGGCATCTTACTACACTGATGGACAGTGACTGCAATGGGGTATGGGTGGGGGGACTCGATAATAAGGGTGAATGTAATAACCACATTGTTTTTCTTGCAAAACCTTCATAAGAGTGTATATCAATGATACCTCAATAAAAAAAAAGTATTAAAAAAAAAGACTAAGGCTTTTCAAAACCATTAATGAAGCCTCGATAAGATGCCTGAGACCATTGTGTTAGACTGAACCCAAAAGGAACGGTGATATAGTCTTCAGGAAAAGAAACAAGGCTAAAATCTGGACTGAGGACTCACATCCAGACTAAGGTGGGAGGTTCTGACTGAGTCCGGAACTTACAACATTCAGAACTTAGCACGGAGTGAAGTCTTAGGCAAAGGTATAACAGTGTTGTTCCTTTGTCTACTTTCATGTCTCAGGAGCAACATCCAGCCTGGCTAGAGAGAGCTTTGGTGGACGGAGGACCATGGGAATTGGTGAAGCTGAATGGTAACTATGAGCGTTTTATATCTGATCATTAGTCTTATAGTGATTATGTTAATGAAGCTTTAAGAGCGGAGTCAAAAAGCTTGACTCATCCTTCAGGACAAAAATTGAGGATTTTAGAAGGACATTACACCTATTTTCATGTTAAAATGCCCCTCTTCTAATTCTAATATGAAAACCCATGTTCCCACGTAGAATATGACCCTCCAGAAGAGGACATTTATTTATAAACACCTGAAATATGATAGAACATAGACTATACAGTACATGTAATCAACTGCATAAATAGTGAAACTAGTCACAGTGAAATTATAAACATCTAAATAAGATTAGCAATGTTGAAACCAAACCAAAATCTGTAAGATAAACCTGTAAGAAGTATATTTCAGAAAGGCATACCACAGTCTCCACTGCAAAGGCTGGAATGTGACTTCCAGTTGTTAGAGAACAAAGATATATTCACGCTGAACTTTCTGAAAAATAATTGCTCGTTCGCTTCTACTAGTCTCTTTGCAGTCTTATTTATAATATGTTCTTTTATCCCTGCATAACTTATCATAAATTTACTAATTTAGATCATTTTATTTCTACTAACTAACCTTGGTATCTCTCCCTTTTCTTTTTTTCTATGTTTCATTTCTAATAATGTCTTCAACTCAACACCCCTCAGTTGAGCAGCTACTGGTAGGCACCAAAGAGTCACTAAGTAGAATTGAATAGTTTAGGCCAGGAAGGCAATTGGCAAGGGCTATCTCTGCATTTCCACACATCAGCTACAACTCAGAGGTCCTAGTATGCTAAGGCAATTCCAACATATTCACTTGAAAGAGACACCAACCTAGGACCTGACCCATTATCTCAAGAGGTAACTGGTGAGGATGGGGTACGTCCTCTTCATAGTGTTATACCAGATACCATTTGCTTTGTCAACAGCTCCCAAAATTAAAACAGCATGTTTCCATTTTCTGAGTACCATCAATGTGGCAGGCATCTTTATCCATGCTTGACTTTATCTCCCTTGATCCTTAAAACCCCGTGAGCTCTCAGTATGATAATGCATCTTTTCATCGGAGGAATTAATGCTCATAAATTAATAATACACTAAAAATGCCATAACACAAACCCTACAAACATAACCTATAAAATGCCATAACCCTATAGACTAAAAGGCGATTCCTCCCCCCATGATACCATGTTGCTTTTTCAAGCCAAATGGCATTTGCCTCTCCTCAGATTACTTTTTTTTTCCTCTTTTATGTTTTTTAAAAAAATTTATTTTGGTATCATTATTCTACAATTACATGTGCAATATTATGGTTATTAAACTACCCCCTTCATCAGGTCCCCCCCACCAACCCCATTACAGTCACTGTCCATCAGCGTAGTGAGATGCTATAAAATCACTACTTGTCTTCTCTAAGTTGTACAGCCCTCCCCATGCCCCATCAACATTACATTTGCTAATCGTAATGCCCCTTTTCCCCTCTTATCCCTCCTTTCCCACCCATCTTCCCCAGTTCCTTTCCCTTTGGTAACTATTAGTCCGTTCTTGGGCTCTGTGAGTCAGCTGTTTTGTTCCTTCGGTTTTTTTCTTTGTTATTCTACTCCACATAGTAGTGAAATCATTTGATACTTGTCTTTTTCAGCTTGGCTTATTTCACTGAGCATAATACCCTCTAGCTCCACCCATGTTGTTGCAAATGGTAGGATTTGTTTTCTTCTTATGCCAGAATAATATTCCATTGTGTATATGTACCACTTCTTCTTTATCCATTCATCTACTGATGGACACTTAGGTTGCTTCCATTTCTTGGCTATTGTAAATAGTGCTGCGATGAACATAGGGGTGCATATGTCTTTTTCAAACTGGGCTGCTGCATTCTTAGGGTAAATTCCTAGGAGTGGAATTCCTGGGTCAAATGGTATTTCTATTTTGAGTTTTTTGAGGAACCTATACTGCTTTCCACAATGGTTGAACTAATTTGCATTCCCACCAGCAGTGTAGGAGGGTTCCCTTTTCTCCACATCCTCGCCAACATTTGTTGTTGTTTGTGTTTTGGATGTTGGCCATCCTCACTGGTGTGAGGTGATATCTCATTGTGGTTTTAATCTGCATTTCTCTGATGATTAGCGATGTGGAGCATCTTTTCATGTGCCTGTTGGCCATCTGAATTTCTTCTTTGGAGAAGTGTCTATTCATGTCCTCTGCCCATTTCTTAATTGGATTATTTGCTTTCTGTTTGTTAAGGTGCATGAGTTCTTTATATATTTTGGATGTCAACCCTTTATCAGATACGTTTCATTTATGAATATATTCTCCCATACTGTAGGATGTCTTTTTGTTCTACTGATGGTGTCCTTTGCTGTACAGAAGCTTTTCAGCTTGATATGGTCCCACTTGTTCATTTTTGCTTTTGTTTCCCTTGCCCGGGGAGATGTGTTCATGAAGAAGTCGCTCATGTTTATGTCCAAGAGATTTTTGCCTATGCGTTTTTCTAAGAGTTTTATGGTTTTATGACTTACATTCAGGTCTTTGATCCACCTTGAGTTTACCTTTGTGTATGGGGCTAGACAGTAGTCCAGTTTCATTCTCTTACATGTAGCTGTCCAGTTTTTCCAACACGAGCTGCTGAAGAGGCTGTCATTTCCCCATTGTATATCCAAAGCTCCTTTATCAAATACTAATTGACACTATATGTTTGGGTTAATGTTTGGATTTTCTATTCTGTTCCACTGGTCTGTGGGTCTGTTTTTGTGCCAATACCAAATTGTCTTGATTACTGTGGCTTTGTAGCAGAGCTTGAAGTCAGGGAGCATAATTCCCCCTGTTTCATTCCTCCTTCTCAGGATTGCTTTGGCTATTCGGGGTCTTTTGTGGTTCCATACGAATTTTAGAATTATTTGTTCCAGTTCATTGAAGAAAGCTGATGGTAGTTTGATAGGGATTGCGTTAGGTAGTATAGCCATTTTGACAATATTTATTCTTCCTAGCCAAGAGCATGGGATGCATTTCCATTTGTTAGTGTCCTCTTTAACTTCTCTTAAGAGTGTCTTGTAGTTTTCAGAGTACAGGTCTTTCACTTCCCTTGTTAGGTTTATTCCTAGGTATTTTATTTTTGATGCAATTGTGAATAGAATTGTTTTTCTGATTTCTCTTTCTGTTAGTTCATCATTAGTGTATAGGAAAGCAACAGATTTCTGTGTGTTAATTTTGTATCCTGTAAATTTGCTGAATTCAGATATTAGTTCTAGTAGTTTTGGAGTGGAGTCTTCAGGGTTTTTTATGTACGCTATCATGTCATCTGCAAATAGTGACAATTTGACTTCTTCTTTACCAATCTGGATGTCTTGTATGTCTTTATTTTGTCTGATTGCCGTGGCTAGGACCTCCAGTACTATGTTGAATAACAGTGGAGAGAGTGGGCATCCTTGTCTTGTTCCCGATCTTAGATGAAAAGCTTTCAGCTTCTCACCGTTAAGTATGATGTTAGCTGTGGGTTTGTCATATATGGCCTTTATGATGTTGAGGTACTTGCCATCTATATCCATTTTGTTGAGAGTTTTAATCAAGAATGGATGTTGAATTTTGTCAAATGCTTTTTCAGCATCTATGGAGATGATCATGTGGTTTTTGTTCTTCTTTTTGTTGATGTGGTGGATGATGTTGATGGATTTTCGAATGTTGTACCATCCTTGCATCCCTGGGATGCATCCCACTTGATCATGGTGTATGATCGATCCTCTTGATGTATTTTTGAATTCGGTTTGCTAATATTTTGGTGAGTATTTTTGCATCCACATTCATCTGGGATATTGGTCTGTAATTTTCTTTTTTGGTGAGGTCTTTGCCCAGTTTTGGCATTAGTGTGATGCTGGCTGCCTAGAATGAGTATGGAATTATTCCCTCCTCTTCTATTTTTTGGAAAACTTTAAGGAGAATGGGTGTTATTTCTTCTGTATATGTCTGGTATAATTCCGAGGTGAATCCACCTGGCCTGGGGGTTTTGTTCTTGGGTAGTTTTTTGATTACCGATTCAATTTCGTTGCTGGTGATTGGTCTGTTTAGTTTTTCTGTTTCTTGCTTGGTCAGTCTTAGAAGGTTGTATTTTTCTAAGAAATTGTCCATTTCTTGTAGGTTTTCCAGCTTGTTAGCATATAGAGTCTCATAATATTCTCTTATAATTCTTTGTATTCCTGAGGGGTCTGTCGTTATTTTTCCTTTCTCATTTCTGATTCTGTTTATGTGTGCAGATTTTCTTTTTCTCTTAATGAGTCTGACTAGGGGTTTATCTATTTTGTTTATTTTTTCAAAGAACCAACTCTTGGTTTCATTGATTTTTTCTATTGTTTTAGTCTTCTCAATTTTATTTATTTTTTCTCTGATCTTTATTATGTCCCTCCTTCTGGTGACTTTGGGCCTCATTTGTTCTTCTTTTTCCAATTTCAATAATTGTGTCTTTAGACTATTCATTTGGGAATGTTCTTCCTTCTTTAAATAGGCCTGGACTGCAATATACTTTCCTCTTAAAACTGCCTTTGCTGCGTCCCACAGACGTTGTGGCTTTGTGTTGTTGCTGTCATTAGTCTCCATATATTCTTTGATTTCTGTTTTGATTTGGTCGTTAACCCATTGATTAATTAGGAGAATGTTGTTAAATCTCCATGTATTTGTGAGATTTTTTGGTTTCTTTCTAAAATTTATTTCTAGTTTTATACCTTTGTGATCTGAGAAGTTGGTTGGTAGAATTTCAATATTTTTGAATTTACTGAGGTTCTTTTTGTGGCCTAGTATGTGGTCTATTCTGGAAAATGTTCCATGTGCCCTTGAGAAGAATGTGTATCCTGCTGCTTTTGGGTGCAGAGTTCTGTAGATATCTGTTAGTTCCATCTGTTCTAGTGTGTTGTTCAGTGCCTCTGTCTTTACTTATTCTCTGTCTGGTTGATCTGTCCTTTGGAGTGAGTAGTGTGTTGAAGTCTCCTAAAATGAATGCATTGCCCTCTATTTCCTCCTTAATTCTGTTAGTATTTGTTTCACATATGCTTGCGTTCCTGTGTTGGGTGCATATATATTTATAATGGTTATATCTTCTTGTTGGACTGACTCCTTTATCACTATATAATGTCTTTCTTTAACTCTTGCTACTTTCTTCATTTTGAAGTGTATTTTGTCTGATACAAGTACTGCAACACTTGCTTTTTTCTCCTTGTTGTTTGCATGTAATATCTTTTTCCATCCCTTCACTTTTAGTCTGTGTATGTCTTTGGGTTTGAAGTGAGTCTCTTGTAAGCAGCATATAGATGTGTCTTGCTTTTCTATCCATTCTGTTACTCTGTGTCTTTTGATTGGTGCATTCAGTCCATTTACATTTAGGGTGATTATCGATTGATATGTACTTATTGCCATTGCTGGCTTTAGATTTGTGGTTACCAAAGGTTCAAAGGTTGCTTCTTTACTATCTAACAATCTAACTTAACTTTCTTGTTAAGTTATTGTAAACACCATCTGATGTTTCTTTATTTCTCTCCCTTCTTATTCTTCCTCCTCCATTCTTTATATCCTAGGTGTTTTATTCTTTGCCTCTAGTTAGTATTTGGATGGTCTGCTTTCTTTGCTATATGATTTTATTTTCTCTGGTGACATCGTTTTAATTGTTTAATCCCTCCATCATATTTAAATGATATGGTGCTGGATACAATATTCTTGGTTCGAGGCCTTTCTGTTTCATTACGTTAAATATATCGTGCCATTCTCTTCTGGCCTGTAAGGTTTCTGTTGAGAAGTCTGATGATAGTCTGTTGGGTTTTCCTTTGTAGGTGATCTTTTTTGTCTCTCTCGCTTCCTTTAATACTCTGTCCTTATCTTTGATCTTTGCCATTTTAATCATTATGTGTCTTGGTGTTGTCTTCCTTGGGTCTCTTGTGTTGGGAGATATGTGGGCTTCCGTGGACTGTGAGACTATTTCCTTCCCCAGCGTGGGAAAGTTTTCAGCATTTATTTCTTCAAAGACACTTTGTATCCCTTTTTCTCTCTCTTCTTCCTCTAATACTCCTAGAATGCGAATATAGTTCTGTTTGGATTGGTCACACAGTTCTCTTAATAGTCTTTCATTCCTAGAGATCCTTTTATCTCTCTCTGCCTCAGCTTATCTGTATTCCTGTTCTCTGATTTCTAATCCATTAACAGTCTCTTGCATCTCATCCAGTCTGCTGTTAAGCCCGTCGATCGCTTGTCTGATTTCTGCATTGTCTTTCCTCACTTCCCTCACTTTCTCCCTCAGCTCTTGCACATTTCTCTGTAGATCCATCAGCATGGTTATGACTTTTGTTCTGTATTCTTTTTCAGGAATACTGTGCATTTCCATCCCTTCACGCTCCCTCTCTGGGGTTGTCTGGTTGATCTTAGTCTGGACCATATATACCTCTGTCTTTTCATGGCTATAGAAGTGGTCGCTGGTAGTTGCCACATATGTCAGCTGGGCTCTTTAAGACTTTAAAAAGAAAAAGAGAAAAAAATAGAAATAAAGAAAAAAAGAAAAGAAAAAAGAAAGAGAAGAAAATAAACAAACAAAAAAACGCCCACTCGGAATAGATTCTGTGGGGATGCTGTAGGTGGCGCTGTTGCTCCACTATTCCGCAGCCATGGCCACACAGCTCCACAGCACCCTTTATAGGTCTGGCCGGGGTGGGAACAAATGGGAGGCTGTTGATCTTTTTGGGAAGTCTAGGTGCGGCCACCCTTTCCCAGTCGCCAGCTAAGGAGTCTGAAACTCCCCAGGACTCCCAGCCTGCTGGGCTAAGTGTGCCGGGGTGATCCGGCTCCTCCGCTGGGCTCCTGTCTCTTTAAGACCGCTGAAGAAAGCACGCCCTTTTCTTTTTTTTTTTTCTTCCTGGGAGCCGGCTGCAAGCACCCTGGCGCGTTCCCCGCTCAGATCCTGCCCCCCTGTCTCTCCAATCTCCGCTACACTGCGCCGATGTGTGTCAGCGCTCCCCGCACAGATGACCGGGGCTGGCTACTTCACGGGGTGCACTTCCACTTCCTCCCAGCTCTGAATCCTCTCCTCCCACCGGTGCGCTGGGGTCGGTGAGTGCTCGGGTCCCGCTGGGTCGCGGCTCCGTATCTTAGCCGCCTCACGGGGTGCTGTGTCCTCTCAGGTGTAGCTGCACGCTGTGCACTTTCCTGTGTATTCTGGTCTCTCTTTTAGGAATAGTTGTATTTGCTGTATTTTCATACATATATATAGTTTTGGGAGGAGATTTCTGCTGCCCTGCTCACACCGCCATCTTCCCGGAAGTCTGCCCTCAGATTACTTTTTTGATTCACCTCTCCCACTTGGCTTATCACACACACACACACACACACACACACACACACACACACACGCACACTGCTTAAGTTAGTTAGCTAAACGTACTTTTTAGTACCTGATGTTTGATTTTTGCCAAGCAGCCAAAAACAAACTGACTGAATTATTCATGTTCCACCTAGTTTGCTAAATGATAAGGGACATGTAGCAATAAAATAATATCCCAGAGGACATTTTCACATTTCACTCGCGGTTTCTCTTTTAAAATTTCCATCGTTAAAAGCACCAAACAGCCATAGGCTCCAGATATAATAGCTTCAGCTGCAAATAAAAGAACCGTCTTTATGGATGAAAGGTGTGAAAAGCACTATTACATCAGTCTCTCAGCTATTTAGCCACAGAACATTGTAGTGTGTTCCAACAAATGAGGGCAGCAGTTAATAAACCAGTCTTTTAAACTTGTGTAAAATTTTCCCATACCTGGATTCCAGATCATTTGAGAGGCAAGTATTAATTTGTTTTTTTTCCTCCTAGTTTTTCATATAGACATAGTTAGGTACAGAGGAGATAATGAACTTGGCAGAGGGTCATGAGTAGACATTGATGGAAAATGGGCACATTTTGTAGGACGCTGATTTCAGTGCTTTTCTTTGCATTTCTCATAATAGAAGCACAGCCATCCTGTTATACTTGTATTTTACAGTTCACCAAACAGCCGCAATAACAAATTTTAAATACCTATCAAATGTCATAAAATGTCATTTAATATTGTTCTTGGTTTGTAAAAGGAAAATGAAAACTCATAAAGTTCATGTACATTTTGTGCTGGTTCAATACCCTAAATACCATATGATAAGACTTTCAACAAATATATAGTCAGCTGTAGTAATGTGGTAATATTAAATAAGGGTGTGCTACAATTTTTCACAAGAAAGTAGTCATATTAAAAAGGGTTCTTTTAAAGATGTGCTAAACAACATTTTTGGCTGCATCACAACACAGGTTCAGTTGATAATAAAAACTGTATTTGAACAGAGTACTCTACATTTTTACAAGACTCCAATTCTCCTGTGCAATTATGGAATTTGAAATTCAATTCTCCCTGGAACCATAAAAGAATTAGACCAGAGAAATGCTGTTAAGATTAAAGCAAGATAAAAAGGAACTGCCTCAAAGATCCTTTTATTTTGCTATTTCTTAGTGTCATGTTATATTCCAAGTCACCATGTTGTTATGGAAAAAGACAATGATAAAATACACACTAGACAATTGAATATTTCTAAAATGTTGACTCAGGGATTTTCATTTTTTCCCCTCTCAATAATTATATTTTAATTCACTATGGTAGTCTGTCTATGAAATACATGAAGAGCTTCCAGAGGAATGAATGATTGGCCAATGTTCAACTGTTAACCAAATGTTTGTTATGGACCCAGCACTGTATTAGGCATTATGGGTCATGTAAATGGTATATGAATTAGTCCAAAAAACCAACATGCATTAATTCAAACTTAACTTCTATCTCTATTTCACATCCAATTAGTTACCAAATCCTGTGGGTTCCCTCTCCTTAATAATCTCTCAAATTCTACATCTACAAAACCACTATTCAGAATTACCACAGCAAGTTCCTAACTGCTCTACTTGTTTCCAAACTTGTCCACTTTAATTCATTCTGAGCAATAGTTTGGAAATAATACTGTGGTTAAACCACTCTTGTACTTTGAGGTATTTCAGAATTATTTGCATTTAACCCATGATGAACTTGAAGCCTAGTGGCATGATCTTTCATGAGCTAACCCTTTGTACTTTCTAGCTTTTGATATTTTACTCTTCTAAATATTTCATCCAAATTAAACATTCATTTCCTGAACCAGAAAACCCATTCTCTCTCTCTCTCTCTTTCTCTCATTCTCAATCTCTCTGTCTCTCTCTCATGCCCGAGTCCCTTTTTACACATTTCCTCTGCTAGAACACACTTCCCCTCAACTTTTGTCTGGCTCACTCTACTAGTTGGTTAAGACTTAGTTCAGGAATCATAGCTTCTGTTGTACCTTCCTCACCATCTCCTTTCCTGTGGATCAGATCCTTTTCCATATAAACTCTTATCTGAGGTACTTATTGTCTGATACTATATTTATATGGTTGTCTTCCATGAGATGTCTGTCAGACCTTTGAAGACAAAGATCATATTCTACTCATCTTTTAGATATTCAACCTAGACAAAATCCGGTACATGGTTATCAGTGAAACAAGGAAATGTTTGTGGAATAAATAAATTAATAAGCTGAAAATACAGAGAAAATATATTAATTCCACCTTAAATTGCAAATTTCCTATGTTTTTATCTGTCCCTGAAAACTATATTCAGTAGAATAGTTGGCATCTGTGTCCACAGTATTGATTTCTAACATTTTATAAATGATATGCTTCCATTATTAATCATATGTTTAAATAATAATAAAATGCATTATCAACTGTAAGGTTAACTATAAGACACCATAAATGGTGGGACATATCTCCTCTACAAAGATATGAAAATGGTGGGCAGGGGAACGTGAGTCTTAAAATCAGTGAAATAAAAATTCCTTGATTCCTTGAGGTCTTACCATGTGCTTGGCACTGTTCTATGGTTTATATTCATAATTCTCCTAATCCTAACAATAATCTTACAAGGAGGATACTTCTATTATTCTCATCTTAAAAATTAATTAGCTGAGTTCAAAGAAAGTTAGGCAATTTTCCCAAGGTTACAGAGACTGTAGGTGATGATGCTAGGATTTAAGTCTCTATTTTACTCCAAAATGTATGTTCTACTGTCTGAATCATTCTTAATATTCTTTTACTGGGTTCAGCCCTGAGAGGAGAACCAAAGAAAATAATATTACTAACCCTCATTTTAGAATATACCTTTGTTGGCTCCGTTTTAAACAGACAAATCCAGAGAAACACAAATACACACAGAATTTCTAAACAGTGTGGTAGATATCTTTCTTTAAATGTTACCTATTTAGCATTCAAATTAGTATAGCATGTAAATTGGAAAAAAACCTAAACAGGGCTGGACTGAGGAATGAGTAACATGTTACATTGTAAGGTGACAAGAGAAAGTAAGTCTACCCAAATACTGAAGTATGAATAATGAAAAAAAATAAAAACTTCAACATAATGCAAGAGAATTGAACCAATAAAATGTTGAAGTCAATACCATGGATTATGAATGAATTTAACCCTTCCTGATTGTTATTAAGGGCTCTATAATGATCTGTAACCTTCAACATAAGTAAAAAAAGAACATATCTGAACCATTTTTGTCCTTTCTAATTGCTCACTGTAAACACAGGTGTGCATGTGTGCACAAGCATGCACACACACACATCCACATCCAACTATTGTTTTCCACGTCTCAGTGCCAATTCTCTGGAAAACTAAGGTAGGAAAAGGTAAACTTTGCCCAGTTCCTGTCTCTTTTATCATGGTCCCTGGATATTCAATGTCACAGCGTTTTATCTGGCCAATCAGGACCTCCTCTCTCCCGTACCCCAGTGCTGCTTTCTTGTCTCATCACCACCACACACAACTCATTTATCCACAGTCCATTCTCTCACAATACCACTCTCTGAGAGAGATAATCAGATCAGGCACTCTGAACTGATGATATTTTAATGAAATATTCTTTTCAGTCACTTTTTATTTTAACCAAGGGTAAAGCTGGCCTAAGTCAAAATTACAAGGAAAACAAATTTCATCTTAGACACTTACAAAATCCAAGATATGGCCCTTTATTCATGGTCATGGAAACTCCTTCCCCCTCCCATCAGACACCTAGTGCATTTCGTAGCCTCCCTGGAACTTTCTAAAAACTGTATCTGGTATATAGACATATTTTAGAAAACCAACTAAGATGTGACAACAGTTGAGTCGATGGCTTCAGGATTTTCAGCAAAGATATTCTGAGTTTAATTTGCCACAATGTGTTCTTGATGACACAGTACCACCATCCAGACTTGGGATGTAGTTAAGAATACATAAGAATATATGCACTTCTATTATTCTATTTCTTTGCTTTTATTGAAAATGGTAACAATATAGCATCCATTATTAAGCTCATCCCAGACATGGCTTCCTCTAGGAAGCTTTAACTATCCTCTTCTCTGACCCCTCGAACCATGCCCATCCGTACCAGGGGTCTTGTCTTCCACGTGCACTCGTCAGTTCACCTGGTCTGTGGCTCCCTCCCACACAGAAACTAGCGCTTATTTACATCTCCATGCCCGAATACAAGAGACGCTCATTGTAGGTCTAAGTTTTCCCTCAGCTTTCCACACTACTTCAGTCATGTCGCTTAGTGATTCTCAAGTAGAAGGGGAAAACACTATTGCCTAAGACCAAGAATCCCCTGGGGGCTTTGCCAACCCAACACAAGCACGATTATGCTGCCGTATTTCCTACAAGAGTGGGCAGCCTCCTCCACCTCTCCTGGATGAAGCACTGCTGCCTCAGTCACTGCACAGGACAGCGAAAAGGAATATGCTATGACCTTTAGGTGCACTGAGGTAGGAAACATAGAGGAAAAACATTGTTTTGATTCTGCAGAATAGTGTGCAGGCCTTTCAATGAACTGCTCCTCTGTGACTTCCTACGTGCTGCACCCGACCTCTACTCCACTGGACTAACTCGTATTAGTCTTTCACATTCTAGACCAAATATCACCTCTTCCATGAAGACTTCTAAGATCTCCCTTTGCTTATCTATATAGACTTCTCAGATGTTCCTAGTGCCCTGTGTGCACAGCTATCAATGTGTTGTCTATGTTTACTATATTTGTCCAATTCATTCTTAGTCCCACCCACTAAACCATAGCACCTTGAGTTCAAGTACTATGTCTTTAATGTTTCCATCACAAGGCCCTATCACAATAACACTCAAATGATATGTATATGATAAATGATTCCTGATAGAAGAATAATGGAGTGAATGAATTAATCTTCAACCTTGAACTGAGTGATGTAGAAAATAAAATAGAATTGTATAACATGTTCCTTTGGATTTCTTTGAGGTGATATGACTAACACAGGAACAGAGAGTGGCATAAGATATGGTATGATAAAGTGCTAAATTTATCATCTCTGAGTTTTCAAGTGAAGAAAAAATCCATTTTAAATAGAATTAGAAGAAAATGTTTCACTACAGGAAAAAATGCTTTAACTGGAATCTGAAATTGTGACAGACTAGAATCAATAGCCAAGAGAAGAAAGGACATTCTGTGAAAAGAGGAGACTGCCTATCCTCGGTGTGGCTGTAGGAACGGCTTGGTTTGTGTGCCCCAGAGGCCATGCAAAGGAAATAACAGAAGCTGGAGACAGAGCAGCAGCCAGAGAAATGGAGGAGGTCAGACCCCTCATTTTCACCTCCTGGGATATGCCTTATCTGAAAGAGAATATAGTTCCTTCAACCGCAATGCCCAGTTCTTAGAGATTCCCCCTGGGGCCAGGGCAGTTGTTAATTCTGTCTTAGTACCTACCTAGGATTCTGAGGCAGGAGCCAGGTTGAATTACAACCTGAATTGAATCTTTTTACATAAGTCTTAGAGGAATGGGCAAAACCTCTAGACTATTCTTTTTTTTTTTAGTTTATTTTGATATCATTAATCTACAATTAAATGAGTAATATTATGGTGATTACACTACCCCTTCATCAGGTTCCCCCCCCAACCCCATTGCAGTCACTGTCCATCAGCTTAGTGAAATGCCATAGCTCTAGACTATTCTTAGAGATAAAATTTTCAAAGCCAGGGTTCAGATTTAAAGATTACAACTGAACAAGAATTCTGCTTTTGGTTTAAAAAAAAAAGGCTATTTACCCAAATAAAAGCGGCCAAGTCAAGTAGCCAGTTTGTTTTTAAGCAATTGAATTACTAAAGAAATCCATCATGTTTCAAAAATACATTTGCTGCTATTTTACTTCTAAGACAGTGACTAGTCCCTGTGCCCATACCAGAAGAGTCTGCTAAACAAATACAGTTCCCAGGCAGTCCTTCCTAAAGTTCCTCTTAGGTGTGGCCAGAAAGAACAATGTGCAGGAGAAGTACATGCAGAGCATATGGGGGAGCTGGAAAGAATGAGCTGGAAATCATGCAGTTGGAAGGGCTCGAGCCAGACAATGGCTGCCCCTGACTTCCCCGTCTAGCAGTATATACTATTTGCTTCAATCCGGGGCAGATGTGTGCAGTCCCCTGTTCCCCTTTCTTACATGGGAATCTGAATCAATGTCTTCCTGTTTCCTCACTATCGTCGTGTAATATGGGTCTGAGAAGTGGCTAAATATACAGATTTTGCTCACATATTGCAAGATAATGAGTGTCAAATCCATATGTTACTAAAAGAATGCATTTCACAGAGAGACTAAACTTAGGGCTGGTTGCAGTAGCTGGACATGACTTTGAGTTGGCTACTATTTGAAAGGGAGTGAGTGCATGTGTGACACTTGAATTATATTAGACTGGGGACTCTTGGAATTTTTTCTTTTCTTCTTTTCTTTCTTTCCTTTTTCTTTCTTTCTTTTTTTCTTTTTGTTTGTGCTAGGGAGTGTGTACAATGGGCAAACAAGCACTTGACCTCAGTGGCTCCACGCCCTCTACCATACGGGGGGCCAGGTGACTCAAGATGAGCCCATTAAAGCCCCATACAATCAACCACAATGATACGTGTAATATTAGACACATGACTCAAGCTGGGCTAATCAGATGCATTACCTCAGTTCTTCCGGTGAGGACACCTGAGTAAGTGCTATCTCTTGGAGTCATGGAAACCAAGAGTTGAAAGCAACTTAGAAACAGGGATAAAGAGAGAAGAGGAGTAAATCCTAGGCTTATGGTGTCCTCATTTTTAGTTCTTTATATTTTGTATCTACCCTTGTTTTGGCATTCTTTTCTCTGATTTTGTGAGGTGCTATAGTGTTTCACTGACACATTCCTCTTCCTTGTTTTGGTCTGTTGGAGTTTAGTTGCTGCTGCTTAAAGAAGTCCAAACAATCGAGAACTTTACATGCATATCTCGATCCATACAACTTTTTAAAGTAGTTATTGTTATCCGTAAAACAGGTAAGAAAATTGATAGTCAGCAAAGTTAGGTAATTTTCCAAAGTCACATGGCTCAGAAGTTTTAGAACTGAGATAAGAATTGAAGTCTGAGGCTGTACTCAGGGTGCTTGTCTCTTCCCTGTACTTCCCTGTCTTCTAAAGATGGCTAGGAGTTGATGAGTCTGAGAAGGAGAGCAGGGTGCATTTGTTCAAGTGGGAAGCCACCCATGTTCATGTCCTGTCCCAAGAACTGTAAATAGCAGTCGAAGAAGAAAGTACAGTGCACTGGTGGGGGTGGCCATACGAATCGAGTATGGGCACAATACCAAAGAATATCAGCAAGGGACAAACAGACTACACTGATGTTTGGGAAACAAGTTTGGCAGCAGTGGGGATAGTGCAGTGGAAGAAGGCAACAGTGGAGAGCAAGAAGACCAGATAGGAGACTTCTGTGGTCATGTGGACAAAGAATGCTGGAGTCTCAAGTAACATGGGGATTGATGGAGTGAACAGAGCCATAGTCAGTAAACTAATTTATCAGAGTTACAAGAAATAGAAGAAGGACCTGTCAGCAAAGACTTCCAAATATGTCTTTGAGCAAGTGTGTAGATAATGGTAACATTTACTGAACATGGTACTGTAGGAATAATGGCTAGTATCAGGTGAAAAGGGACAGATTACTTTTGCCCAGTTGATTTAGAATATAAAATGGGAAATCCTAGCAAGCAGATTGCTAGTTCTGGAGGTTAGGAGAGTTGTCTCATGGTGGAGACAGAGAATTGGGAGTCATTAGTGATAATCCTACAAGAGAAGCCCTCTTGGGGGTAAAAGTAGGTCTCAGGTCTCTGCTTTCCTGTACCAAAAGCTAATTATTTAATTATTGGAAAAACAGGGACAGGAGTAGTCAAGGGTAACGGGCCAGGTGACGAAGCTCGAGTCAGCAGTCAAATAAGCAAAGCTATCTCAGCCCAGGGAATGGCTTAACACCCAGGACCGGTGAAACCTCAGGAGTTAGGGGAGCAGGGAAAGCAGCAGGGAAGTAGGCAGAGTGAGGAGCTAAGAAAAGTGAAGCGAAGAAGGGACCTGATCAATGATAAGATTTCAGAACTGAACAGGGAACAAATTACCCAAGAAAAAGTATGAGGGCATGCAGAGATCTCCAAGAAGGAAAACTAAGGTATCTGCAGAGAGGAAATAATCATCTGGTTCAGATAATGCAGAGAAATCACGTAAAAACAAAATATGTCCTTTGGATTCAGTCAGCAGGAATTTCTTGTTGACCTTCATAGGGACATACTATTTGGGAGATGTTCACTTACTGGTTAAGAATTCAATCACCATCAGTCATCACCGCTTAGCGGGCTTCTGTGCGCTCCTTTTGGTAGAGTCTGCTCAATTTTACAAATGCAATGGTAAGAAACCTGGCAATATAACAAGAGTCAATAATAACTACCCCTGAACACATGAATCAGATATGTCCTCACAGGTATCCCATAATGGAAGACAGGGTAGGTCCTCTTTGCTTTCACATACTCAAAATGATGATTGTTTTCCATCCACCAAGGTCTATCCTTTGTGAAGCTGGCAACTGAGCGTCTGAAGCCAACCAGATGACTCCAGCAAAATGTGGTGAATGGCAGAACAAAAGACCAAAGGCGAGCTGGGCATTTGATGATCCCAATGCAGGTGGCTTCTTACCCACGTTTAACAAAACACTGAGGAAGGCGGCCACCCTACATGTGGGCATTGTGAAACCAGCCCAGAGGGACAGAGAGAAGACTTTCATGTGCTCCCCTCATCCTTCTGTCTTTGCCTCTGCCTCTGCCTTTTCTATTTCTCTCTGTACTGTGCAAGACCCACTTCTTTCTAGGCTTTGAACGCCATGTGAACATTGAGAGCTCCAGTGAAGTACAGGTAGCATGAAACCAACTCCTCTAACTTCTGTTTCTCATAAAGTGATCAGAAAGTGAAGGAGAAAGTTCCTCACAGTTATGTCTCTATGCAACTGTCAGGAAGGTATCATAAAGCTAAAATGATCTACTTAAATATCTAAAGAGGCTTTTACTTTTAAAAGTGGGGGGGGAAGAAAGATACCTGATTTTAGGAGCATATCTAATACTAGTTGAAAACCTAATCATTAGAATTATTGCAATTTAGAATTGATTGCTGGGTAAACATTGGGAACTCTAGGCTTATGTAAAATACAAGAAAATCATGTTTTATAATTAAATAGTTAATAGTGACTATTGTATACTGGAATCATTAACAAATTGAAAAGAAAAACAATGGAAAGATCAAGGTCAATTGGAATATCACAGAACCACAGAATCTCAGGGTTGAAGTCTCTAAAGCAATGTTTCCAAACTCCAGCTAGCACCTGAATCCTGGGAAGATGGACGCCAGTCTGAAGTCTGAAGAATCCTTTGGCTTGGGCTAGATGGAAGGACAGTTGGGGTCTTACTCTGATGGGGTCTTATACTCTGCAGGGAGAGGAAGAGAGAGAGATGGAGAGAAAGAGGGAAAGGGAAGGAGCCAGTCCATGAGTCCTGGTGACTCTTCTAGGAAATGTTATCAATTATGCCATCCTGGAAATGGGTACAACAGAGCCTAGGAGCTGAGCCTTAGTTTTCAGCACTTCCACTGAAGAAATGGGACTGGACAACTGATAAAGCTTTAAGTCATCTCTTCTGAGTTTTGCCACTGTCCAAACACTCGATCAGTCATTTGCTAAATTTTCCAGGCTGTCCACAATTGCAAATGTTAATCTTGTCCAAGCACCATAGTGCTATTTATCTCTTCTTACCATTACAGCAAAATACCACAGCTCTGTCTCACAATGTAGATTATAACAGGAACATAAAATGCAGCAAATTAATTATTTCTCATGATAGCAATGTTTAATGACAAAGAAATAAAAACAGGCTCTCCTCTTCCCAAGGCAATTTTAAAACCAGAATAAGTCATGCTCAGTCTACTCTGATCTACTATAGGCTTCATAAAATGTATTCTTTCAAGGCACTTTTTTTTTTAACGCACAGACACTCCCTGGGGTTGTGGAACAGAGTCAGCCCACACACAGCCTCCACTTACCACTGGAGGCAATTCTTTTAAAGGGCCTTTCAGAAACAGGCACACAGTTACAGCAACAAGCATCTCTGTGCCAGATCTTACTGGGAGAACTAATGGAAAGTAACTGTTGTTTTATTCCTCATATAAACGTATGACTCTATCTGGTTTCCTTGAAATAGATGATGAATGCTATTTTCAGAGCAGAAATATCAGGACTCATGGACGATTCCATTATATGCTTAAGAAAAAGAAAACGGCATCTGAAAGTGATTATGGAGTGACCATTCCTACTACACACCAGACCCTCAGTGTGAAAGAATCAAAACAAACCAGGAGAACCACGGGCAAAGCCGGACTTATGCATACATTAGACTGTAATGGACTTTGCACTGGGGAATATGATGGTGCTTTCCAAAAATCCGGTATGGGAGCAATTCAAAGAAAGCGACATGGTTAGCTGATGTGACTGAACATTGCAAAAAGATTTCTGAGAAAAAGTAAGATTTAAGCTGGGATGGGCAAAATGGGTACGATTGGCATAATTTTGGTAGAGTTGGGATGGGCATTTGGGGAGAGATGAGCTTCATTCAAGAATATTTATTATGAGCTAGGTATAGAACAATATGAAATATAACTTATCATATGGACAATATGGAAAGAGTCTGAGTCCTGGAATCAGAAAACACAAAATAATTTCTTACATGAAGGGACTCTCCTATGTAGTAGTCAAACTTCATCTCCTCTCTAGGTGACTTCCTTTAATACAGGACCATGTCTTAGTCATGTCTACTTTGCTAGGGCTGAGCACAGCACCTCGTCTGTAATTGCAATGAAAATATAACTGACTGAGTAGCCCCTGAATGTGTATTTGAAGAGCTTATGTAAACAAAGTTGAAGGGAATGGACTTAACAGATTCAAGAAACATCAGTTTGCTACATTTTGTTGTCAGGACTATATTCATTGGCACTTTATACTTTTTACTCTATCCTTATGGAGATTTATCTCACTGCATTCATATAACCCCTAAACAACAGGTTAGCAATAACTTTTAACACACATTTTTAGTCAATTGACCACTTACTGTAATGATTGGTGAGATACATGAATAGCTTTTAAAGAAGAAATGCCAAATACTTGATTCTTTGAAAGTAAGGATTTAGGAAATAAAATGCTTTTAAAACAGAATGGACAATGTGGAAACAGAGTGATGTGAGACCCCATTATTGCAATTTTCTTTTGAAGCTCTTATAATACAGGATGGATCCAGGTTTGTAAGGTGGTTTTGATAGTAAACACATAGGAGATCAAGAAAGTCAGAAAATAACTCTGGGCTGGAGTGATCACAAAATCATGAAAACCATGGAATAATGTTGCACAAGTTTCCCAGAAGGGACATCAGCAGCAGAAACATCAAAAGTTTTTATTAAAACCTGCATATTAGCATTCTCCCTCATTTTAAATTTATATGCTATTTATATCTTTTTGCCTGGACACTGATGTTACAATGTTTAGACAATGTCCTTAAATATATTAATCTCAAGAGAATTCCACGAAAATAAAATGTACAGATGTGCCAACAGATGAGTTCTACATAAGACTGCAAATTGACTTCCATAAATTACATCTTGTTTTAAATATCCTAGGAGAGTGGTTCATTTTTTCAAAAATACCTGTAAAGAACCCTGTCATGAACTGCAGAATCGTTCCCTATGTTCTACACTTTGTCAACACATTTCAATATGCTGAGCTAACTTGGCTAGGGATTATCGACACTGAGGCTCCTGCCCTTGCTCTGTGGGGACACTTTTCAATTTTTGACAATGTCCGGATCACACAATATTAGAGTTTGAAGGATTCTTGTAATCAGCTAAAGAGACCCAAGGTAAGATTCCATAATCCTGCTTTAAAATGTACTACATGTAAGAGAATGAAACTGGGTTACTGTCTAACCCCATACACAAAAGTAAACTCAACATGGATCAAAGACCTGAATGTAAGTCATGAAACCATAAAACTCTTAGAAAAAAACATAGGCAAAAATCTCTTGGACATAAACATGAGCAACTTCTTCATGAACATATCTCCCTGGGCAAGGGAAACAAAAAAAAATGAACAAGTGGGACCATATCAAGCTGAAAAGCTTCTGTACAGCAAAGGACACCATCAGTAGAACAAAAAGACATCCTACACTATGGGAGAATATATTCATAAATGACATATCCGATAAAGGGTTGACATCCAAAATATATAAAGAACTCACGCACCTCAACAGACAAAAAGCAAATAAGCCAATTAAAAAATGGGCAGAGTAGCTGAACAGACACTTCTCCAAAGAAGAAATTCAGATGGCCAACAGGCACATGAAAAGATGCTGGTGCTTGACATCGCTAATCATCAGAGAAATGCAAATTAAAACCACAATGAGATATCTCCTCACACCAGTGAGGATGGTCGCCGTCCATAAGACAAACAACAAAAAATGCTGGCGAGGATGTGGAGAAAGGGGAACCCTCTTACACTGCTGGTGGGAATGTAAATTAGTTCAACCATTGTGGAAAGCAGGTTCCTCAAAAAACTCAAAATAGAAATACCATTTGACCCAGGAATCCCACTCCTAGGAATTTACCCTAAGAATGCAGCAGCCCGGTTTGAGAAAGACATATGCACCCCTATGTTTACCGCAGCACTATTTACAATAGCCAAGAAATGGAAGCAACCTAAGTGTCCATCAGTAGATGAATGGATAAAGAAGATGTGGTACATATACACAATGGAATATTATTCAGCCATAAGAAGAAAACAAATCCTACCATTTGCAACAACATGGATGGAGCTAGAGGGTATTATACTCAGTGAAATAAGCCAGGCAGAGAAAGACAAGTATCAAGTGATTTCACTCATCTGTGGAGTATAAGAACAAAGAAAAAACTGAAGGAACAAAACAGCAGCAGACTCACAGAACCCAAGAATGGACTAACAGTTACTAAAGGGAAAGGGACTGGGGAGGATGGGTGGAAAGGGAGGGATAAGGGGGAAAAAGGGAAACAAAAAAAAATGAACAATTGGGACTATATCAAGCTGAAAAGCTTCTGTACAGCAAAGGACACCATCAGTAGAACAAAAAGACATCCTACAGTATGGGAGAATATATTCATAAATGACATATCCTATAAAGGGTTGACATCCAAAATACATAAAGAACTACGCACCTCAACAGACAAAAAGCGATTACGATTAGTACACATAATGTAGTGAGGGAGGGGACACAGGAAAGGCCGAATTTACAGAGAAGACAAGTAATGACTCTATAGCATCTTACTACGCTGATGGACAGTGATTGTAACGGGGTATGTGAGGGGGACTTGATAATAGGGGTTCTAGTAACCATGTTATTCAAGTGATTGTACATTAACGATACCAAAAAAAATGTATTCTAGCAAATGTATCTTCAAGAAGTAATTTATGAAGCATTACCTAAATTCCTCCTATTGTCCTAATCATCACTGGAGGTAAGACTGTCAGCTTACACGTCTTCATTCCTACACACTCAGAAATAAAACACACACACATATGCATACACATGTACATCCCTTCATCAACCCACGGGTAAGTAGTGCTTCCATTTATTCAATACTACTTAATAATCTATAATAACTATTGATCCTACCTATCTTATGTTGCCAGGGTCATGTGGCAAATATGGCCTAATGCCTGGTTTGTAAATAAAGTTTTATTGGATTAAGGCTATGCTCATGTGTACATATTGTCTCTGGCTGCTTTCATGCTATTCTAACAGCAGAACTGAGTAGTTGTGACCAAGACCATATGACCCACCAAGTCTGAAATGTCTATAGGTAAATATCGCTGACTCCTGACCTATAGTCTAAGTGCTATAAAGCATCAGGAATTTCTGATCACTTGTAGCTGTCAGAATTGGGTGTTTCTAATTAAAACAATGCAAAAAGATTCTGTAGAAGGAACCCTCAAAGTTTAACTTTTAATCTCATTTTGGCAATGAGTTGTAGTAAATATCCCTTAATACTATTCCACCAATGGCATATAGTGTTTGGCTATAGAAGAGTAAGTCATATTTATTAATATTTTAATTTTCCAGGTATATGTGTGTGCATATATATATAGTGATATATATATCTATCTATATAAATATGTAAATCTTCACAAACTCTTATTGAACTATTATCTCCAATTAATAGATAAGCAAATAGAGGCCCAAAGGGCTTATAAAAATGACCAAATGATATACAAGTACTATACAGGGCAGCTGTGATTCAATTCCAGATCTTTTTTCTTCAAAATCCAGTGTTTTGTGAGTACAGAATAAAGCTTTTTTATAAATTTTATTTTTTAGCTCTCTAGGAAGTTAACTAGACAAAACGCACAGGACACTCACATCCTGATTGCTTTTCCACCCCAAGAGTCCAGTATTCAGTTCTAAATAAACACTGTAATACAAACAAGAGGGGCCTAAAGATGCCAGCCTGTGCTATTGCAATAACAGCAGGGTCTTTGAGAAAACAATTATTCTACTAGCATCCTAGGTAGAAAAGGAATAATATTACAGATGATTTATGTTTCTCCCTGGAAGTATTCTTTGAATTAGAAGCCAAGATGCTTTTCCACATTTTCACAGATCTCAGCTCCGCCTCTCTGTATTTCGATCCCTGCTCCAAGCAAGTAACATTCAGTAATCTCATTTGAGGTGTTCACAAATAAAATGCTTTGAAACAACTGCCCTACATTAGAGCTTCAGGAACCACCAGGGTATAATCAGACCTTGTTTGAAAACCATGTTCCAGCTCTGTGTACAATATTACCATGGCCACCGCTACACAGAAAATGTGCTCTCTAAAGCAAAATGAAGGTCTCAAATTGTTTGAAAACACAAATGGATTTTTAGTCAGGAACCACCTGCTGAGAAGGCTGCTTTGAAGGAGATGCATCCATGGGGCTGTTCCAAATAAAAACTAGGAATTGCCCTTCAAAGATTGCTTTTATCCTGCAGAGTTAATTCCCTTAGAAATCATATCATCACAATAATAAATAGGAGAACGAAAGTAGAGAAGAAAAAGAAATGATCACTTGACTATTGTCTGGGACAAATTAGAGACATTTTGTTAATAATATTAAATCAATTTTCTGCATGGGTCTTTAATAGTTATTAATTCCAGTGGGGATTTGGCATAGGGGTGAAAGTGATTTTTCAGGGAAATCGAAACAAAATGACAATAGTAATCAAAAAGAACCATTCAGATATTTGGAAAACTGACCCAACCCAGAAATATAGACAAACATAAGCTTTATGGTATTTTCATGGTTTTATTATAAATTAGAAATTTGTCATCATTGAAATATGTTTCTGCTTTTTTAAAAAAAGTCCTCATGGCTACTAGTTGGATTGAAAAAGGTATTTCCTATCATTGTAAGTAAACCATTTGTTTAATTCCCACTTTCAGGGACAAGCATTTAGAAAGTAAAATGATAGCTGAATGCAGCAAGAACCTAATCAATCTAAAGTGATTCATGTATCATGTTATGGTTTATTACACGTGTTAAAATACAAGAAGTTAAACACTCCATATCCTTCATTTTAGGAAGCTTTCACTTTATAAATCACATGTAAAAATATTGGTAGTTGGGTGTGCCTTTTTCAAAATGTGACTTTATCTCTTGCACATAAATAACTACTCTCATGAATCTCAATTGGGCTAGAGTTATTGCAGTGATCATCAGATAGAACACACTTTCATTTGTTCTAAAATAAAAACAGATCTATTTTAGCACAATATATTACAAATTCATCTAATGCATTCCAAATTGTTATCTGCAGTTTATATAGAAACAAACACTATATTCCTTTAACTATATTGATTCACAAAGAAGACAAACATTGCTGTCATTACTTAGCAGCTGTTAACTGCAGGTGAGTTTTTAACCCTTCATTTTCAGTTTCTTCATCTATAAAATCTAGGTGATAATAACATAGTGACTTGTGAGTGAGATAATCTAGGCATGAAGTAACTAGCACACCACGCAGCACAGAAGGGGAGATCAACAAATGTTAGTTATTTTCTCATTAGAGGAAATGCTCTAAGATTCATTTCAGCCCCCAAGTAACGGGTCATCGATTTTCTCTATCTTTTCATCAAAAAATAATGATGGAGCTAAATTGTCATTTTCCCTGTTAGAAGTCCAAATCCAGTTAGAGCAAAAGGACTTGAGTGCAAGAGGGAGGTGTCACCCAAATGTGCAAGAACAACTGTATGTTTTTGCTTTTTCACATATTCTGCAATAATGTTAATAATTAACAGTCTTGCCTAGACAGCCATCTTCAGTGTGCAATATGTGAGCTGTAATGAAGTTAACACGTTCATATTTGATCATAACATCCCCCACAACAAAAAGTTACAAGCTCAGGCTGAAGTAGCTGGTAAGGAGCAGACGAGCCACAGCAAAATAAGACTGTTCTGTAGCTAAGAAGACGGACTCTGGGATCAGGAGAAGATTAGTATCAACTGTGGTCCTGCCCATTCAAACTGTGTGCCCTTGGGCAAAGTACCTTTTCTCTCCGAGCCACAGTTAAGTAGGTATAATAAACAAAGTCATGTGTTTGATGTTTGATATTTAATGTGTTCTGTCCCTGGAAGGTCCTTAATACATAGTAGTTAAATATAGTTTTCAATTACGTTTAATTACGGGGAGATTATAAGGGGTTATTTTAAGAGAATGGTCCATCCTAAAAGAACTCGTCTTATGAGAAATATATATATATATATATATATATATATATATATTTGTGTGTATATATATATAAATATAAATAAATATATATGTATATTTGTGTGTGTGCATGTGTGTATATATATATATATATATATATATTAGCCTGGAGCCCTCTTGCTCAAATTCTGGCCCAAATTTTAGCAGCACTAGCAAAACCTGGAAGCTTGTTAGGAATGCTGAATCTTTGGCCTTATTTCAGTCATATGAATCAGAATATTAATGGGAATTGTGGCAAGGTCCTCAGATAATTTGGATGCACAACCAAGTTATAGAAGCATTTGTCTAAAGACTCTTTTAATGATCATTGTTCCAAGGGCTATGGCTATGACAAAGTGTGTGTGTGTGTGCAGATAAATATAAATGTATCTATTTATATATATTTGATCATCTATATATGATATTTGATTAGTTGAATTGAAATCCTTTATAGTCAACAATGCTCACTGTAAGATAGGTAAAGTTGGTGTGTTAAGTAGTTTTAGTTGTTATCTATGGAAGTAACCACTGTCTCATGGAGAGTCGAAAATGATATTAAGTGGAAAATGAAAAGTAAAAATTGAGATGAAGTAATTGGGTATTGCCCTTCCACAGGGTCTACCTCTATCTACATACCACTTCTTGTCTGTGCAGGTCAGCACTGCCTCAAAATATTCTCCAAGACAATTATATCACAATCATATAGGGATGAATTATAAATGCAGATTCATAGGCACCAAATCCCCAAACACAGTTAACCAGAGTCCTCAGGGTCTGGAGACACACAATATGAGGAATACATAGTCACACTTTTCCTTTTAAAAGGACATTTTAAAAAATGGATCCTACCTTCAGAAATTCTAATTTAATTTATCTGAGTGTACAATTTTAATGTGAAGCCAATGTCAAGAAACACTGCTTTCAACAGAGCTAAGGTTGATGTTAATAAGAAGAATTCCATTCCTGATTGTGAAATGTAAATTCTGACAGTGGTTTGGAAGGATGGATTGAGCATAAGAACCTGAACACACATGTGACTCTTTATGTCCAAACATTATTAGCTATAGTCCTTAAGTTATTATATTGGTTAGCTCTCATAATACAATAATGTTTGTATTATTAACTGATGGTTTATAAAGTCTATCCCCATTCATAATTTCCCCTTCCTACCACTAACATCTAACTCTTCCCATTTTGTCATTTAAAAAACTGCAATGAGATATCACCTCACACCAGTCAGAATGGCTAGTATCAACAAGACAAGAAATAGCAAGTGTTGGCGAGGATATGGAGAAAAGGAAACCCTCCTACACTGTTGACGGGAATGTCATTTGATATGCCACTATAGAAACCAGTATGGAAGTTCCTCAAAAAACTAAAAATAGAAATACTATATGACCTAGTAATTCCACTTCAAGAAATTTATCTGAAGAAAACAGAATCCCTGATTTGAAAAGATACATGTACCCCTATGATTATTGATACATTATTTACAATAGCCAAGATATGGAAGCAGTCAAAGTGTCCATTAATAGATGAATAGATAAAAAAGAAAGTGGTACATATACGCAATGGAATATTAGTCAGCCATTAAAAAGAAACCCTGCTATTTGCAACAATAAAGATGAACCTAGAGGGTATTATGCTCAGTGAAATAAGTCAGTCAGAGAAAAAGGAATACCATATCCACTAATATGTAGAATCTGAAAAACAAAACAAACAAATAAAACAGAAATAGACTGATAAGCACAGAGAATGGATGGTTGGTTACCATGAGGTTCAGGGGGGTAGGTGAAATAGGTGAAGGGGATAAAAAGGTACAAACTGTAAATTATAAAATAATTTGGTCATAGGGATGGAAGTATAGCATAGCGAATATAACTCATCATACTTTAATATCTTTGTATGGTGACAAATGGTAGCTATACTTATGGTGAGCATTTCATAATGTATATAATTGAGGAATAACTAAGATGTTCATCTGAAACCAATACAATATTGCATATAAACTATATTTCAGTGATATATATATATATATACATATATATATATATATATATATATATCAGATGTTTAAAATATAAGTGCAACTAGATCAAATTATGGAACTTCTTGTTTGTGCACATTACCAAGGATTTCATAAAAGTCATGAAGAAGAACCACATGCAAAGCCAGTGACAAATGACTTCCTGAAAGAGTCAAACCAGTTTGGGAGAAGAAGAGATCAGGAAACTGATGTGGCGGGAGGTGCGGGCAGGGGTCATAAAGAAGACTGTAAAAAAGAAGTATTTGATTTTCAAAAGATTAGGAGAGGCTCTTGGGAAAACTGCTGATGTGCTGAAAGATTTCTGTAAAAAGGGCCCTTTTTGTGAAAACCTTACAAAAGTCATCCATAAGGTGAAGAGTCACACTGACTTTTGAACTTAGAAATAAAAGATTCCGAAAATGGAATTTATTTCTTTGTCAGTTGCCAGTGATCATACATATTTGCAACTGCAACCTGAAACTTACAGAATGTAAGGGTAAGTCAATTGTTCTCATAATTTTAAGTCCCATCTTTTCTAGAAGAAATTTCAATAAGTACACTATACAATATGTATTCTGAAATTTGATACTGCCTCTTTCTGGTTAAACTATCCTTGAAGATGAAAACTTTCCTATATTTTTCTCTCCTCCATAGTACCTGTCACAACAAGACATATCACAAATGCATCTAGTCCAGAACTGTTGCCAGTACAAAGCCACTTAAAAATTTGCTACCTGTGAGGATGTGACCTTCATTGTCACCACCACGCACAACCAGTTTATTTAGGAAAATAACAAAGTTGAAAAGCTACACTGAAGAGTAACATTCTGGTAGCATTCACTTGTTTATTTAAAATAATGCTTTAGTAATAACCTTAAAATACTTTCTCCTTTGCTCTGAGAATTTAACTTCTGGTAAAGTAATCTAAAAGATATTGCTTCATTCATTGGGGAATTGTTAATTGTGGTAAAAATGAGAAATCAATGAAAGTGCATAATATTAGCAATGCTTCAGTGAAGTAAACACATTGAGTGAGTTAAATGTTATGAATCCATAAAAAGTATTATACAGAGGTTTCAAATAGCAGAGACTGCTAGTTTTAATGAATAGGTGAAACAAGTAGGATATACACTATTCAGTATAATTTCAATTATATTGTAAAACATGTACATGCCAAAAAACTGCAACAATGTATAATATTTTAATAGTGAGTAGATAGGATACTAAGAGGCATTTTTCTTCCATTCAAAATTTCCTTCTGTACTTTTCAAATTTTCTAATGTATTCTGTGAAAAAACTCAATTATTAGAAAAATTAAAGTCTTTCAAGTTTAAGTTCAAATTAAAGCAAGACACTTTCTGTTCTGTCTTTTAAGTCTAACTCATCAAGTACACTTGTTTCTTGACATGTGACAGTGGAAAACAATTGAGATTCAAGAAGTTCAGTTTCAAATAAGCATAGCTTCTGGTATTGATATGCAATAAACTCACTAATGAACTTGCTTTTACTTAGGATTTAAAAAATATGTAAACTTGTTATAAATAAATGATTGTATTTCTTAGAATGGGAAAATGGTATCTGTCTGGAAAGCAATGTTTTTAATATGACACTAGAAAAGACAACAAAAATAGACCCCAAACCATCAGATTATTCCTCTTGGAGGAGCTCTGGGTAGCAAATGCATGGCCTCAGGTTTTTCCTAGCAAGTTGGTTACCACTGCCTCTCAGTCTGAATTAACATGTGAGTAGAAGTGATTTGTCCATCCTAGACACTGGATGGAGCTATGAAAGGGGTAAGGATTTAAATCAACAACATACTGTAAACTTATGCAAGTTAGGTTGGGGATGAAGAGATGCACTGAAAGACACAAGAATTTACAAGGAGTAATATGTCAAACTAATTAAGTGGCACAGTGAGAAAGAGAATGTTTAACATCTATCTTCTTACCCTTTGCATCCACCTGATACAATACTTAAATCACAGTACTAAGCCAGTAGCAGATGGCTAATAATTCAGTGAACAGCAGGTAATACCATCGAAAGATGCTGCTGGGAGAACCCTAGAACACACATCTTCCTTGACATCACTGTTGGGAACATCCCAATACCGGGATTCAAGGTAATAAGAAGGCATCTGCATATAGAGGAAAGGTTTCACTTCTTGTGAAACTGTGGACTGTAGACATTACACATGGCATTTAACAAGAAGCACTAATAATATTCGTGGAAAGCTGCTATAAATTCCACAAAGTGACATAGGCATTTCCGAGAACCAAACATCTCCCACAAATCCCCATGATGATTTCTGTGTTAGAAGTAAAAGAGTACAGAAAGTGTAACAAGAAAGGTCAACAGGGAAAGATATGAGTTCCCACTAGCTTACAAATTGAGTTTTCCAGGAAGCAATCAGCATGACATCCTCCCCATTTCCTTGCCTCATATTTCATCTGTTATCTCCTGAAGCTGGGATTGAGTTTGTGGTTTCAAATTTTACAAATGGAATGTAATCGGAATGTGTTGACATAAATATGCAATCACTGAGTACCAATGTAAACAATTTACTCATTTGAAGAAGAGTTACCTAATTTATCTATCAAATGGTTCTTTGGAGGGAGCATGGAAGGGAGAGATAGGGAGGAAAAGAGAGAGAAAAAACTCATACTCCAGAAAGAAAACATGACAATTATATCATTTTAAATAATCCCATTTTTTCCCAAGGGCTTTGTTTTTTGGTCTGTCTTATGTGAATATGACCCATGACTCCAATAAGTATAAAACACAGAAGGGATATAATTATAAAATCATATGTATATGATATTAAATCTATATAAATTTATATATAAACATATAAAATCTATAAATTATACTGAAACAATAAGATATCTATTTAGAAAATAAAAATAAGACTGAATACTTTTCATTCACCTCACACAAAAATACACAAAAATAAAGATATGTCAGCCAGGTCGCCAAATAAGATGTCCCCCTTTTGTATCCCCTATGAACAACAATAATTAAGCATTCATCCACAGACAAAAGTGCCTTTCTGGGAACTTTGGAATCCAGGAAGGAGACTGTGAAACCCAGTGCAATTCAAGACCAGGAATAGCCATTTTGAGAATCGGGTTTGCTCCCAGGTAGCTAGCTGACTTGCCAATCACGGTCTCAGCTACATACCTGAAACAGTTCTGCATCCTTGAGAACTTGGCTATAGCCCCATTTGGCTTGGTCTTGTCCCCAGCAACATATGCCAAGGGATCTGGGAGAAACTATGCCCACCCATATGTGGGGGGATGATAGGCATTCGGAACTTGGTCTCAGCTGCAGACACTGACGTGGCCCATGAACCAGCATCAGCCACGCTTGACCACAGTGCAGAAGGCCCTGGAGATAAGCCCACCAAAGTCAATCAGATTGCAGGTTCTGAAGGGGCTCCGTAATTGGGCTTCAGCCTGGCCCAGCTGCAGTCTGTGAACAGTCTTGAAGCACAGGGACCTGGCAAGAGACACTCTCTGTGTCCCTGGAGATCCTGAAAGGGCGCTATACTCTGCTCTAGCCCCCTTATAGCCAAAGTCTATAGACCTTCCTGCCCAGGCACCCAGCAGGGAACAATCCCATCTGCAGCCCCAGAGACACTGAAGGGACCTATAATCAGTTCAGGCACCCCCAGCCAGTGTGTGAGCAGTCCTGCTGACACAAGGACTCAGTAGGAGATTCATGTCTGCACCTCGAAAAGTTCAGAAAGGGCCTTTAGTCAGCTATAGTCCCTCCAGCCATGACCAGGGACACTCCAGCCTACCCAAGGAGCTGGGGGGAGGGCCCATCTGTGCCTCCATAGTCAGGTCTGCATATCTGAATCTTGGCTGAGGAAACTGTAATATCCTTGGGTCTCTGTTCTAGCCACCCAGCCATGGCCCAGGCCAGTCCTGTGCACCCAGGGATCCATCCACTGACTTGGCAGGAAACCACAGGGAGCCAAACCCCCCCCCCCATGCACTTGCTGATAGGACCACTGATTGTGGACCTAGTGCCACCTGACCAATGGTCCAGTGCCACCCGACTGAACAAGCTACTGGAGGCCGTCCCACCACCCAGGGGCCAGACGAATCCACACCCACTTGGTACAGAGCACACCAACTGTGGTTGCACTGCACACCCGGCAACAGCCTCTACACCAGCTCCAGCCCAGTCCAGCTGAAATTCTGGGGACAGGCCCACACCCAGAAAACCAAGAGGAAAGGATCTTTACCTGTGCAAATCAGTCTGTAAAGACTGGAAGAGTTGTTTGCTCATCAAATGAATGGATACCTACATAAGGCTGCACAGATTACATATATAAAGATGACCCTAAAGACTCCATCATAAAACATATTAGACAACAAGTGAAATCAGTAAATTTACACAATACAAAATCATTTACAAAAATCAGTTGCATTTCTATTCATTAACAACAATCAGAAAGAGAATAAAGAAATAAATGCAATAGTATTAAAAACAACAAAATACTTTGGAATAAATTTAATCAGGGAGGTGAAAAACCCATTCACTGAAACTATAAGATATATGAAAGAAATTTAAGAAGACACAAAAGAATGGAGAATAATCTTGTGTTCATGGGTTGTAATAATCAAAATTGTTAAATTGTACATACTATCCAAAGTGATCTACAGATTCAGTGAAATCCCTACTAAAATTCCAATGGCACTTTCAACAGAAAAGAAATCCTAAGATTCATATTGAACCACAAAAGACCTTGAATAGCCAAAGCAATGCTGAGAAAGAACAAATCTGAAGGCATACAGTTCTTGCTTTAAAAATATGCAGCAAATCTATCGTCACTGAAACACTGTGGTATTGGCATAAAAATGGAAACTTAGATGAATGGAAAAGAATCAAGAACCCAGAAATATACCCATGCACAAATAGTCAATTAATATGTGGCAAGAAAGCCAAGAATACTCATTGAGGAAAAGATAGTCTTTTCAATAAATGGTGTTTGGAAAACTGGATATCCACACGCAAAAGAATGAAACTGGACTCCTATCTTACACCAGTCACAAAAATTAACTTGAAATAGATTAAAAACTTTAATATAAATATGAAGCATTAAAACTGCTGGAATAAATCACACAGAAAATCTCCTTGATATTGATTTTGGCAATAGCTTTTTAAATATAACATCAAAAGCACAAACAACAAAAGTAAGAGGAAGTGAGACTATGTAAAACTAAAGAGGTTCTGTATAGCAAAAGAAACAATCAGCAAAAAAGATGAAACCTACGGAAGGGAAAGAAAATATTGGCAAACCATGTGCCAGCAAGGGCCTAATTTTCAAAATCTTTAAAGAATTCATGCAACTCAATAGCAAAACACTAATATTCAGATTTTAAAATGGGCAGTGGATCTGAATAGACATTTTTCATTTTTCCAAAGAAGACATGCGAATGTCTAACAGAATCATGAAAAGATTCTCAACATCACTAATCATCAGGGAAATGCAAATCAAAACTAATAAGATATCACATCACACTTGTTACATGGCTAGTATAAAAGAGAAAAGAGATAGCAAGTGTTAATGAGGATGTGGAGAAAGGAAACCTTGGGTGTGTTGATGGACATGTAAATTGTACAACCACTGTATAGAAGACAGTATGGGGCAACTATATAGAAAACAGTATGAAGCTTCCTAAAAATTATACAAAAAGAACTAACATATGATCCAGCAATCCCATTGTTTATATATACCAACATATTCTAGGTATAGCCAAAAGATGTGAAATCACTATTTCAAAGAAATGTATTCATCTCAATGTCCATTGCAGCATTATTCACAAGATCCAAGACATGCAAACAACTTAAGTGTCTGTCAATGGATGAATGGATAAAGATATTATAGAGTGATATATAGATATATAGTGGAATATTATTTAGCCATGAAAAAGAATGCAATCAAGTCATTCAAGACAACATGGATGGATCTTGTGCAAAAAGTGAGACAGGAAAGACAAATACTGTATGATCTCACTTATATATAGAATCTCAAGTTGAACTCAGAAACAGAGAGTAGAATGTGGTCACCAGGGGCCAGGAAGTGGGAGAAATGGGTCAAAGGGTATGAACTTGCAGTTGTAAGATGAATAAATTCTGGGGATCTAATGTATAGCATAATGACTATAGTTAACAATACTGTACTGAAAGTTCCTGAAAGAGTATATCTTAAATGTCTCATTACAAAAGAAAAAAGTAGTTATTTGAGATGATGAATGTATAAATTGACCTTATTGTAATCAGTTTGTAATAAATGTGTATCAAGTTATCACATTATGTACCTTAAACTTACATTATATGTCAATTATATCTTTATAAAGCTGGTAAAGAAATACACAAAAATAATTGTATAGAAATAAATGATCAAACTTTCTAAATATATATATATATAAAATCATCTAAATAAGCATTAAAGGAAATCATAGAAAAATATATGTATGCCTTTAAGAATAGAAAAAACCTTAAAATTCAGAGGGCAATATTCATATTAGAAAAAATAGGTAAATATAATTGATAAAATAACATGGTTAAAATGTAAGTGAGGGACAGTTTCAAGTATTGTCAGTATTTATAATGAGATTGTTACCTTAAAAAATTAAGAATTCTTTGGAATAACTTAAGAAGATAAAATAGTTCTATTTTAAAAGGCAAATCATATAAATGGTCTTAATATAGAATATGAAATATATATCACTAATAAAATATTAAAATATGTTCAACCTTTCCAGTAACCCAAACAGGAAAACCTTTCATGTGACATCTTTTTTGTTGTTGTTTTTATCTACCAGAATGGCAAATATTCAAACTTATTAAAACAAATTTTGGCAAGTAAGAATGTGCTGGAATAGTTACTGTCATATTGTCATAATGAAAGCATAAATATAGATAATATGGAGGACAATTTGGTAGTGTCTGTAAATTCTAAATTCTGTACATCTCATGTCCACACAATTATACTCTGCATATCTAGAAAACCATCAGACAATATGCTCAGGAGCTAGGTGTAACCACGTTCATTGTGTCAGCAAAATTTATAGCAAAAGAAGGAAGAATGGAAGAAAGAAAAGGAAGGAAAGAAGGGAGGGAGGAACCAAACGCGATTTTAGTTTTAATTGTAGTGTTTGACTTTTTTTTTCCCAAGTGAATGTATCAAGTTAGTCCTTGGCAATTAATTTCAAATTTGAATATTAATTACAAGACCAGAGCTTAAACAGTATTGGTTAACTAATTAAAAAATGGTAGGCAGGAGAAAAGGGAGCAAGAAGGGTTGGAAGAAAGGGTGTGTGTACTGGTAAGTGGAGGCCAGGCTAAAGGATTTGTACTTCATTCCATAGGTGGGAACACGTCAAGGTTTTCCTCTATACAAAGGGAAGTACATGATCAGGAGGGCCTGCGGTGTGCAAGCTAGAGAGGCGTGGGGACAGAATGGAAATAGAGAGCAGTTCAGTTTTGGTAAGGAAGAGATAAGCCATGACAGAGATTTAAGCAGGTTCAAGTGCCCATGAAGAGTGGCTGCAGGGAGGAAGCAGCTGATCCCAAGAAAGAGCGCCACAGGGGCTGGGGGAAATGAGATCCAGAGAAGAGTACAGGTATTATTCCGTCATAGCTGGAGGAGAGGATGCCAGAAGGGAGCCGAGGCCTTGCCAGGTGTTTGTCATGCAGCAGGGGCGGGAACACCCAGTGGTACCCGCGTGCAGCTCTGTGATTGTCCCCAGCAGCGCTTTGCAGGCCAGGGGCAGGCAGGAGATAACAGAATCTGCACTAATCTTGGGTATTTGCCAGATGGGTGAAAATAGAATCATAGCTCAGGGAATCCGATGTTGGAGAGAGAACAGTGAAGAGCTGTAAGGTCTAAACTACACATGGGATTGAAGGGAAGACGGACAAAGGGTAGGGAGACAGAAGTGGCTCATGGAACGGGCTTTTCTCCACACACACACACTCTCTCTTTTAGCAAATAGTTAATGAGATTTTCTACCTTCTGGATGTTCTAAGCAGAGTATACTGTGGCAAAAGAGGCAGAAAAAGTGTAGTTGTCTTCATGGACTTCATGACCTAGTGGGAGGCACAGAGGTAAATATGTAAACAAGTAAAAACATACATTTTCATAGGACTAAAACTATGTAGGAAAACCAAAGATGTTCGTTATAAAGAGTGGTTGGTGAATATTTTGAGGGAACCCTCTGAGAAGAAGGCAGTCAAGATAAAATCTAAATAATGAAAAAGATGCAGCCAACAAAAATCTGAGAGAAGGCTTCTAGGCAGAAGGGGGAAAAAAAGGTACAAAAGCCTGAGGCTGGGCTGAGTTTGCCATCTTCAAAGGAAGAAAATCCATGGAACTGAGATGTACGGATTAAGGGCAAGTAACAGGAAATGGGACCTAAGAGGTGGGCAGGGCACAGGGTGTACAAGGCTTTTGGGGAGCTTAGATACTGTCTCGTTTAGTCTCTAAGAAAAGCAGAGGAGCAAAAACCGAGCTGGTAGACATGCAGGACACTATTGCAGTGGTCCGGGTGAAATACCATCGTAGCCAGCATGGTAAAGGTGGTGGGAAGCAGTGGGTGCAGGGTAAGTTTTGGAAACAGAATGTGTAGGAATTGCTTATGCATCTGATGTGAAGAAGCAAGGTGAAATGGTTGAGGACAAGACATAATTAAGTAGAGAGGTGGACCGATAGGAAGTTAAGTAGAATGTCTTAAAGTTATAGAATTATGTATCTGTTGCATGACAAGGAAAGTTTCAAAGTGTCATTGATGAGCTGTTTGGTCTGAAATAAATACGAAGGTCACTGCAGTTCAGGAGGTCATACTGAGCAGGTGGGCTCTGTGATGAGGTGTCACACAGGGTAACAGGAGTTCTTGATGTGAACAAGTAGACAGTAATCACAGTAATCTAGAAGCTGAAGTATTTAATGCATTGAGGTGAGAGGGACATGTGAGGCTGGGACATGACAGTGAAGAGGACACAGTTAAAGGATGGCACATGAAAAAAACCTCAGATCAGCAGAACTTTATACAGTAAGTTGGAAATAAGTGAGCTTTATGTGGGAATGAGTGTCTTATTCAAATCTTTGCACGTAGGTACAGGGGGTTGGGAAATGAGAAGTCTTAGTGTATGAAAAGTATAGAGAAAGTGAGTTTACATTGAATCCATTTCTTTATGTTTTCGCCACAACACACCATGGCATGCAGGAACAAACTTTAGACTGAGAAAAATAGGATGTATGTTTGGTGGAGAACTTTAGAACACATGGGAATATGACCACACAAATGGAGGGATGGCCCTACAGGTTTATATCTTGCAGTGTCGCTGGGTTTGAAAGCCTTATTGAAAATGGGGAGTTTACTTGGCTCTGATTTTCCCAAGAGAATTTGAAGTCAGCTCTTAACAAGATGATAGCGCTTTTAAAAGAACGAAAGAAGCTATGGAAGTTATCCAAGAGACTAGTTTTCCTGCAAGTATCCAAAAAATAGGGGCATCCACAGGAAGCCTGGAACTTGGGAGCAGAGGAGCAGTAGAGCTGTGATTGTTTGGGAAAGCTGCCCTCGAGGGATGAATTCTGAGGCACGATGGGCAATATGGGCAATGACAGTTAGCAGGGGAGGTCTGTTTGCAATCTGAAAGGGGAAACAAAATGTAAAAACAGTGAGAAAGAGACTCTGGGAGGATAGCAAATTTGTTATCATAAAGAGGGGGGAATCTCAGCATGAAAGACCAATTTCAATCCTGGGAAGAGAGGAGTCGGTAAGAAACACAGAAAAAAAGTGAGGTCTATAGACAAAGAGGTAGCTGAGCAAACAATAGTTTCAGAATCAGATATTCAGACAGCAGAATTTGCTATCTCATCAAGGTCCCAATAGTTTAGCGTCACTAACTGTTCCATTTACAAGAGGACCATCGACACCTTGTAAATCCAAAGGGCCAATACCTTGACCAACCTCTCCTAGTTCTGTTCCTTAGAAAGATGGCGGATGCTTGGTTTGGGTACTGATCCATCCTGCACGCCTTACTCTGCTCAGTAGAAAAGAATGAGTCAAGGTGGTATGCATGGAAAATACTTGGTAAAAAGAGAAGAAATTTGAGACTATATTATACAGAAGTCACGGACACCTGCCTATGTAAGTGATATGGGTTGGTGCCCTGGCCTTAATAATTTTTATGTGTTCATGATTTTAAAATTCAAATGTGCAGTCAGATTGGGAACTATCAATATAATCTAAGAGAAATTTTTCCACTTCTTTCTTAGAAAATCATAACAGTACCATTAGGAACACCTAGAAGATAGGACCCAGGAAAAAAATACAACTATCTCCCACTTATAAATATCTGTGCAAAAATCCTAAACATAACATTAGCAAATCAATTAGTAACTGCATATAAACAGAACAGTGAAATGTAACCAACAGGGATACCTGCCAAATTTTATTAGAAATGAGATTATGACCACCTAAAAATAGTGGGGAAAGCATATGGAAAGTTGTAATAAATGTTTAAAAAATTTTCAAGAATAATGTAAGAAACAGGGAGCTATTGAATTCTGTACCTTGGTAAAACACACAAAGAACACCCTACTAGTCCATACATTTCTGTTTACTGATGAAATGCTAAAAGCCTTGCCATCAAAGTCAGGTTTGACGTACAGATACTTGCTTTTCCTGCTATGGTTCTGGAATTGTTTGCTAATGCCATTAGACTTGAGAAATAAACATAATACATGGAAAACAATACATAATACATGTAAAACAACAGCAAAAGCTGGAATACTTGGGAGACACTACTACAATAGGTATATTAAAGAATTTTTAAAATAGTGAAAAGGTAAAAAATGAATACACAAAATATATTACCTTTATACTACACAAATAATAACAGTTTAGAAAATGCAACTTAAAAATATCCCATTCACAATACCAGCAGCAAAATAATCTTGAAAGTAACTACTAAAAATATGCAAGACTCATAAAAATAAAGTACAAAACTGATGAAGCATGGTTTAAATGAATGGAGAAAGCTATTGTTCTTGGATACAGAGATTCAGTTTTGTATCACATCATTCACCCTAATAAAGCAATAAAAAAATTTAGCGTGTAGTCAGTGAAAATTCCAACATGTATGTATGTCTGTCTCTCCTCTCTAACTGTGTTTAAGTTTGCAATTTATCTAGAAGAGAATTTTAAGAATTGCCTGGTAAATTGTGCAAAAAAAAGGCAATGAAAGAGGACTCATCCTAAATAACATTGAAATACATAATAAAACAACCAAAATTACAACAGGATGATGTAGGTGTAGGCCTAGAATAAATCACTGGGAAATAATTTCTGAAAGTCTAAATATATCTAAGACACTTTGACAATTAGAAAACAGGAAAGCAAGTAATTCAAATAGACAAGGGAAAGACGGATTATTCAATAAGTGTCATTGGAATAATTTCTAGTCATTAGGTAATAAATAAGGCAGTGCTCACTCATTTCACCAAAATAAATTCAAGATAGATCAATGACTGAATAGCAAAAAATATATATAAAATATTGGAAAATGGGAGGATTTATATGTGTGTTATATAAATACTTAAAGAAATACAGATCTCACAACATAAAAATTTTTAAATGTTGGCATAGTAAAAAGTAGTACAGTAGTGTGAAGGAAAAACAAAAACTGTGAACATTATTTGGAGACACACTGATAGAAAACATGTTAAAAAAGAAAGACTCCTTACAACCCAACAGAAAGATGAGCAGAAATATCAAGGGAAAAATCTAGAGGAAGAAATTAAAAGCAACAAATACATGTGGAGTATCAGCTTCATTCATAATTAATACAAATTAAAGAGTTTTTTCATATATCAAACTTGCAACATTCCAGAGATGGTTTATGAAGTGTTTTTTAAAAATATATATGTAGATAAAAGACACTCTTATGGAAAAATTATAAATTAACACAAACTCATTGGTAAACAATTTACTCATATCCTGCCAAATTTGAAATGGAAAGTCTTATTTGCTTAACATTGCCAACTCTAAGACTATCATATATACTTATCCATGTATGAAAACAAATATGTGTATCTGCATATATAATTGTATATAAATACAAAAATATATAATATTTAAATATAATTTTATAATATATATATATGCACGCACAAACACATTTTCATTGTTGCATTGATCATGAAAGCCAAAAATGAGAAGATTGATTTAGTCTATTCTGACTCATCCATACAATGGAACATTGTATAAAAATAAGAGATGAAATAGATCTCTCTGCATTCAATGAAAGAAAGATGTCCATGATATGCTTGTTCATTTGAAATGCAATCTGCAGAACAGGATATAAATGTGATCTTGTGATCTAAATACTATTCTAACTAATATTTACATGTGTTATCCTTGATACATAGCTATTTTGAACTTCAGTGTGGTTAGGAACTTATAAGAAAATTTAAGAGGGATATGTATTGTTTTTTAAAATTAGCTAGCTACACAGATTTTAGAAAGTGTTTCTTAATTTGGTCCCAATAATACAATCTAATGAAATGCCATTTTGAAAGAATACAATTTGCTAATACACATTACACATTTAAGTTGTAGCAAACATGTTGCACAGTTCAGAAAGCATCTGTAGGGTCTTCAATGCCTTAAGTCAAATTGTGAGAACATTAATTTTTGTTGTGTAAGTCCACTATAGTGGTGAACTGGAAGATGGGGAAGGATGTGTATGGACATATTGAAACATTTTTGTTGAAAAAAATTCTGGTATCTTCTTGTGGGGAAAGTTGGAGTTCCTATGGCCAGGATCCTCACTGAACCTAAACCACTTGATGATATTACTGGCCTGTTGCTAGGCTACTGCTTCCAAACCAGTAGGCAATAAGCTATTATTGACTGAGTCACTATTTAAAGAGCTCTGCCCAGTGCTCTGAGCGGAGGTAGACAGTAGTGCTTGACCTACCACCACGAGAACAAGCCGGGTAATAAACTCTTTCGCCCCAAGAACGTTCTATTGTCATTTCTTTGGTCACATTGAATCCATAATGAACTTGCCCAGGGCTGAAACCCATTGGCAAGGCACTTCTATATTCTTTTTTCCTAACCTTTGTTATTTTTCTTTCCTCCTTTCTTCCTTCAAACATTTATTGCACACCTACTATAAAAGTGGAGCCACATGAAATAACTGAGACCTGTTTTTGATCTATAAAATGTCAATTCCCTTTGATTTGATCTCATGTATTTTAGGCAATCACAATATTTAATCTCCATTAATGGAAGGCCTTATTTAATCTGTATTAATGGAGAGCATGTATCCTATATAGTGAGCATTATTACCCCCACTTTTGATACACACACCCCTTTGAGCAAGTTACTTAAACCTCAAAGAATTGTTATGTATTCATTTTGATTTAAAATACTGAGTTTATTTCTCATGTACATTGTTGTCTCCCCACCATTTACATTTGTCTGACCACCACCACTATCATAACACTCTGTACATACTGAAAACCAAGCAAAGGGCAGAATACCACCTTTAAACATGAAACTGCATTTTAGACAACACATTCTTGGCAATGAGACCTGAACATTTATCAGCCATGGTGGGGAAAGTCCCCACTCTACATTATAATAAGGATGGCCATATATCAACTGTTGCAGAAATGAAATAAGATGGAAAAGTTAACAAATCATTTAAAATATTTTCTTTAAAAGACTTCCCTCACTGCCAGAAATCTTGAGTAGTCTCCTATTCAGCCATCTGGAAGCAATTTTTCACATTATTGATGAGCTTGGCTTCCACATTAGGAGGAGAGCCACCTGTTTCTGTATTTGCTTGCATTTTTGCTTTAATATCTTCTACAGAAATAGGTTCTTCTGGTGCCTTAGGAGGGATTTTTTTTGTTTGTTTTTGAAGGATACTTCACCTTTTGATATTAGCATTAATAGTTCTGAATCTTTTTCATTCTGGCTTTGTTCTTTTTTGTGTATTTTTTGGAGTACTTCACATAGATTTCTTTACTGAAGATTTTTTTCAGCTTCCTTCACCTCATCATTATCTTTATCATCATCATCAACTTTACCAGCAGTAAATATTAGCTTTATTCTGTGGATGCCTGCTCCCACCTCCAGGAGCAAATCACTTTCAAGATAGACTTAGGAGTTTCCCAATCTCCTTCCTTCATCTTCTGACTCTGTATATTCCTCCACATCTAAGTTCTGTCCACTAACATGCAGTAACCACCCCTGACCCACACTTCATCAAAAGACCACAGATGGTGTTATTTCAAAGCCCCGGGAGACCACTGGCTGACTGCAGTAGCATTACTTTGCTTGGCCTGTCTCCATAACCCATCGCCTCTGCTTCAAGAGTAGGTGATGTATCTTTTATACTAACCCCTAAACTGACTGCTCTTAAATATAATGAACGCTCATTTTCATTACTATCACCTTGGAAGTGATGATCTGTGTCAGCTTTAAGTTCACAGCGGTTCTGGAGGATGAGTGTGCAGCTCAGGGAGCCGGCACGTTGGGGTGAGGGCTCTCTGCCAGGTCACAGACCTCTTGTCCCCTCTTTGTACATTGGAATGGGCTAAACCTCAAAGAATGCAAATACCTCACAAGAGAATATGCAGCTAGGCAGTGCTACCACCCAAATTAGAGCTGGAAGCCTGTTTGACACCAAAACACAAATATTTCATCTTACTTAATGCTGCGTGTTTATTTCATGAGTAGTTTGCCTTTGTTTTTTTAATTGCTGATTATCAGTATGTTATTATTCCTAGTTATTTTATTTTTATTTTTTACCATTCCCTCGTTGTTCACTTACCACTTGTTGAATACTTTCTGGTGGCATGCTAGAAAATGTTTAATAACCTGCTTTCTGGGGAAAAGCCCTTTCCATGCTTGATTCCATGGTATAAATGCTCCCACTGTGCTTGACTTCAGGCTACCGAGGTGACACCAAATAGCCTGTGCAATTCCTGAAAATCTAACAAACATCTCTTGCAAACCAGCATAAGTCAGACCTGGCACACCATGGATTGCTTCCCACATGCCAGGCACTTTGTTAGGCATCAGGGAAAAAATAGAAATGACATGATTTCTGCCTTTAAATTACCCAGAGTCCAACTAAAAGAAATTTATAACCAACAACATGAATTATAATAACTCTTGGAAAAATAGATTTTAAAAGTCTAATTATCTTCTTAACTTTCTCATCTTTTAGATGACTACTGATAACAATGTTCCCAGTTTAAAGTTATTTTAGTGCTTCTGAAAACTGTAATATATCAGGTAATTAAAATTTATCCTAGAGGTTAGGCAGAAAAAAAGGTAAATCAAATCCACTTCAAAGTCTTTTATTCTTCTCGTTTCTAGTGAAGGAAAATTTCTTAGTGTTAGTTCAACGTGTGTAGTCTCCCTAATATGACTTTTACTAGCTCTATAATGAATTAGAATAGAATTAAATGGTAGTAACTATCTGAGTTATATGTGATAACTACTATAATCATGCCATCATCATTTTCCATATTGATGCATTTTTCCTACAATACATCAATGAAATTATTTACTACTAAGATGATGGATGACTTACAACAATTCAGACAGGTATTATGATGATAGGTAAGAGGGTAAACAATTTTCCCTTGAAACAGAAACAACTTGTTATGTATGTTGGCATGTGTATAGTCTATGTGTAAAAATACTGTTTAAATGTTGCAGACATTAAAAGGGGGTTCTGATTAGGAAAAGACTAATGCTCTTGACAAAGGAAGATGCTTTAAACGTTTTCTCCCTGAAACACACTGTGTTCTTCATAATTTTTAAAAAATGGCCATTTTTATCGGAGAAAGTCAGTTTCACTTACCATAATGTTGATGGTTTAAAGACAGCCTAAATTATAAATTATAAAATAAATTTAAAGATGTTATTTTAAGTACTTGAACTGAATAGGTCTCTTGTACAGGTATTAAACAGGAAAGAGGAAAGTATTTTATAATCTTTTATGTGAAAATTTCTATTTGTTATCTGAGTGTCATCAACCCAGCACTGTGAATCTGACGATCTGTAATGTGAAAGAAACAAAACTTCTGCAGAGAGATAAAACTCCTTTATTGACATAAAAGAGTCTTCCCCACCCACAATACCAAAGGCCCCTTTAGGAGTAACGTATTTATTATTAGGCTTCCAGATACATATATGTGCACCAATTACTATGGCTAAATAATTGGTCTTACACGTGTGTTTTCCTAGTTTTCAAAAATTGCACAAATTTTAACAAACATTGTTAAAGTACATTTAACAGCATTACTGAAATCAGAGTAGCTTTTAATAGTTTCTTCTCAAGCTATAGTTACTAGGCATCCAACTGTCACAATGAGATCTATGAAATTTTTGATATTACAAATTAATCTGAATTAAAGATGATTGTAGGACAGTTATGACCGGAAACTGCAAGCAAACTTGACGTTTTTTTCAACAAACATGGCTTGAGCTAATGGCTATGTTTTAAATAACACTAATTGGATACTCAGATACAAGGAATGTTAAGACATGACCTTGTCCTGAATAGAGTTTTATGGAAGACCAGAAACTTAAATAAGTATTTATAAGAGAACATGAAGACTGATTCATTCCATGTACTGTCAAGGTGTGGTGAAAACATGGGAAAGAGAGTAAGTAATGAAAGGCACAACTTTTGAATCTTGAAACACAAGATTTTTGATTATCAGAGTGAAGGGTCATTCAGTAGAGAAAGAAATAGTCTGCAAAGATTCTACCTGCTATTAAAAACATTGATTTTCACTTTATGGGCACAGATTTGGAATTCAGCATCTTCCAATAAGTCATATTCTTTCAATCCTCCTTGTATGCTACTTCATGTGGGTTGAATTGTCTGTATAATCAACTCACTAGTAGTAAAAAATGTAGTTTCCTTTCTAGTGAACTATCAACTTACTTCCTTGCCCGCATGTGAATAAAGCTATACTCCATAGCAAAATACGTTAGTTCTGCCCACACCAACCACTGGTGGCGAGAAATCATGAACAAGCATGAGATTTTACCTTGGTCTGGTTCTCATGTTTGCTGACTCTGGGCTTAACTCTGAAGCATTTTGTTCATATCATTATTCTCATGATATCAAACAACTACGAAAGCAGTAAGAATATTTTAAGAACATATTTGAGGAGCATCATTATTTCAGAAATAAAAATTGAGATAATTAAATCTGGAAGTGGTTAACGTGACAGATATTTTACATATGTATCAGACAAATCACTTGTGAGTGGCAGTAATTCAGAAGAACTGGTGGTGACTCATATATAGGCTGACTATGCATACCTGTTTGCCTGGAACAGTCCCAATTTACACCTGCTGTCCCAGTATCTTTCTGGTTTGGCATTTGTCCCAGAATTTCACTTCTTAGCAATGCTCTTTTTTAAGTTACATTCAAACAACCTGGTAGAGGTTTGGGAGTTCTCCACTTTGCACTGTGAATTTCTGCCATGATCTCTCTTAGTATATATGAGACATATGTTCAGGGAATAGAATTTTCACTTTGGTGGTTAAATTTAAAGTCAAACAGCAATACCTTACTTCTTTCTCTGACTCTTGTCAAATACAACATAACTTTAACTTAACTCTTTAAGGGAAAGCAATCTGGGTTCTTGCTGCTAAATAAAGTACACTCAGAAACCCTACGGGTCTCTTGTGAAGGTGGAAGAAGGATTTAGTGCCCCTCCCCCTGCTGACCCACTTGTGTGCCACCCACTCTCATTATGGCCATGGCCAGCTCCATGGTCTTGAGAAGTCCAAGCCACCAAGATTTTAATAAACAAGGCCAGTGGAAAACATGGTAAATACTGAAAAGACATATGTGAAATTCAAGTGAGAAAGAGGCCAAGAAGTTTTGCTTTATCAAGTGACAAAGTTATCTGATATCTGCTGATACAATGCTTGTTTCATTGTCTTATGTTATAAAATATAGCTAATTTTATCTTTTACATTACAATAAACAATTTTAGAAGCAATAAATGATAAAGGTACATGGTTAATGAAAAACTAATGATTGGATTTTTATGTCTCAAAAAATTGGATGATGTACTTTTACAAAATATCTCACTATTTACCACAGGAATTATAGCAATATTACTATTGTATTATCACATTAAAACTGGAGAACAAAGTCTACTTAAAAAGCACCTCCTTGGGCTTCAAATATTATAGTTAATTTAAGATGACTATATTTGAAGACAAAGATTTAATACATGTAGCAAGAAAACAGGTGTTTACATAATATTCTATGAAATAAGACATTTTATTTAGGTTGACTTATTATCTTTCTAAATTAATCCTGCTCACTCTTGATGTCAAGATTTCCTGGGCAAGGACAAAGTATGAAGTGATAGTTGTTAGTTTATTTGCTGAATAGCAGAACTCTGCAAACAGTTCAAGGAGTCTAGTTTTATATCAGTGTTCTTAGAATCATCAAATAGAAAATCATTTAATTCCAATAATGGCTCCATTTTTTTCCCCTTCAATTTATGGAATCAAAATAGGGCTTTAAAAACTTTATTGTGTCTGTATTAGTCAGAGTCTTCTAGAGAAATAGAACCAAAAGGATTTGTGTAAATATCTAGAGAGAAACTTATTTTAAGAAGTTGGCTCACATGATCACGGAGGCGTGATAAATCAAAACCTGCAGGTAGGCTGGGGACCAAGGAAAGAGTTGCAGTCTGATCCCAAAGGCAAGCTGCCAGCAGAATTCCTTCTTTCTTAGGGGACACCCGTCTTTGTTCTATTAAGACTTTCCACTTTGGATGAGACTCGCTCACAGTATGGAGGATACTCAAAGTCCACTAATTTAAATGTTAATCTCATCCAAAAAACACTTTCGCAGAAACATTTGGAATAATTTTTGATCAAATATCTGGACATCAAGGCTCCAACGAGTTCATACATAAAATCAACCATCACAGTGTCCAAGGGAAAACATTTCATGGTCATGTGAGCGCTGTTGTCCTCCATTTAAATACTAAAACTTGAAGATAATAATATAAATACAAATTGTGGTAGAAGTAAAAATAATGTTCTTACTAAATTGATAATCTATGGAACAAGAAGTTATTTGTAATTGTTTACAGTAAATACATCATTCATATTTCTGCTTATATTACCTTAAATATTTTCCCAAATGATGGGGAAGCTATGGTTGTTAAAAACTCAGCTATAAAAATTATGTTATTTGTCAATAAGTAAATAGTCTAAAAAATATACAATGTGATTTTTAATACCCTTTTCACTTTTACAAATGACCTTATTTGGTTGATAAATAATATGGCCACATATTATGTGAAAAACTCTACCTCTAAACTGAAAATCATTAGTGACAGAGGACGTTAATTGATAAAATAAAATTAAAAAAAAGAAAAATGTCCAAATTTTTGGTGCCAAGATTATAATAATATCCAGTTGCCTCATTAGGCTGCCATTAATTCAGGAAAAGGATGGAAGTTAATTTCAGAAAAAGCACAGGAACAGAATTGTTGCTTAAACTTTAGTTGTGAACCATAAATATATTTTATTGGTATTCTTATTAATAGTTACTAATTTTTATGAAAAGATACTATCTGTCAGGGACTTCAAGTGCTTTACCTTCCTTTATTCTAACAACCTAATAAAATAGGTATTACTTTTATCCACTGTTAGAGATAAAGCAAACAAAGCACAGAGAGATTTAGCAACAAGTCCAAGGTCAGAAGAGTCGGAAATTTCTGATGCACTCAGATTTGTGTTCTCCCCAGTGTCCTTGGAAACAACACAACAACAAAGTGAGTGGTGAGCTCTGAGGGGGTAGGGTGCCCTTTGCCAAAGATAAGTGTATCAATGTTAGAAAGATACAAGATGGCAAACACAACATGAATCATTAAATAGGAGAGAAGTATGCCTAGTTATAAAACAGCCTAGGATAAGCAGGTGTAAGGATCTCTTCGTCACTTGAAAAGACCCTTAACCTTACCTGCCTGTTGAGAACCAGCTGTGTCTCTGTGTGCAAGCGTCTCTATAGTACACTGTACATTGTTTCAAATATTATTTCATGTGGGATGGAAAGGATTTTTGAGATGCCTTTTTTACTCCACTACATAGTCTCATCTGAACTGGAAAGCTAACAAATTTCTATGGGGGGAAAAGAAATGACCAACATTCTATAAGTTAGACTGCTAAATTGCCATTGGGGCATCTCCTAGGCAAAAAGTAATTGTTCTCTCCCTCAAACCTCAAGAAGTCACTGACTTAAGGACACAAAAGATAATACTGAATATTTTTTAAACTCACATTGTTTGATAAGAATTTTTTTCCAAGTTCCAGCATGTAGAACATCATCTGATGAAGCCACAGAATGTTTCAGATTTGTGCTTACCCACTTTCACAAGGCGCTCCTGAGTCAACTTAGATTCCATTCTTATTAGCACTCACACAATTTAGTTCTTTGTAAAATGTGCGTTTCTGTTTGCACTCTTCTTTTCTGAAGTCTTATCTCTTCTCTAGCAGCATTTACTCAATATCCCTCGAGCTCTCTTTGAGCAATAATAGTGCATGGACTGGGAATTGCCAAGCATGAATATTCCATAAGGACCACAAGGATTCTGTAGTTCTTTGACTCCATTATCTTTGCAGGCAAATTTCAACATTAACACTGAATTCTGTTCTTCCTTTGCAGAGCCAAATGACAATATTAACCCCATGTTATGGGAGTAATTTATAGTTAGTGGGAAATTATTATTCATATAGACTCAAGGCATACCTTACTCATTTGTATTTCCTCTTTCCCTAGATTCTTATGACATGTTGGAAGAAGTCTATCTTTCAGATTATATCAGTTAGAAAGATGTTAACAAGATAAAGAGAAAATTTAATTCATGGATGACTTTTAATTTAAAAATAATGCTATGACCATAATTTGGATTGTGACTTATTTGGATATAATGAGTCACCCTTACATCCAGTACATATGACACAATGCTTGGTACATAGTATTTGTTCAATAAATAAATATTGGGTGGTCAAACTGTGCCTGTGGACCAAATCTGGCTGCCCCTTATTTTGCACAGACCAGGAACACACTCGTGCATATGCACCTACATGCTACAAATGGCAGTGTATGTGGGCTCTGGGCCTGGAAAACCAAAACAAGTTACTGCCTAGCCTTTTGTAGAAAATGTTTCCTAACTTCTACCTAGGAGAATGCTTGAAAATAGATTAAAAAAATCACTAGTCATCTTTTCCATAAGCATAATTTTATGTAGTTACAATTAAAGCAGATGCAAAATTTAGTATTTTACCTCTTTTTCCATGACATACTTTTTTTATATGCCTTTTTCCATGATGGGTCCCAGTCTTCATTCTTACTTTAATAGCTCCAACAGTATTCTGTTGTATAGATAATATTGTATGACTATACCTCCCTGGCCCCAGTTTTCACATTTGGGAGATAAGAAGACTCGTGTATGTAGTGTAAGGTGTTTCCAACTCTGGCCCTCTCTGGTTCTGTCTTCCCTGCACATGCTTTCACATGCATGCAACTTTAGGGGTTGCAAATATGCTCACTTAGTTAATTCTAACATAAGCTGAGGGCAGCTGAGAGACCACTCTTGTAGCTAAAAATGGAAGACTCTGGACCTTTGCTGAACAATACAGCTCCTACCTGTAGGTCTAGGTCTTCGTGTTTTGGCCTCTAAGGAAATGAACTGCTTTTCAGCTCTGTTAAAAGGAGATAATGTCACATTTTCTTCCTTTAGGTATTTTTTCCCTAGAAGCCAACGTACGTCAACATTAGAAATAAAAAATAATGGAAAAATCAAAACGTGTTTGACTTTTCCTATTTTTTACATTTTTAATCCACTTACTGAAATGTTTATATTAGTAGAATGCTAATTTCATATCCATATATTTTTCATCCTCTCATAAAGATAAAAGGTAAATGTCTATTATGTATGCATTAGGCTATGCACTAGAGATAGAAACACAAGGAAGACAGGTATTACCCTTTGATGAAGTGCATTGTAACAAGTACAACTCTAAATCCTGAAGACAAAAAATTAACTATTATTATATTTAAAATAAAACTCAGTATCACCCAAGTCTACAAAATCTGAGTTTTATTTTAAATATAATCCTGTTTCTGACCTGATCATCTATATATGACAATCTCCAACTTTGTTCAAGCTTTGTGATATGGAGAGTCTCTGATGGCAACATTATCTATACAGCAGAATATGTTGCAGCTATTAAAGCTTTGTGATATGGAGAGTCTCATGAGTTTACTCTTCTACCAACGCTGCCAAAACAACTCCCCTAGACGCTATGACTCCCACAATTTAAAAATACATTGCTAAATGAATACAATACGGTAACTGCTCTGAGTGAGGACAGCTGGGCCACATCCCTCCCCTAGTTTATCAGTCTGCTCACTTATCCTGCATTGGAACAAGACCATTCTGGGGGGATCACTGAAGATCAGTGGGCTTATATTTCTACAAACTGCAGTTCACAATAAGAATGTGGGCATCCCAACAATTTAGATGAATTCCAAACTATTCCCCTAATCAGGTGTCAGGAAAGATTTTCTGTAAGGTCTCTCTTACACAAGTTTAGCCCTGTCATTCCAAAAGACAGCTGACCTTCCATCTTTGACAAACAGCAAGAAACCATGGCTCGCCTCTACCTTCACTCAGAAGCAAGGAGGCAACGGCCAGAGCAGCTTCACATCTGGGGAAGAGCCTTGTGGTCTCTCCAGCAGCCGTATGGGCAGTATCAAGGGCAAAAATATGGTGAAGATGGAGGCTGCATGCAAAGAACAAGTTCATTTCCCATGTGGCGGAGGAACACATAGGTGAGAAGGAAGGGCAGGGATGTAGAGAGGCTGCACATGGCTGGCCACGAGGCAGGGGTTCATGAGTGACAGACTCATGGTCCCATCTCAAATAGTAGGACAATCACCTTTGTGCTGGTATCTCTGGTTGCTGGCACCCACTCACAAGGCTAAGCCAAAGACAGCAGAGTGCTGCGTCGGTATTCAAATACATTTTTCAGCATACATTTTTCCTTGACCACACTATATTATGACATAAGTTACTTAGGAATTTGTGGGAAACCTATGCTATGTCAGGGGATTCCAGATCCACCTCTGTAGCACCCATACTGTCTGTCCTTTATCTGCCCTATGCCACTGTTCCTCTCCATCCCTCTGATTGTAGCTGGGGCTGCAAATGCTGCCAATGAGATGACAGTTTCCAACTCAACTATACTCCTGACTCTCTCAAAGTTGTTATGGCCCCTCTGCTAGCTCTACATTCATCCACATGCTTTTTCAAGTGAGAGGAAAGAACAGGAGTTTAGAATTTCACTTCCATGTGCTGCCTGAGTCTCATAGACCAACTCTGAAAGAGTCAGCTGTGAGTGCAAATATATAATCAAAATTCAATTTAACGTGCTCTGGAGGAGGCCAAACACAATAAGAATCTTAAAATTGCTACCCAAAGTTTAAAATATTCACACTGCAAGATTCAACAGCAGAATTTTATACAATTACTCCCAGGGATGTTTGCAGATGATGCACACTTATGCTCCTTCCCCAAAATTGCCTCTCTAGTTACCCATCTTTAAATTCTCATTAATAATAACAGCTGTGACTTATCAGATGCTTATTATTTTAAGGATACTGTTCTAAGCACTTATTATGTATTAGCTCAGCCTTCAGAGGAAGGTCACCTTATCATTCCCATTCCCACTTTGCTTTTTATTGCATGTAGTCTACAGAGAGATTAAGCAAATACTTCAAGGTCACACAGCTAGTGAGTGGCAGGGTTGGGTAAATCCAGGTAGAGTGGCTTTAGAGAGCCCAAGCTCTTAGCAATTCAGCTCCTGTGTTAACCGCTGGGCTCATTATGCAGCAAGAATCTTCATTACTGTGTCATTATTTCATTGAAGAGGTGACATTTTCATGGTGTTGCTAGAATGCACCTAGCAAAAATCTTACCTCTGTGCACCTTCCCATAAAGCACCATGCAGACACTATTTGTGTCCAAGTGCCAAAGAGTCTGTAGTGGATAGGAAATGTGCTTGCATCTCTTTCATACCTGTGTTGCATTAGTCAAAGATCAATTTGCTCTACATTTGAGGCAGCAGAATACAAGAAGTAATAAGCAGAATAAGCAAAGGAAAGAGACAGACAGCCCTGAGTTACTTAGCTAGTGAATGTGGAGGAGGTAGGATGTGAGAAGATAAATAAGATGGAGAAATACTGTGTACTGACTTGTCCAAACCCCTCCAGAGACAGTGCCTCCCTTCTGCCTTATCGTACAAATTATGTGAAACACATCCCCCCATACTATTACATTACAAAATTCAGTTTCTTTTCTGAGGATGCTTTCATGACATTAACACATATGCCTCAGTTTGTGGAGTAATTGTCATGTATATTATGTACATGTATTATAATATCTCAAGCAAAATCAGATATGCTATGGGAAATTTATGCTCCATTTACCTTGATTCTGCCAACAATATATGGCTCAGCATAACATATGATCTGAAAAGAAAGCAAAAACAAGTAGCCTTGCATTCTTTCCAGAATCCCGAATAGTTAATCATATTCTGATGCAAATCTACTGGAGAATTTTAAAATGCCAAGTCAAACCTGATTGGGCATTCGAAGATTATAAATAAACCTTTGGGGGGAATCCATATTAACATGGAAGAGTAGAAGCCATTCATATTATTTCAACATTCAAGAGGGCTCATCCAACTTAAAGGAATTTTTTTTTTCTTTTTGTTCTTTGAAAGATGAATGGGCCTATATCACTTTGGGAAGAATTCTCCAGAAACTATAATTTACAACTATTGCATTTATCTGAAACTCTGTATTTTATTTTAAAGGTCATGGTTGTATAATTCTAACTTTAGCAAGCAGAAATATTTTTCAAAAATGTGGCCTAATTTTATTGTTCATCTTTAAATATTCATTTCATATCTGATGGGCTAGAAATTTGAAATTCAAATTACTTCCTTTCCCTTTCTTCTTAGCAAAATCACCTAAGAGTAAGAGTTGCTGTTCATTTATAACAAAATACCATTAAAATATACTTCATAATTCAACATGAACTAATTAAAATTATTTGAAAGTCTATACTTACAGGTGTGTAAACTTTAAATTCTAGCTGCCTAACTCAGTTTCACTATAAGTTATTTTAGGGAAATTATTCACCTACCGAGTCATTGAATCAGAAAGCTGAAAAGGACATTAAAGTTCACTTCCTACATAACCCTTGTGTTACTGATGAGTCTAGAGTATCCTCAGCAAGTACAAGGTCATTTTCTAATAAGTTACATTTAGCGATCAAATTAAGGTCTACTGTTTCCAAATCCTTTGCACTTTCTAAGGAACACTTAGCCATACTACACACTGAGTAAAGCTTTCTAGTATCTCACATCCAAGATCCAGATGGGGGACCCTGTCTCAAACCCAAGATCAGGGGTTGCACGTGACACCTGGTCTCCCATGTAGCCCTGATTTTCAGCAAGACCCTGTATTGGAATGAAGCTGCCTCTTTAGAAGATCTAAGCAGAGGTCAATGAGAGAGCCTAATTTTTCTAGGCTGACTTAGGCTGAAAATCATAATTTCCTCTGGCTGACTCATGAAACGTTTCACATTTGATAAGCGAATTTGGTATGAAATCTCTTAACATAAATGCCATTTATTGGAAACTGGTCAGTCAACAGGAGGTATTTCCTTCCCCATTTCTTTGTTCCTGTATCAATTTCCTAGGGCTACTGTAATGAAGAACTGCAACAAAGTGGCTTAAAACAACAGAAATTTATACTTTCACAGTTCTGGAGACTATAAGTCTGAAGCCAAAGGTGTTAGTAAGGCCATGTTCTCTCTGAAGTCCTGCACTTCTCCCTAGCTTCTGGTGATTGCTGGCAATCCTGGTGTTCTTGGCTTGTAGCCACATCCCTCCAATCTCTCCCTCTGTTTTCACCTGGCATGCTTCCCTCTGTGTATGTCTATGAATCTCCAAATTTCCCTTATAAGGACACCCATCACTGGATTTAGGGCCCACCCTAATCTTGTGTGACTTCGTTTTTACTTGTATCTGAAACATCCCTATTTCCAAATAAGGCTACATTCATAGATAGCAGAGGTTAAGACTTCAGCGTATCTTCTGGAGGGACACAAGTCAACCCACTACAGCTGCCAAGCAGATTATTTTTAATAAAGGAAACACTGCAGCAGGAAACAGTGGATGAACTCTTGGATGATTGTTTTCTGAACTGATCAAAAGGGTTTGGCCAACTCAGAAAAAATAAAAATAGAATCTCTGAAACTCTTACCTCATTACCAGAGTGTTGGTATGGGGGATTCTTTAAAAGTCGGAAATGAGGAGCTATCCCTAAAGTGTCAGACCAGTGCAGAGATCTGGCAACAGTCCCTGGTGAGAAGATCCTTCCATCATCCTTATTATAATTCATTGGAACATTTATGTTTGAATTTTGAGTTTTAAATTTTTATATACTAGGGAATTTTAAACTGTCTATAGCTCATATCAATATATCTGATTAGGACTCTGAGTCTTTCCTGCTATACACATTCCCTGGGCAGAGACATTCCAAGATGTATTACATGAATCAGTGTCTGCTCACATTCTAGAAGGTAATAATTCCACTCAACAGCAGGTACCAACACAGGATATGCGCAGCACAAACTATGGGGTACATCTGGAGAATAATGCTCAGTTTATCCCCTATACCTGTTATATACATCTGCTTATCTTTTCCACTTTTTGTGAGTCCTTTGTGGTCAGACATGATAAATACATATGAATATGGTAGACTATAACTTATTTAAGGGAAGTAGAAACCTGATTCACCTTGATAAACTTTCTAGCAGTTAGTATAATGTTTTGCACATAACAGAGGTTTAAAGAGTATTTACAGAGTAAATAAATGCATGAATTTTTAAGCCCAAACTGGTTATACATGAATAAATTTGTGCTTGAATTTCATAAAACACTAACAAGCTTAACCAATTTTTCACATGCTACTACATCTTATCAAAGTATTGCTTAATGAACTGGTCTTACATATCATGCACAAAGAAACTATAGCAAATTTAGTAACATGTTATTTGGCAAAAATAAATATGTTGAATAATAATTATACCTTGCCTTCTCACAATAGGTTATTCTTAAGCTTGTATAAAGGGCAAAATTATTTTTGCTTTATGGTTTTAAATTATAGAGAAAAGAGAAAAAACATTGAAAATAATTATCATATAGATCCGACAAGATGATTTATTTAAACATGTATATAAAATTCAAATAATACCAACTAATGACTAATATGTTCATATTTTAAGTTTTCAAACTACATTATGACTAGTTAGGAAAGAGTACACTGAAAGGATGTCATTTAAAATATAATACGGAAAAAAATGCCTATTTCTAGTCAAAGTTGAATTTAAAGCTGACAAAAATCTCTTTTTGTCTGTTAATTAAATGTCTGTTAATGACCATGGTGGTGGGTGGGGAAGAAAGAAAGAACATGGGAGTAGAAACAGAATTAGTTATATTATAAATTTTCTAATAAACTTTTTATTATAATCTATCTTTTGGATCTTAGCAGGCATAGAAGTCTGGGCCTAAGAAGAGTTTCCAAGAAACTGAAACTATCCATTAATCAAAGTTTGGAGCATGGCAGAACCATCTAGCACCAACTTGATGGGCTCTCCAGATCCCTGCCAGGCTCAGATTAATTATTTTCCTGCATGCAAAGTCTTATTTCTCAAGCTTTACCATAAAGATTTGGAAGCAAAAATGGTGCTTCGATAATTGATTTTATCTTTTTAGTTTTTGTTTCCTCTTTACTTGGTGTGACCACTTAGGCTAAATGACTGTTCTGAAGCCATTAATACATTGACCCTAGGAAGGTACTATTCTTCTCCCAAAGGACAGATGGAATTAAACTATACTGAGATGGCCTGTGTGCTTTTCTGCTCTGTTACAATGATCTCCTTTCTCATCTACTCATTTCCCACCATTTTCTACATACAGTCCCCACCACACACACAAGCACACATACACACACTCTACAATTTTAAACAGAAATTTTGACTTATTTGCTACCCATCCTCATCACCAACTACAGCATTACATAACAGGAGTTTAGTTACACTTGGGCACCTCTTGCTCCCTTTGCAGGCTATGGGAACAGCAGATTACAGTTATTTGCTACAGGATGGCTTACTTTCATGATAGCAGTGATAAGCAATGTATATAGACTTTACTTTCCCTTTCCCTCCTCTCTTTCATCTTCTCTCTTCTGCAAATCATTCTTTCCTCTGCTCTAAAATTATATGACCCCTTTCCTTTCCATCCCATTGATCTTGTTCCAAAAACTTTTGTACAAACTCATTGCCTATCTAAATTTTAACAACACATACATCCCAAAGGTCTGAAAGAAAAATGAGGAATTGTATGACCCCAGAACACATCTTAGAGTAATCAGATTCCTAGGCCAAAGATTTTGCATTTGAAAATTTTTGACTAGGTAAATAGATTCAAATATTGATAATGTTTGCTAAAACTTACCCATTTTCAGAGGAATTTCAAAGACATACAAATAACACTTAATCACAGCATACCTAATTATCTTCAAAGAAAGCTTGCCCCATGTATCAACACACCTTTGTGAAGCCCATGTAAACATACAAGATTACATCTTTAAACTCCATAATTGGTATTGCAGAATTTGACTGGAAATCATGTTTCTGGTCACCAAAGTTTAACAAGCTTCTCTCCTTGACTGAATTATATCCTGCTCTCAGCAGAGTCAGAAATAGTGGAATTGCTCATTAAAAATAATGAGATGCCTTTGTAATGAGTCCTGATCTATAGCTTCTGTGTGTGAAACATCTTCTTTCCAATGGAAAAAATAATTAGATCTCATGGAGGTCCTCACCTTGGAATAAAAAAGATAACCACAAAACCATACTTAATTATGTAAACTGAATACTTTAAGCATGATCTTAACAAAAAGCTGATTGACTGGAAAAGAAGTTATGTTTGATAATGAAGTGGACCAGAGGGAGAAAGACAAATAAAAAATTAGGCGGGCACAGCCACTATTTTGCTTCCATGAGCCATCATAACTCTTTCCTCTGGAAGAACTTATCCTGAAAATTCCAGGAAAAGAAGCTCTAGTCAGTGAAGGGTTAATGTCAACCCATCAGACACTGGCACTCTCCAAACTTCTAAACACACTTTTCTTGCCTTAAATGCCTCTTTCATGCTGTGAAAATGGAACATAATTTTTTACTGAAGCCATACAGAAGTTTAGCAAGCAATTTCTTTAAACACCACACATTTCCCCCCCCAAGGGCTAGTGCAGTAGAGCAGTAACTAACGTTCCTATTATTTCTAACCTTACTGGTTGCCTGAGACATCTAGCATCTTGTTCTTTGTTTGAACTCATTTCCAAAGTCATTAATAGTGATATCACTTTGTTAATTGCAATCATAATAATAATAGCTACTGCGATGTGCTTACTATGCCCCAGTCATTATGCTGGGTACTTATCATGCATTGCCTTTACAAAAACTTCATGATGTAGGTATTACAATTATTCCTGTTTTATAGATGAGGCATTAGGAGTCCATGATTTTAATTAAATTACTAATTTATCTAAGATATAATACCAACTTAGTGACTAGACTATGGCCAGAAAATAGGGGAGTTGGGAAAATATTAATTTTAGAATTCCACATCCATTCTTAGAAAACAGAACTCACACTAATAGTCCCTCCCTTCAGTTTATGATACTTTAACTCATTGCTCAAGCTCTCATCCGGTCGCTCCTTATACTCCCTCCTCTCTTAATGACCTCTGGCTATAGCTTAAGGGGCCAGAGAGATTACAGAGGGGGCCTCAGGAACGCAGGCCCAATGCTGCCAGATCACCTGAATCTTTTCAAGAGATAAATTCTTTTTCTTATGTGAAATATCTTGATTTTTAAACATTGGTTAATTTTTTCAAAAGCACATATGTAGGTCAAACATAGCCCAGATGGCAGCATTTTACATCCTCTGCTCTGAATTCTGCTAAAACACTTGTAGACTGAAGGACCTGTGAGTTATCCTTTCTGTAGTTTGAGCTCCTGGCTTCCATTGGCTTCGTTTTCCTCTGGGTTTCCCACCTTATAGAATTTAACTCTGCTTTTTGCTTCTCTCTCCAGGTTTGCTACAAATAATTCTCAATGGCAGGTAGGTTCTCCTTTCCAACAATCAGCACTGAATATTCAAAACAGCAGGTGGAGTCAAATGTTATAGGACTGGGTGACTCATTAACCTCAGGTAGTGCATCAGTAATCTAGGGGGGTGGCCCAGGAGCCCAGGTAGGAGCAGAGACATAATTTCTCACATCAGCAGCTCACCTATATGTACAGCAGTGGGCAGGTCTGTCAGAATGGCAGTGCAATGGTAAAGACAGGAAAAAAAATGGGCCAGTTCTGAATCATTTTTAAAAATTTTATTAATTCTTTAATAATATTTGAGGGATAAAAACTAATTATCCCGCAGTGAGATTGAATGACAGTGAGAAGAGGTACTATGTTACCACTAGTAACATCAACCAAGCTGTGGGAAATGGACCTGAGAGGCTGTGGTTGCCCCAGGAGATTCAGTACCTCTGTAGCTGCCTGTTTTATAAAAGAAAAAGTAACAGTATTCACTATTCTGAGGGGCGGGTCTAAGGGATTCCCACAGGGAATGTCCTTTTAAATTATAAGCATTCTATGGCCAATTAATATATGACAAAGGAGCCATGGATATACAATGGAGAAATGACAGCCTCTTCAACAGCTGGTGTTGGCAAAACTGGAAAGGTATATGTAAGAGAATGAAACTGGATTACTGTCTAACCCCATACACCAAAGTAAACTTGAAATGGATCAATGACTTGAATGGAAGTCATGAACCATAAAACTCTTAGAAGAAAACAAAGGCAAAAATCTCTTGAATATAAACATGATCAAATTTTTCCTGAACGCATCTCCTCGGGCAAGGGAAACAAAAGCAAAAATGAACAAGTGGGAGTACATCAAGCTAAAAAGCCTCTGGACAGCAAAGGAAACCATCAACAGAACAAAAAGGCATCCTACGGTATGGGACACTATATTTGTAAATGACATATCTGACAAGGGGTTAACAACATCCAAATATATAAAGAATCCACAAACCTCAACACTCAAAAAGCAAATAACCCAATTTAAAGATGGGTGGAGGATATGTACAGACAATTCTCCAAAGAAGAAATTCAGATGACCAACAGGCACATGAAAAGATGCTCCACATCATTAATTATCAGGGAAATGCAAATTAAAACCACAATGAAATATCACCTCACACCAGTTACGATGGCCAACATCAAAAAGACTAGGAACAACAAATGCTGTGAGGATGTGGAGAAAGGAGAACCCTCCCACACTGCTGGTGGGAATGTAAATTAGTTCAACCATTGTAGAAAGCAATATGGAGGTTCCCCAAAAAACTCAATAGAAATACCATTTGACCCAGGAATTCCACTCCTACAAATTTACCCGAAGAAAACAAAATCATAGATTCAAAAAAATATATTCACCCTTATGTTTATCACAGCACTATTTACAATAGCCAGGACATGGAAACAACCTAAGTGTCCGTCAGTAGATGAATGGATAAAGAAGATGTGGTACATATGCACAATGGAATATTATTCAGCCATAAGAAGAAAATAAATACTATCATTTGCAACAACATGGATGGAGCTAGAGGGTATTATGCTCAGTGAAATAAGCCAGGTGGAGAAAGACAAGTACCAAATGATTTCACTCATTTGTGGAGTATAACAACAAAGCAAAAACTGAAGGAACAAAACAGCAGCAAACTCACAGAACACAAGAATGGACTAATAGTTACCAAAGGGAAAGGGTTTGGGAAGGGTGTGTGGGAAGGGAGGGAGAAGGGGATAAAAGGGTAGTATGATTAGCACACATAATATAGGGGGAACATGGGTGTGAATAAAAGGAAAGTTCCTGTGGCCAGGATTCTCACCTGGCCCTGGTTGGCAAGCTCACTACACACGTGTGGGCAGTATGTTGCTATTGAGTCTGTATAAAGAGCTCTGCCCAGTGCTCTGGGTGACATGGTGGCACGGCTGCAGGAGAGCAGAGGCTGCAGTGGTGGCAGCACCGAGGACAGAAACTGAGATAGCTGTGGGGGCAGAGAGGCTCAGAGGCAGAGACCGGCTTGCTGGGTGCAGACTCGCTCTGAGTGGGAGGGATTCTAGTGACTGACCTGCCACCGTGGGAATAAAGTTGGGTATAACCCTTTCACCCCAAGAATGTTCTACTGTCATTTCTTTGGTCACACTGAATCCATAGTGACCTTGCCCGGGGCTGAAACCCATTGGCAAGACAATGGGGAAGGCAGTATAGTCCAGAGAAGACAAGTGGTGACTCTATAGCATCTCACTACGCTGATGGGCAGTGACTGTAATGGGGCTGGTGAGGGGGGACCTGGTAATCGGGGGGATGTAGTAACCAGATGATGCTCGTGTGAGACCATCATAAGATTGTGTATCAGTGATACCTCAATAAATAAAATAAAATAATTTCAAGCATTGGCTTTAGTCCACAGAGGCCTGAAGATTTCGCTGAACACAAGCACCCAGCTCCCCACCCACTCTCCCACAGAGAATTCCTTTTGCTCAGGCCCCACCCAGCTGTAGCCGTGTTTGAAGCCAAGGTTAGGGTAGAAGTAAAGAAAGGTTCTGCCTTGTTGCAGCATTTCTGACACCCTGTTGTTGGCAGAATTCCCTTGTGGAGGATACAACAGATACATGGAGACAGAGCAACATTTAAACAAAATGACCTTTAGAAAGGCCTGGGCACTTGGTTTATTTTTTTCCTACTGCATCCTCCCTGCCCTGTCCCCCTGCCAGTGGGGAGTGTACTTGTTTTCTAGGGTTGCTGTAACAAATTACCACAAACTGGGTGACTTTAAAAGACAGAAATTTACTGTCACAATTCTGAAGGGCAAAAGCCCCAAATCAAGGTTTCTACAGAGCCAGCTCCTCCAGAGGCTCCAGGGGAGATTCTGTTCCTCACCTCCTCCAGCTTCTGGCGGCTCCAGCCGTTCATTAGCATGTGACTGCGTCGCTCCACTCTCTGCCTCCCCTTGCTGGCTTTCTCCCCTGTGTCTTCTCCTCTTCTGTCTCTTATAGGGACTGTTAGCCTTGCATTTAGGATCCACCCACATAATCTAGGATGATCTCATCTCAAGGTCTTTAAATAAATTACATCCGCAAAGACCCTTTTTCCAAATAAGGTTATATTCACCGATTCCAAGATATTCTGGTATCTTTTTTTCTTTCCCTTGGGGTGGGTGGGGGGGCAGTGTTCACCATTTAAATCGCTACAGATGGAGAACTTGCACTCACACATGTACACTCACATTCTTCTAATGAGAGAAGGAAGACACTATTGGGCAGCAGCCTGGCTCCAGATGGTGAAGTAGAGGGCCTCTCCCTTCTGGAGATTCCTCGTAGGCAAGACATCTGAGTACAAAGGATTTAGGTGGGATCTGGAGACTATATTCTCCTCCCCACTGTGAACAAGAAATCTGAGAGAAAGTGGGTCCTACTTAGAATCTCTAAAGAATTAAATTTCTTTCAAATGCTTACTTTGGAGAAACGAATCAGGGAAGAGTATGGGGAAAATGTACTTGGCATTTATAGAGCATAAAATCCAACAGGCACCATCAATTAGTCATCCGCTGCAACACACCTTCAGATAGGTGTTTTGCAAGTAAAAGTCAACCAGGCTACGAAAGCTGAAATACGTGCAGGGCATGCGGTTAAATGATTAAATGAATTTGGTGCACCTGCTGCTTAGACAATCCGTGCTCATCAACTTAGTCCCCAGACACACTCACAGGACTAGTTTAATACCAACTACTGGAATAAAGCAAAATCTTATTTATTTATTTTTTGCAATGGAAATTTTCAACAAAGGCAGCTAAGAAGATGGAGAAACCCTCTTGAGCTTTAGTGAAATCTCTGGGGCTCTGTTAGGATGCGCCTCTAGAATCTGCATGCGCCTTTTTGTTAGCATGTCTGTCTGCTCAATCAGGTGGAAATTATATACTTAGTCTGGGCCATGCTTGTCAAGACTGTATGCTTTGTCGAAAATATCCCGTCTTAAACCAGGTTGCACAGGGGCATTTCCTGCACAGGGGAATCTTGCAGCATACCCCTTTCCTTCTTACTTGTGAATTCCTGAAGTATTATTGGATGTGGGCTTCACATCAAATAATAGGCATCAGCATCGGCATTCTACCACTGTCCTCCACTCATCTATCCGTCTGCTCTGTTATCCCTCGCTTGCCCTGACTCTGCTCACTGTGCTCAAGCTCTGCTAATTAGAGTACGCTTCATGGATTTTGATCACCTGGGAGCTTGTTAGACCAGCAGCACCTCAGACACCATCTCAGGTTTACCTCAACTGTAAGCACATTAAAGTGTGAGATAGACTCCCTAACTTACACTTGCTTACTAGGTTATGACATCCACACTGGCCTGGTCTCCCAGCAAGGATGCTTTCTTGTTCAAAACTCCATTTCTTCATCTGCTATTTGTGTAGAACAGTGGATTTGAGCCCCAGCTTCACATCAAAGTCACCGGAGGAGTTGTGATTCTTGATTTTTTTTCTTTTCATTAGAAAAGTTCCGCCATCAGAGATTTTAATTTACTTTGCTAGGATGGAGCCCAGGCACGGTCTTTTTTTTTTTTTTTTAAGTCTCCCCAGGAGAGTCTAATGTATAACCACACATAGGGAAAATGGAAGTTCCAATGGCCAGGATCCTCGCCTGACCCTAATCTACTTGCCCACTCTGCACGTGCAATCATAAAATTGGCCTACTGCATAGGCACACACTTACACACCTGCTGGCAGTGAGCCATTATGTGTAAAGAGCTCCACCCAGTGCTCTGCCCAGAGCTGAAGGCAGAGATGGATGGCAGACTTGCCAGCTATGGACATGATTCCAGCTCTTGATCTGCCATCATGAGAATAAATCTTAGTTCAAGACTTTTAACCCCCAACATTCCATTGTTGTTTTTCAGTCTCACTGAATCCTGAGCGAACTTGCCTGGAACAGAAGGCCTTCAGTGGAACACCACATTTGAAAACACTGTCATAGTTGAAAAAACTGTTTTAAAACACAGAATTGTGGTTTAAAGCATGATTCCTGAGTCCACCAACCACATCAGCATCGCCTGGACTTGTTAGATGTGCGAATTCTTGGGCTCCATCCCAGCCTTTCTGAGCCAGATGTTTGGGGGTGGGCTCAACAAGCTGGGTTTTAACAAGCCCTCCAAGTGATTTTGATGAAGGGTAAATTTTGAGAAATACTGCCACTAACCTTCTCGTGACACTGGCTCCAAGTTCTCTGGAAGGCACAAAGAGGAATGAAGTCAGCTCTTTATCCTGGAGTAACAGAGTTTGCTAGGAGGAATTACCTTGAACATACAGATCCCTGGAATTCCAACAGAATGTGACTACGTGCAAGCAAAGTGCATATAAGTGAGTGGAAAAAACACTCATGATTTCTTTAGAAAGAAGAAATTTATGCAGGTGACAGAAGCAGAATAATAGGAGGGAAGAGGGCATTTAGGTGACTAGGTTGATTTAATAAGAGAGATAAACCGCAAAAATAAGTGGGTGGTAGTAACACTGTGGAGGAGCTTGAATGTCACTCTAAGCTATCCAGGTATTTCTAAAAAAAAAATACCAGGAAAATATTTAATACAAGGGTTACAGTTGGCTGGATACAGGGAAAGAAACAGAAATTTCCAGGCATGAAAAGAACAGGTACAAAGGCCCTGCCACAGAAAAAGCCATGGTGTCTTCAACAGAACTCCAAATCAGAGACCCATGAAGTGGCCATTTAGAATGCAGGGTCTGAGCGCTCAGCTGTAAGGATGCCGAGAAGCTGATTTTACATATTGAGAGGAATTGTGACCTTGAGATTCCAACTTAATTCTAAGAGATTCCCTTCTTGATTATCTTAATAGAATTCTCCCAGTTAGTAAGGCCTCCTTTATTCCTCATCCATCTTTTTAATTCCATTATTTTAATGTAAACTGAATGGATGCTCTGAATAACTAAAAAGTTGGGAATAGGGAATTTCATGATACAGCATGGCCTTGAAGCCTTCCATGGTAATGCAGTGCTGGAAAACAAATTTGATGAGTGCACAGTGTTCTTCATTTGTAAGTCTAGCCTCCTTGGAGGGCTACCATTTAGGATCACTTCCTGGGCTGATTCCTAGTGCCATAAAGGCCACAGAAAGAAAATGAAATGTAGAGGGCACTTCATGGTATTTGATGCTTCATAGACATTTTTTTCTTTTTAAGTAACAGGACCCCAGTTTTTCCCTACCTTACAGTTCTAGCCCCATACTCTTATCTACCACGACCTTTCTCTGGATCTCAGATTACATGCACTCAGGTGGCACTCCAAGATTAGAGTATGCAACTCAGGTCCGGCCAGTTAGCATGCTGTATTTCCCTGATTGCAAGGACTGACTTGTCTTGAATGGTCCAAAACAATAGAATGGCACCCTTAGTGAACTTCTTATAGCATTTTTCTGAAAAGAAAATGTATAACATGCTCAAGAATACTTTTTTAAAGTAGTTTAATGAGGCAGAACTTGTTCTCCTACTATCATAACACCCTATACATGGTGGTATCAGTTAAGGAATAGCCAAATATATGAATGGAACAGCATAGAGAATCCAGAAAACAGAATCAGACTTATGGAACTTATATTTGTAAGAATATAATTAAACATCAGCAAGGAAAATGAAACTAGTAAAATCAAATAGAAGGCTTCATAAATAATGTTAGGAAAATTGGTTATCTATTTGGGAAAATGGAAGTTAGATCCCTATTATATACCAGTACAAAACTGAATTCTAAATAGTTTAAATGTGTCTTGCCTGAAGATTTCAGCTCCAGACAAGTTCACGATGGATTCAGTGAGACTGAGAAATGACAACAGAACGTTCTTGGGGTAAAGTGTTTATACCCGGCTTCTTTCTCCTGGCAGTAGTTTGAGCACTAGAATCCCGTCTGCAGTCTACAGGTCTGTAATCCTCCTTCATCTCTGTCTCAACCCAGAGCACTGGGAAGAGCTCATTATATATAGTAACTCAATCAATAATACCTTATTGCTTACGGGTGTGAGAGCAGTAGCCTAGCAGTAGGCCAGTTAAATCATCGAGTAGTTTATGGTCAGGTGAGGATCCTGGCCATAGGAACTTTGATGATGCCACAAAATGCCAAATGGAAAATTCTGTAAAACTGTTTCTTTCAACTTATTGTTGCATATTATAATCATCTGGTGACATTAAAAAAAAAACTCAGGATCCATTACATTACCAATAAGTGAGAATCTGTGAGGGTAGAACAGTAATTTTTGTACAGTTTTTTGTACATTTCTGTACAAACAGTATTTTCTAACAGACACATTAGTATTTTTAAAGTTTCTCTGGTTTACAGTGTGTAGCAAAGTCTGAGACTCATTGCTGCCTAATAGAGAAAAAGGCCCCTGAGCTTCCTAGCAGTCAAAGCAAAGAAAAGCTTAATAATAAATGACAAGGTTTCAATTAAAAAAAGGCCAAATGTTCAGGATTTGAACCAGTTCAACCAGTTTTCCTGATGTTGAAAAATAGGGAGAGATGTTACCATTTTAAGAACTTCATAAATTAGTATTGCATTCTATTAACCTGTTAAATTTACAGTGGCTTTATAAAACTAATGCCGTCACTAGCTGTGCTTTTCCACCTTTAAAACTAGTCAGAAGGATCTTAATAGCCTGGCCATAGAGGAGTCAGGAAAAGGATTGTAGAGAGCTCAGCATATTTGTATTCTATTAATAGAGTAGTTATCTATTTGGGTGGACTGAGGCTTCACCATTATCAAAAACAGCTCACTTCGTGCTATGCATATGTGCTGTTTTATTCACTAATTCTCCATATCATTTAGCACTCAGGATGCCTGACACCAGAGCTTAATGAAAATGTTTTGAACTTGAAATATAGAGACCATTTCTCCCTTCTGGCCCTACAGATCATACAATCCTTTGTCCCTGATCTTCCGAATTTCCCTGACTTCTGAATCTATCATGTGCTCCAGGCTGATACTACCAAATAATTAAAAATTGTCATATAAACTGAAATACACCTACAGGAATTTCCTATTTCATTGTGACCACAGAGAGGGAGCCATACTTAGATGGGTAATCCAGTGGGAAGCAAGATGGGTAAAACATGGGAAGGATGCTGGGATGAAGATGGTCCGGCAGGAATTAATCATCCAGATTTAAGACTGAGGCTCCAGGAAGAAGAAACCAGGTTTCAAGAACTGGGAAGCATCTGAGATTGACAAGTGTAAAATTTACAAATTGGCCTACTAGTTTCATAAATACAGGAAGAAGACATGAGACTCCTGGATCAGAGACAAAGGAGTCTGTTAGTGAGTACACAGGAGCAGCAGGAGCTTTATGCCTCACCAGTTGCCTTTGTGCCTCAAATCCAATGGAGAGAGTGAGCGGAGGTCATGTGACACTGGGCTCAGGGAGATGCTGTACACACAGTAGGTTTATGTCACAGCTGAGGAACCCTGAGATGAAAAAATACCCAATCTATGAGGGGGGCTGCAGGCAGACCCATCCAACTTTTGCCTTGAGGCAGGCATTATCATTATTATATTGCCCTCTGCCCTGGAGGGAGAGAATACCTCTATTTTCTAAGGATGTTTGCCATACAAGCATTCTTAGTCAAGTATATGCAGAAATACGGTACAAATTATTCCCAGCACAAGAAGCAAGGGGATAGCAAACAGGACCCCAGAACACAACAGGAATGAGACTAGGAGAATCACAGTAAGTAAAATAATCACAGTAAGTAAAATTAACAGCTCACATTATAATCCCAGTTTTCCCAGACAGATGACTAATGAATTGGTGTGAATACCGTGTGAATCTAGGATGTAGTGAGGATTTCCTCTGCCCCTAATTAATCTGATTAATACTTAATTAATTAGGTTTTAATTTAAAGTCCATACCCTATGACAGACTCATCATGGGGGTCTGAAGGTAAAAACAAAGTTAAAGTATCACTCTGGATGCCACATTTTTACTTGCTGCACAGAAAATTCAATGGATTTGCTTCCCAAATATGCTTCTATTTTCCTTTTTATTACAGATTTCATTATAGGTATACAGTCCACTAAGAACATAGCCAAAGGATATCATGATGCCCTATACCTCCAATTAAATGAGTCACTTTCAGAACATTGAAGCCGTCGGGGAGATTCCCTGACACTAAAAGGGTCCTGCATTTTCAGCAGTCTTGATTAGTTCAACTTTGCAGAGAGAACAGCTGGAGAGGTAAGGGTACAAAGATGTGCTGACTACAAGTCAAGGAACCAGAAGAAAATGTAAATTAAACACATGCAGTTCCTGCTCACCCTGAAGACAGAGCCAATGGGCAATGGGCCGCCGTTGCAGGGAAAGTGATAGCAAGGGGAAAGCAGAAAGGTGGACACCTGGAGCCATCCCATAAGCATCCCACAGATTCTCTTCTTTTCACAGCTTCCTTTGCTGATTTGGAAATATGTTCAGCTTGCTTTCCTCAGGACACTGTTGAACATATTGTGAGGCAGTGACCACAGCTAATTGAAAGATGATGCCATGCCAAGCAACACAGTGGAGCAGAAAGTGAACTGGGCTTGGAGTCCAGCATCTGAACGGAAACTATCTGGCTGTGGGACCTCAGGCAAGGCTTTCTTTCGCTTTGAATCTCAGTTTTCTCCTCAATAAGTTGAGGAGACATTCCTTAGATGTATGATATATAAAATATTTTTGTGGAAAATGGCACTATTCCAAGGAAAAGTTTAAGGACATCTTGGTGAAAGGTAAGAGAATGGGTTGAAGAGAAAGGCCAAGAAACCAGTTCTCACCTTTCTCTTCCACCAGCTCAGATGATAACTATTTTGCATATTTAATGTACCTATAAAATTCAATTTTAGTAAAGATCCTCTGCCAAACTGAAGAACACTAGAATAAAAATTTCTATAGTTACTTCCACCACTAAGATTCTTTCCTTTTTTCAAAATGGCCTCTCAGCGGAAAATCAACATGTGCACGCGCGTGTGCGTGCACATACACACACACACGCACACGCACACACACACACACACACACACACACACACACAAACTTGGGGTCGTACATCTTCAGGGAGTCAATTTAATTCCCTACAATAAAGGATAACTCCTTTGGGGATACAACTAGACTCATCCAAAACTCAGACATAGATCCAGAAAGGGAAATTCCAAAGCATGCTGGGAAATAATGTAATTAGGTATTCATTGAAAATGAATAGTGTATAGTGCAGTCTCTGTCTTGCTCATCTATCTCTTTTAGAAGGGAACTTAAAGACAGAAAATATGGGGATTGAGCCATGTCCAAGTCAGGGCCCATTAGATTAGTTTGCTTTCAGGAAGCATTTCTGAATCCCAGAAGGGAGATAGAGAGTGTGGAAGCAATGTGCCTCAGGACTCGCAGAGGTACGGCCTGCCTTGAGGAATCTCAGCACAGGACAAAGCAGGTGAAATGTCTCTGGCTTTCTATATACTCCTGCCATTCTGACCTCCTCTTCTGTTCTAGGTTCTCATTTTAATTAAACATTTTCTCCACTCAGCTTGACTCATCCATGTGCCAAATGGGGGAGAGGATGGGAAGCACACCTGGTGTGATGGGGGAGTCCTGTGCCACTGAGGGCTGGCTGGACAGGCCCTGTCCACACACGTGGCTTTGAACGGCTGAAAACCAGTGTTTCATCCTCCTCTAATGCCTTCTTCAGCTTTTCTGGGGAGGCCTGAATTTGGAATTAAGGATACTTTAATTTGTTCCACACATGGCATAAAAGCTAGAAATAGCTGGGCTCCAGAAAGGAAAGAATTTCTATATTAAGCTCTACTCTGGTGAACTTTAGTGGGAGGACCAGGAAGGGCACACATACAGGGTAGAGACTTCTGTTTCTAATGCCATAGGCGGGTGAGGACATGAACTCAGACACTAGAGGTTGGAACAATGCGTTCAAAATGTCCAAAGGAGCCACAGGATCAACCTGGAAACATCCTAATTGACGTTCAGCCTAAACGTGCTACTCATCCTATGAGAGAGGCATGTTACACTGTCAGTTCTCATGTCGTAACTAGTGTGAGATGGAGGAAAATCCATAGATGGAGGAAAACCCCAAGGAATAGATTTCCATGAAAAATTCCTCAACGATCCATGTCCTGTCACCTAAAATCATCTTCAGCTGTCCTGGCCTGAGGGTTAGGCCAAGTCATTTTTCTGAGGGCCTAGCTTAGCACATTTTAATTTAGCTATGAAAATAATAGATGGAGAGCAAATGACAATGTACCATATAGGGACCAATAAATAGGCTTCGGATTTTTAAGAGGGTTTTTAACCAAAAGCACTTTGGAATAATTCACTTGGAAGGAAGGGAGAATGTACTTGGCACATTCAAAACCAGGTTAATACACTTGTTAGATGCAGTGTGTCCTGGGCACTCCTTCACGTCACTCATCACACCCACAATACTTGTTCAATGTCTTCATTTTCTAAGATAGTGTCTGTCTCTCATTCTGACTACTTTACCCCAAGAGTTGGTCCAGCATGTTAGAGCCTTCTCACATTTGTGATGACAGGGTTTCAGTGAGAGAAAATTGAAAGTGGGAGGGAAGCTTTATATCTTTGTATGCCTCCACTTAGAGAATCATAAAAGAGCAACTAAAACAGTTGCCCTGTGTTTCCTCCTCTTGATCAGGAAGATCAGTGAAAAAGTTCTCTACTATGTCCTTTATCTTCAGAATTATCACTGGTGCCCGATATTAGGTGGGGCACTTAATTGGAGTTTCTTATAAAATAATAGTTGCCAATAAACACTGACTGAATAAATGAAGAAGAGAGGCAATTTTTGGAGCCCAGCATTCTTTGGGGCAAATCAACAGGCTTTTCCACAAAGCTGAAACTGTGAGCCTGGCTTCATGTTAAAAATGCCCACACAACTTTTAGGAAATACTGATTTCAGCGCCCCATGCCTAGAGACTCTGATATGGCCAAGAAACAAGGATTAGCTAATTTAAACCTGTCAGCAATGAGAATTAACCATCCCCAGTCAGGAAATTTGTGATTCTAAAATTATTAAGTATAAAAACCAGGGGAGAAAGAGCTCCTTTACAGTGAGATAAGATGTTTAGAAAGACACATGTACACACCATATATATGATTAAAAATTGCATACATGTATGATTACATATGCTTGGAAAATTCTGTGTCTGTTGTAAGTAAATATAGAATATACTAAATGAGTGAGTTTAGAAGAACTGACTTGTGTTAGTAATATATGTACAAGCAGAATGATGAGAAGAAGGTCAAACAGTGTGGATCTTTCAAAGAAGAGAAATTAAGCCAGAACGCAGATGGACTTTAACAAGAGCAGGGTATCTGCCTATTACCCAGCAGTATAGAAACCGCTAGGTTGTCCTGACTCCGGTGACCCCTGGAGTCAAACTAATAATTAGACTCAAACTAATAATATTATCTGAGAGAAGTCACATGCAAATGAAGGAAATAGTAATCAGGAACGAAATAATACATGGTCTGGTGAACTTCATCTTAGAGGAAATAGTGTTTGCGATAGAACTTTGGAAGCCTTGAGCAGAAAATAGAGTATTAGTTCACATGGGCTAAACCCGGGGTCATATGTAAAAAGCTTATTAGCATCCTGTGTGCTTGAAAGTGCCTGAGGAGTGGTAGCACCCTGCCCTGCCTTACACTATCAAATTTAGTACCAGAGTGGATAACCTGGGCGGGCAACTTCATTGTCCCATTTGTACTAGGTGACATTGCTTTACGGGAGAGAGGATAATGGCTTTCGGCGATTGGGGCCTGTGCAAGGTTGCACCTGGAGTACCTGCTTGGCCCTGCCTCCACCCAGGGGTTCAGAGGACCCTCCGTGAAGGAGACCAGGAGTAAGGATTGACACTGCTAGAAGAGCAGCAAGACTGGAACATCAGCAGCAGGGCAGTGAAAGACTGTCTCCCTTCTGTGAGTTTGTACATGTCCTAGAAGCAGCTTAATGGTGTGAGAGATGCATGTGGTCAGGCTGAAAGCCCCTGAGTTCCTCCTTCCTTTCACAGACTCATTGCTTATTCAGGAACAAGTGTTCAGTCCCATGTGAGGTGACCAGACATGGACGGCTTCCGACAGCACTGAAAGTGAGGTGGAAATAAAGGGGAATATGGAAACAAGAGTAGCTCATTGCAACTGATCCGAGCAAGGTGCTCTGTGAGATCTGGGTTCCCTTTCCTGCTTCACACATGCAAGCACTGGTATCTCCAAAAAAGCAGTGAAAGTTTCAATCTGCATTAAGCAGATGTTTGCTTAAGAAACACCCTAGAAGTGATGGAAGAGTTTTTCCTAAACCATGTGCAGTTCCTGATGGTGAGGTTTTCACTTCCTCAGTGCGCTCTCTGGGTGACCTGTTCCTGTGCCTCTCATGACAGCTGTTTATTTACTGTGGTTTCCCTGGCGGCTGACACACCTACAGCCGGAGGCCACCTGCACTGTCTTAGCCACCCTCCACCCAGCGCCTTCCAGGACCAACACTGGCATCTTGTAGCTGCTTAATGATATGAAGGGGACGTGTCTGAAAATACAATCCTACTTAGTTCTTGGTTTAATTTTGTTTTGTTTAATTCAACTCACGGATTGCATTGCAGTCTAGATAAAAGAGCTAGGGTTTTGAAGTCAACCCATCTGGATTCCAATCTCAGTTCTTTCAAAATCTTTAGTTGTCCTCAACTAAAGTCCTTGAGAAAAATCATTTAATTTATTTGATCTTGAGTTCTTTCTTGGAAAATAGGGATAATACTAACTACACCAGCTTCTTTTCATAATTGTGTAATGATAAAAAAAGAGGTCCTGCATGTCAAGGAGCTCAGTAAATGAAATAGAACTCAAAAAGCATTTTTTAAATAAATGTGTTTATATATTATATGATTATATATATGATCATGATGCTTATAATATGTATCGTTATTTATTATCTTTCTTTATAATACATATAATATGTATTATAAGCACAATTATTTCTTTTATACCCAAATATTGCCCTCATTGGAGAAGAATCCAGGACTTTCAACTACAAAAATGTTTCTGTTCTGGCTCCAGGACTATGTCTGAGTTTACCAGCAAGGCAAAAGCTTAAAATTACCCCAATTCAAAAGAGTAGCTACATTTAGCAAGCATCATAAAGCAAATATTAAAGAATGATGCACCGAGTGATTTTTTTTAAATGAAAATCTATTTCACCACTCTAAAGCTAAGAAAACATGTCCACCTTATTTACCACATCCAGTGAGTGACAAAGGATGGTTTTGTGCTTCTGAGCCACCACAATACAATTATGACCTGTAAGCAGTACCAAAAAAGACAAATAAAACTTTATCCATTTTAATATTTATTTTGTTACCCCTTCCTTTTTTTAATCATTTGCGTCATTGAGCATTTATATGGTTAATTTCACTGAATTATTCTAACTCCTGAATTGTGGGCTTTTACTGGGACTTTATAAACTTCCTCATTAGAGAACACTAATCAGCTTCAAATAGACGTTAGTTGTGGCCAGGAATCCTTATAAAACAGCTAAATGGCCTCGACTTCATCAAAAAACAAGACCTGGAGATCGTTTTAAAATTCAGACTAATATTTTTAAAAATACTTTAAAATAGTGCTACTCTGGTCACATTCATCAGGTCATTTCATCTGCCAGTAATGTAAGTGTGGACCCTCTGGAGGTGGCCTTATGCACAGGGCCAGTGCTGACTTCTCTACTGAGAAATCCCTTAAGAGAAGGCTCTTCATTTCCTCACACAGCTGGGACGGACACTGCTGGTCCTGAGTGTGAAAAGCAGTGACAAGAAAAAAGTGACTTATTAGGGAGAAAAAAGGTCTGGAATGAAAAATGATTGAGAAATGACAAGAACACAGTAACTGGATAACAACATGATATGGAAAGAATAATGGAACAAAATTTGGATTTAGACATACTTTCTAGGAATGAGATATTTGGAAAATGACTTACCTTCTCTGCACCACCATTTTGTTAGTATCCAATAGGGACAGTAGTGACTGTCACCTGAGACTGTTATGAGAATTAAATGAGCTGACTTACAGGAAATGTAGTAGGTACTTACAATATGTTTCATCTCATCTGGTTCTCTCCTCCTCAAGAGAGATGAAAATTAAAACCAGAGAAAAAAAGACACTGATAAAAATGTAGAAAGTGCCCAACAGATCCTGTCACTTGAGGTTCCTGCAATGCTTGGCTCTCCTGGAGCAGTATTAGGACAGAGGGGCACCTCCACCCCTTCATTCTAAGACCAAGTTGACTTGATACTTTATCTTCCATTTCCAGAAGGTGAGTTAAGGTGAGGAAATGAGATATCTGTTCCAGGGAGCCAAGGGGCTCCCAATAATAGTTCTTTCCCTTATGATCCATATGGTTACCTGGTGGCATTACCATCAAGGGTGGGGTTACCATAGGTGTCCATGATGCAGTGGTGCAAGAGGTCACTTTGAAGGTAAAGAGACAGGAAGAATAGAGATAAGAGGGATCAGGGAATGACCTCATACTCAGATGGCCATTAGGGCTTTAGAAGAGCCTTCAGAGAACTTCTGCTAAGATGGCGGCATGATCAGGGAGGCAGAAATCTCCCAACACTATATTTATCTACAAAAACACAGCAAATACATCTATTCCTAAAAGAGAGACCAGAATACACAGGAAAGCGCACAGCGTGCAGCTACACCCGAGAGGACTTGGCACCCCAAGAAGCAGGTAAGATACGGAGCCGCGACCCAGCAGGACCCGAGCACTCCCCCACCCCAGCGCACCAGCGGGAGGAGAGGATTCAGAGCCAGGAGGGAGTGGAAGTACACCCCGCGAAGTAGCCAGCCCCGGTGATCTGCGCGGGGAGCGCAGACCCACATCGCGCAGTGCAGCGGAGATTGGAGAGACAGAGCGGCAGATTCTGAGCAGGGAACGCGCCAGGCTGCTTGCAGCCGGCTCCCGGAAGGACAAAAAAAAAGGGCGTGCTTTCTTCAGCGGTCTTAAAGAGACAGGAGCCCAGCAGAGGAGCCGGATCGCCCCAGCACACTCAGCCCAGCAGGCTGGGAGTCCTGGGGAGTTTCAGATGCCTTAGCTGGCGACTGAGGAAGCGTAGCCATACTTAACACTTCTCACTGAGATCAACAGCCTCCTATTTGTTCCCACCCCTGCCAGAGCAATAAAGGGCCCTGCGGAGCGGCACAGTCACAGCTGTGGAATAGTGGGGCAATAGCGCCACCTAGAGCATTCCCACAGAATCTACGTCCGGTGGGCATTTTTTTTGTTTTCTTTGTTTTGTTTTGTTTTTTGTTTTGTTTTTGTTTTTTCTTTTCTTTCTTTTTTCCTTTTTTCTTTTCTTTTCTTCTCTTTTTAAAGTCTTAAAGATCCCAGCTGACATACGTGGCAACTATCAGTGACCAATTCTATAGCCATGAAAAGACAGAGGAATATGGTTCAGACTAAAATCAACCAGACAACCCCAGAGAGGGAGTCTGAAGGGATGGAAATGCACAGTCTTCCTGAAAAAGAATTCAGAATAAAAGTCATAACCATGCTGACGGACCTACAGAGAAATGCGCAAGAGCTGAGGGAGGAAGTGAGGAAAGACAATGCAGAAATCAGACAAGCGATCGACAGGCTTAACAGCAGACTGGATGAGATGCAAGAGACTGTTAATGGAATAGAAATCAGAGAACAGGAATACAGAGCCGCTGAGGCAGAGAGAGATAAAAGGATTTCTAGGAATGAAAGAATATTAAGAGAACTGTGTGACCAATCCAAATGGAACAATATTCGCATTATAGGAATACGACAGGAAGAAGAGAGAGAAAAGGGATAGAAAGTGTCTTTGAAGAAATAATTGCTGAAAACTTTCCCTCGCTGGGGAAGGAAATAGTCTCGCAGTCCACAGAAGCCCACAGATCTCCCAACACAAGGGACCCCAGGAAGACAACACCAAGACACATAATAATTAAGATGGCAAAGATCAAAGATAAAGACAGGGTATTAAAGGCAGCTAGAGAGAGAAAAAAGATCACCTACAAAGGAAAAACCATCAGACTATCATCAGACTTCTCAACAGAAAGCTTACAGGCCAGAAGAGAATGGCATGATATATTTAACGTTATGAAACAGAAGGGCCTCGAACCACGAATATTGTATCCAGCATGATTATCATTTAAATATGATGGAGGGATTAAACAATTTCCAGACAAATGAATGTTGAGAGAGTTTGCCTCTCATAAACCACCACTACAGGATATCTTAAACGGACTGCTCTAGATGGAAGCACTCCTAAGGCTAAAAAGATGTCACCAGAGAAAGTAAAATCATAGCAAAGAAAGAGGACCATCCAAATACTAACTAAAGGCAAAGAATAAAACAATAAGTATATAAAGAATGGAGGAGGAGGAATAAGAAGGGAGAGAAATAAAGAAACATCAGACACTGTTTACAATTACTTAACAAGAAATTTAAGTTAGATTGTTAGATAGTAAAGAAGCAACCCTTGAATCCTTGGTAACCACGAATCTAAAGCCAGCAATGGCAATAAGTACATATCTATCGATAATCACCCTAAAGGTAAATGGACTGAATGCACCAATCAAAAGACATCATCAGACTTACAGAATGGATAAAAACAGAGTTACGGAATGGATAAAAAAGCAAGACCCATCTATATGCTGCTTACAAGAGACTCACCTCAAACCCAAAGATATACACAGACTAAAGGTGAAGGGATGGAAAAAGATATTTCATGCAAACAACAAGGAGAAAAAAGCAGGTGTTGCAGTACTTGTATCAGACAAAATAGACTTCAAAACGAAGAAAGTAGCAAGAGATAAAGAAGGACATGACATAATGATAAAGGGGTCAGTCACCAAGAAGATATAACCATTATAAATATATATGCACCCAACACAGGAGCACCAGCATATGTGAAACAAATACTAACAGAATTAAAGGAGGAAATAGACAGCAATGCATTCATTTTAGGAGACTTCAACACACCACTCACTCCAAAGGACAGATCAACCAGACAGAAAATAAGTAAAGACAGAGGCACTGAACAACACACTAGAACAGATGGACCTAACAGACATCTACAGAACTCTACACCCAAAAGCAACAGGATACACATTCTTCTCAAGTGCACATGGAACATTTTCCAGAATAGACCACATAATAGGCCAAAAAAAGAACCTCAGTAATTTCAAAAATACTGAAATCCTACCAACCAACTTCTCAGATCACCAAGGTATAAAACTAGAAATAAATTTTAGAATGATATCAAAAAGGCTCACAAATACATGGAGACTTAACAACACTCTCCTAATTAATCAGTGGGTTAACGACCAAATCAAAACAAAAATCAAAGAATATATGGAGACTAATGAAAACAACAACACAAAGCCACAACTTCTGTGGGACGCAGCAAAGGCAGTTCTAAGAGGAAAGTATATTGCAATCCAGGCCTATTTAAAGAAGGAAGAACATTCCCAAATGAAGTCTAAAGACACAATTACAGAAATTGGAAAAAGAAGAACAAATGAGGCCCAAAGTCACCAGAAGGAGGGACATAATAAAGATTAGAGAAGAAATAAATAAAATTGAGAAGAATAAAACAACAGAAAAAATCAATAAAACCAAGAGCTGGTTCTTTGAAAAAATAAACAAAATAGATAAACACCTAGCCAGACTCATTAAGAGAAAAAGAGAATCCACACACACATAAACAGAATCAGAAATGAGAAAGGAAAACTCACGACAGACCCCACAGAAATACAAAGAATTATAAGAGAATATTATGAGAATCTATATGCTAACAAGCTGGAGCTGGAAAACCTAGAAGAAATGGACAACTTCTTAGAAAAATACCACCTTCCAAGACTGACCAGGCAAGAAACAGAAAAACTAAACAGACCGATCACCAGCAACGAAATTGAATTGGTAATCAAAAAACTACCCAAGAACAAAACCCCCGGGCCAGATGGATTCACCTCTGAATTCTACCAGACATATAGAGAAGAAATAACACCCATTCTCCTTAAAGTTTTCCAAAAAATAGAAGAGGAGGGAATACTTCCAAACTCATTCTATGAAGCCAGCATCACTCTAATACCAAAACCGGGCAAAGACCTCACCAAAAAAGAAAATTACAGACCAATATCCCTGATGAACGTAGATGCAAAAATACTCAACAAAATATTAGCAAACCGAATTCAAAAATACATCAAGAGGATCATACACCATGATCAAGTGGGATTCATCTCAGGGATGCAAGGATGTTACATCATTCGAAAATCCATCAACATCATCCACCACATCAACAAAAAGAAGAACAAAAAACCACATGATCATCTGCATAGATGCTGAAAAAGCATTTGACAAAATTCAGCATCCATTCCTGATTAAAACTCTCAACAAAATGGGTATAGACGGCAAGTACCTCCACATCATAAAGGCTATATATGACAAACCCACAGCTAACATCATACTTAACGGCGAGACGCTGAAAGCTTTTCATCTAAGATCGGGAACAAGACAGGGATGCCCACTCTCTCCACTGTTATTCAACATAGTACTGGAGGTCCTAGCCACAGCAATCAGACAAAACAAAGACTTACAAGGCATCCAGATTGGTAAAGAAGAAGTCAAATTGTCAGTAATTGCAGATGGCATGATACTGTAAATGAAAACCTAAAGACTCCATTCCAAAACTACTAGAACTAATATCTGAATTCAGCAAAGTTGCAGGATACAAAATTAACACACAGAAATCTGTTGCTTTCCTATACACTGATGATGAACTAACAGAAAGAGAAATCAGAAAAACAATTCCATTCACAATTGCATCAAAAAGAATAAAATACCTAGGAATAAACCTAACGAAGGAAGTGAAAGACCTGTACTCTGAAAACTACAAGACACTCCTAAGAGAAATTAAAGAGGACACTAACAAATGGAAATGCATCCCATGCTCTTGGCTAGGAAGAATAAATATTGTCAAAATGGCTATACTACCTAAAGCAATCTACAGATTCAATGCAATCCCTATCAAACTACCAATAGCTTTCTTCAATGAACTGGAACAAATAATTCTAAAATTCATATGGAACCACAAAAGACCCCGAATAGCCAAAGCAATCCTGAGAAGGAGGAATAAAACAGGGGGAATTACACTCCCTGACTTCAAGCTCTACTACAAAGCCACAGTAATCAAGACAATTTGGTATTGGCACAAAAACAGACCCCCAGACCAGTGGAACAGAATAGAAAATCCAAACATTAACCCAAACATATAGTCAATTAATATTTGATAAAAGCCTTGGATATACAATGGGGAGATGACAGCCTCTTCAGCAGCTGGTGTTGGAAAAACTGGACAGCTACATGTAAGAGAATGAAACTGGACTACTGTCTAGCCCCATACACAAAGGTAAACTCAAGGTGGATCAAAGACCTGAATGTAAGTCATGAAACCATAAAACTCTTAGAAAAAAACATAGGCAAAAATCTCTTGGACATAAACATGAGTGACTTCTTCATGAACATATCTCCCCGGGCAAGGGAAACAAAAGCAAAAATGAACAAGTGGGACTATGTCAAGCTGAAAAGCTTCTGTACAGCAAAGGACACCATCAGTAGAACAAAAAGACATCCTACAGTATGGGAGAATATATTCATAAAAAATGTATCAGATAAAGGATTGACATACAAAATATACAAAGAACTCATGCACCTTAACAAACAAAAAGTAAATAATCCAATTAATAAATGGGCAGAGGACATGAATAGACACTTCTCTAAAGAAGAAATTCAGATGGCCAACAGGCACATGAAAAGATGCTCCACATCGCTAATCATCAGAGAAATGCAGATTAAAACCACAATGAGATATCACCTCACACCAGTGAGGATGGCCACATCCAAAACACAAACAACAACAAATGTTGGCAAGGATTTGGAGAAAAGGGAACCCTCCTACACTGCTGGTGGGACTGCAAATTAGTTCAACCATTGTGGAAAGCAGTATGGAGGTTCCTCAAAAAACTCAAAATAGAAATACCATTTGACCCAGGAATTCCACTCCTAGGAATTTACCCTAAGAATGCAGCAGCCTAATTTGAAAAGGACAGATGCACCCCTATGTTTATTGCAGCACTATTTACAATAGCCAAGAAATGGAAGCAACCTAAGTGTCCATCAGTAGATGAATGGATAAAGAAGATGTGGTACATATACACAATGGAATATTATTCAGCCATAAGAAGAAAACAAATCCTCCCATTTGCAACAACATGGATGGAGCTAGAGGGTATTATGCTCAGTGAAATAAGCCAAGCTGAAAAAGACAAGTATCAAATGATTTCACTCGTTTTTGGAGTATAAGAACAAAGAAAAAATACTGAAGGAACAAAACAGCCTCAGACTCACAGAGCCCCAGAACCGACTAATAGTTACCAAAGGGAAAGGGACTGGGGAAAATGGGTGGGAAGGGAGGGATAAGAGGGAAAAGGGGGCATTATGATTAGCAGATATAATGTTGGGGGGGCACGGGGAGGGCTGTACAACTCAGAGAAGACAAGTAGTGATTCTATAGCATCTCACTACGCTGATGGACAGTGACTGTAATGGGGTTGGTCGGGGGGACCTGATGAAGGGGTAGTTTGATAGCCATAATATTGCACATGTAATTGTAGATTAATGATAATAAAATAAATTATATTAATAAAAAAAAGAAGATCCTGGGTTGCAGAACTAAGGCATGGCTTGTGTGCTCTTTACTTCTCTTTATTTGTGCATGGAAGAATCAGAGATACAGGGCACATCTTAGTTATTTATAAGCCGTCGGAAGAAGCTAATTAGAGGTCAAAAAAATCATATCAACTTGGTGTGTAATAAAATGGAAAAGGAAGATAAGCTGTTAGAGTCAGGGAAACGATTCTGAGGGTACCCAGAGAGTGCCAAAGAAAGGGTGACTTTCTCCCAGGAGCCTAGACTCGACTGACCCATCCTTCCACGGCTCACTGAAGCAGGCTTCTGTAAGCGAGCCCACGGCCCACCTGACCCACTGTAAGGCATTGTGTCTAGTCCTCCACCTGTCCTCAGATAATCTTGATTAGGGAACTGTTTGCCTATGACTTTCCCAAAATCTACATAAGGTCACAATGTGCTAATGACTGAAATAGCAGCAGAATTCAAGCCCCATTCTAAACAATGTTCTGATAACTCCTCTATATTCACCCCATTTCTCCCCTGTCATTTATTCTTATTCTTTCCAGAGATCCTTTAGAAATAGTGAAAAACAGGATGGTCCAAAAAACTTTGTAATCATAGGAAAACTGAATTACAGTAGCTTCAGCAATATTTTCATTCCAGACATTAACTGATTTCAGTAGGAATCCATCTGTAATCTCATTTTCCCCTAGGGAGAAATACCTAGGATTTATAGTTATTTTGCAATTAAGAAAACAATGATAGGGTATTAACTTGAGAAAAGAAAAAAAAATTCCAGTGTTTTTAGAAGAGCCTAAGACAGAATAAAGGAATGGCCTGAAATATTCTCTGAAAATTACCCAATTACATACGTGTTTTATGAAGTAAAATCATAAAGGTAGTTTCTGTGAGCTGTTGGACACTGTTTTCCCATGGCGGCCTGTTCTGCATTATGCTCACCCACCTCCTGCATGGACTAGCGAATGGTAGTGAATGTGACAGACATGGTGATCTTCTCAAACCCTTTAAAGTATCAGAAGCCTACCCTAAATAAAAATTCCCTTTCAACCAGAAATTGTCACCTCTGTGACGAAAAGCGTTAAAAAAAAAAAACACGCTTATATTATGCATTTGCTTAGCCTTTTATTTCAAGGCTAAATATTTTAATTTAAACCTTGCTTATTTAAGGATCTTGAGATACAAGAAGCTAAAATTTCACCCAAGTCTTAGCAAACATCCCTTCTGAGCAAGTCAAAGAAAAACAACATTCTTTAAACAATGAAAAATAAAAACCAAGGACTTAAGCGAAGTACATTATGTTCATTTATTTGCTAATGGTTCTTCCCACATATTTATCTCCAGTTGTCTTTCCAACTAAGGGCAATGGCAAAACTTCCCCCAGTGTATGACCTTGCTTTCCTTACGCTCTAAATATATAAAATGAAATCCTCTTTCTGGACTGTGTTTGACCTAAGTCTTATATCAGAAACCAAAAAAAGAGGTTCATTGTGTATATTTGTAGCCATGGAAGTGTTTGGTCTTCCTACTATTAAAACTCATATTAATCCCCTAATTCTCAAGGAACATAGGAAATAATCTGTATTTCTAATTTCTTTCTAGGCACCATGTAGCTTAAACATCATTTTGAAAATGGGAATGGAAGACTGAATGAGGTACAAGACTTAATGTCTGCACAATACTTTGTTTCTGCCTGGAATGGAAGTGTCAGTCCTTATGAAGGCAGTGGGACCATTTGGTAAGTTTTCATTCTAACCCCAACTGTACTGTTTGGTTTGGGCAGCTGGGACACTGGAACTGGAAACAATTGTCAAGAACAATGTCTCTTTCTCAAGACAGCTCTTTGAAGCAAAGTTGATGGGCCTATGCATTTATAACACCTGCACTATTTTAAACTATATAGCCCCAGGGCCCACCACTGCCCAGAGCTGAGACTAACACATTGAATCTGGCTTTATCTGAATGTCCACTCACAAAGCATTCATGTGTTTAAATTTTAAAAAATTGCCATCTATTGCAGTTTATCCACCCCTTCCCCAATAATCTAGCAAAAACCTTACATGGAAGTCTATTATCTTTGCCCATGTGTTTGCTGACAGCTGACATGTGGAGGCTAGAGTGGAGAGAGGGAAAATGCCCAGGGCCAGCCAGAGGCTCACAGACCACGACAGCCTGCAGGGTATGGAGGTGAAGACGGCATCATAGAAGCAGGTCCACCTTTGTGAATGTTTATCTCTGTCCCGATTCAAGGATACGTGGGCAGACCTACACCTGACTACAGAGTTCTCAAGCACAGCCCACAGCCGCTTGGGTATCCCAAGGCACTCCTCTATCATCCTCATGGTTAACATGTTTGTGAAATAATTCTAGGACATCAGTTAGCCTTTTCATTGTGTTGACTTTGTACTAATGATGCAAAAGCAATCAATTGTGGGAAGAACTTGGTGCCTCAGCATGCTTCAAGGCCCTGAAAACTGCTCCCTTGTACAAGGCAAAAAAAGGGTCAGTTTTATTTCAGAAATCTTTGTTGAAACTGTAAAAATTATTTTTATTTACAACTATTATTTACACATCATTTTAATATCTTCTGTGAAGTGGGAAGTGTGTATAAAACAATTGTACTGCATACTGAAACATAGTGATTATTTCCAGGAAAAGCATTAGCACAAATGTATGAGTTGTGAGGTTAAATGATTCCTTTTGATCATTTAACATGCTTCTTATTTGAAAGATTATCAAAGAGTATCTGTCACTTCAAAGAAAACAACTGACAGCTTTTAAGTAAAAATTCAAATTATGGAAAATGTTTATCTGCCATCCAGACACTGACAGCTTAGCAGTACTTACAGACTTCCCTGATGAGAACAGTATGATACTAACAAATGTAATTTTCTTACATTTTATAATGAAATCTGTTAACATTTGAAAGATGTACATAACTTGGCGACCAATATTTTTCATGACCAATGCATGATGTTACAAAATCATGCATGATTACAGACCCAGTCCAAAGTGTAACAGAGTTGGAAATTTCCTTGATATGATTTCTGACACTACACTGTAACTATTCTTTAAGAAACTGCCACTTATAGGGGTTGGGTTTTGAATCTAAGAAGAATATCCACAAATTATTAAAAAAAGTGACAAAATACTCTTACTTCTCCAATTCCATATCTTCATTAGCATACTTCATATGCATATTTGCTCCATATTTGTACTTCAACCATAGCAATATATCACAACACATTTGACGCAGGGCAAGTAGAAACTGGATGTCTTCTATGAAACCAGACTGAGGAGATTTGCACAAAATATAAAATAACATCATTTCTTTCAGTACTTTTCTTGGGAAATGCAGTTACATTTTATTAAAAAATACTACTTCTGTTAATATATAATGGTTTTATTGTTATTTAAACAAGTTAATAAATCGGTATTTTTAATTTTGCTTGCTTTTAATTTCTTATATGTTAAATACCAAGAGATATGAACCACATTAGTGAAAGCTCTTTGAAGGTCTGGATGATTTTTAAGGTTGTAAAAGCATCCTAAAATCAAAAAGTTTGAAATGTGCTGCCTTAATGCAAGTCAATGTGTTCAATCTACCATTCTAAAGTTCAGCAATATAATAAATTCCCCAAGGCAGGAACCAAGGCTTTTACTAATGTCAGAAAAAACTATTGAATGACCTTTGTCTTCCTTCCAAAGAATGTTTTCCTCATGCAGCTTCATATAAATTATGCTAGTAAACCTAGTAAGCTCAGTATGTCTCGTTCTGTCAAACAATGATTTCCATCAAGACAGCAGTCATAATTTTCATTCATGTTAATATTTCTGATAATATCCAATTAGCACATCTATTTTATGTCCATTGCATTAATTTTATGTTAAAAGAAATCCAATAGTGCTCAATTAAATTTGCCTCCAAATTAAATTAGCATTACATGAATTTAATGGGTATCTTAATTAGACCATGCTATTAAGAGGATTTTATACAAATTAAATTCTACCTCTGCATGGTTCAACATTCTTTGTTAAACACAGGATGAAAATTCTTTAAAACATAGGGTGCATAAGAATATCTTATATTGAAAACAGGGAAGGAAAACAATGAAGAAATTAATACAAAATTTATGCAAGACTCACTTACTCCAGAAATTATCTTACTGTTTCTATATTCCTTCTAGTAGTAGAACTGTCTTTTTCACTAAAATATTAAAACCATTATTTTTTAAAATAAAACAATGTCAGCACAGTCCTCTGAGATTTTTTTAACCTTTTTGAAATTATCAATTACCAAATCCAGGCTTGCCTGCTTTTTTATGTTTTGTTTTGTTTTGGGCCCAATAGTCCAAGCTTACCAATTCTTAGGAAATTTTAATTTTATTTAATAGAATGGACGTGCAATCAGGTCAGAACATACTTCATTGATTCAACGGTATTTACTCAATTTACTCAACAGTAGAATTTTCTAGTGTTCTGCATGACTAATATTATTATGGTTTCGTTAGTTATAAAAATGGATAACATTCACTGAGCAATTGCTATGTGCCTAGCAATCAGCTAATTATTTTGCATAAATTATTTATAAACCTTATTATATTTCTGCAAAGGCATTATTATTCCTAATTCGTAACTGGGAAAAATGAACTTAGAGAAGTTAAGGAAGTTGCTCAAGCCACACAAACAATTGTAGAACCTACTGATTCCAAAGCCTGCTTTTTTCCCCACATGGTTACTTCACGAGGGCCTCTGCGAGGGGAGCTGAGTGCGCAGACTGCCTTGTTTTGATCCATCACTCTGCGGCCAACGTATTTGGACAAACAAATTCTCTGCCACAGTGACCGATTCATGATGGGGGACGAGCAAGATAGTAGTCATATTTTCTTTTCTTGTAATATTTCTGATAACAATATCCACTTAGCACATGGGGTAATAGGGATGGACAAATAAGTCTCTAACAGAAATGGCTCCCAAGGGGCATAGGCAATGGGGTGAGAAAAAAGGAATTAGGGGGAGGTTTCTCTATACTTTTTATATTGTTTTAACTTTTGGACCATGTAAAGACTTTGTATATTTGAAAAATAAAATCATCAAAAAGAAAAAAAAAAGCAAATGCTAAAATTTAACACAGATGGAAACAAATGAATTTAAACTGATAACAAAATCATGCAGATTACAAAATAATTTCAAATAATTGTTGAACACAGTGTTCCTCCTGTATTTTCTTAGTGGGTTATCTTTTTAAGTATATCTGCCAAGTATACCTTCCAAGTTGTATCTAAATTTCACTCAGTAAATTTAATAATAATAATATATACAATTAGGATAAAGTAAATTACAACCCATTAATATAAATTAAAATCCACAAAAAACTTTAAGCCAAGATATCTGCTGTAATAAAAAGAAAAAATACAGTATTAAGTATAAAGGAAAATAAAATCTATAATGTTAAATTTGTAGTGGAAATATCAATGAAAAACACTGAATTCCTTTTTAATCCTTTTGTCTGTCCACTAAAAAGGCCTAGAAGCAATGATATCTAAATAACAATAAACACACATCGCACCTAAACTTTGCTTTCTGATACCATTTCTCATGGAAAATGAACAGAACTATTTTAGAAGAATGAATGACTGGTTCTGTGTCTGATGTTCAGAAAGTACGAGGTGATCGTGGCACAAGTGATCAAAAGCATCTTTTGGAGTCGTGTCAGAAATAAATAAAGGACCCCACTTGAAGGAGTGTCCGCTGTCGTATCTGGAATAAACTCAACAACAAAAATAATCATGATGGTAATTACTTGTAGCCCACTGACATAAGTTAAAATCTCTAAGTTCATAGTGATGATCAAACAAAAGAGAGAGAATAAAAAGTAAGCTTTTTTTTGAGTCTGGCGCCTTAGACCACTCGGCCATCCTGACACTTAAAAGTAAGCTTTTTTTTAAAGAAAAAAAAAACAGCTAATAAGAGTAGAAGGAAAAATGTACTTGTAAAATTACCATTTTGCAAATCCATAATATTACAATTGATTTTTTTAAATGTATCACTAATGAATGCTAAACTCATTAGTTGAGAAGGGTTGGGGAACAGTGGCTTCACAGATTTCTTACTAATTACAAAGGGAAGAGCACAACATCACCATGCAGCAGCCACTAGATGAGCCAAATGATTACATTCAGAATCTCTAAGTGCAAGACAGGCCGACATGACATGCAATACACACTATCACCTGTGAACTGTTCTTGCCAGGGAGACAGAGAGAGATGAGAACCTCAGTTCAGTTTACCTCTTGTGTAGAGAGAAACCCAGTTCTTTCCCCCGTTTCTCTCCTGTGTGTCTCCTTTGCTCTTCACCAGAACACTTAACCTTGGACACGGTTGGTAACCAGATGTGTGGGGGTTTCTCAACAGGCAATTTACTGACCCCTGCTGGGTGTCCTACAAGTTAACTCAATTCTGACAGTCTGCCTGGAGACTGTGTCAGATCCCACGGGGTAAGGGCTCAGTCCCCCAGCACTCTCCTGCCCCACTTCAGATGCCAAGACATCCCAGGTTCCCCACAACTCCTGTCCAATTTTGTTACAAATCGGAGGCTCCCAGGACCTCCTCCTCATATTTGACTAATTTGCTAGAGTGGCTCTCGATCTCAGGAAAATACTTAATTACACTTAACAGTATGTTAAAGGATATGATAAAGGACATAGAAGAACAGCCAGATGGAGACATGCATGGGGTGAGGCCTGAGAGGGTCCCAGGCGCAGGTAACTTCCACCTCCACGGAGCTGGGTGTATCATCCTCCGCGTTTGGGGATGTGTTTGCCCACCTGGAAGCTCTCCCAACATCCTACTTCTGGGATTTTATGGTGGCTTCCGCACATGAGTATAATCAATTTCCAACTCCATTTCCACCACCCCCTCCAACTCCTTTCTCTGGGAAACAGAGGATGGACTGACAGTTCAGTTCCAAGCTTCTGATCATGATTTGGTCTTTCTGGTGACCATCCTCATCTGGGATCCACCCAGAGGCACCTCGTCAAAACAAAAGGTGCTCCTAAGTGCTCTTGTCATTTGGGAGATTACAAGGGTTTTAGGAGCTCTGTGCCAGGAATTGGACAGATGTACATGTATTCTATTATCTCAGAGAGAGAGAGAGAGAAAATGTTTAACCTGAAGCTAATTTACTAGCTTATATGAAATACAGGGAGTAGAGGGAAATGTTGAAATTGAACAAGATCAAACAAGCAACCAAATCCCATTTGTGAGACATGCTAGAAAAAGAATATCCTAGATTCTTCTTCAAAAATTCAGTGTCAATGGAAGGAATATTCTAGACTTCAAGAGACTAAAGAGATACAAGCACAAATGTGTAAATCCAGATTGGATACTGGTTAAATAAACAAAATAACAGCTACAGAGACATTGGTGGGACATTTGGAAATTTTGCATGTGACCTAGTTATTAGATGATATGAAATTATTGATAATTCATTGATAATGATAGTGTGGTCCTAGAAGTAATCGTCCTTATTCTTAGGAAATGCATAGTAAGTATTTGGTGGTGAAATGTCTTCATGTCTACAGTTTATTTTAGATGAAAAAGAGAAATAGGGGAGAGAAACAAAAAGGGGGAAGTGAATATAGCAGAATGTTGCTCATCTTTTTGCTGACATTTGTATGGACACCCACCCAGACAGACCCTGTGAGTTTTCTGGTCATTGTTATATAATAAAAAGCCCTTCAATCACTTTAGTCCCAAAGAATACCTAACATTTGAGGTCATCAGAATTTCCAACATATTTTGAAGTGAAACCATGCCCCCTCCTCTAGCTCAGACCAGCCTCAGGCATGAAAAAGGAGCATCTGAGGAGAAACCTGCCTCTCACTTTCCCCTCATTCCCTGGCTTATTCAGAATAGGTGTTGGGGGCAAGGCAGGGGATTACGGTGAGGCAGAGGACTAAAGACTGCTGCCTTCCAGTGTGCATGTTATTTTTGAGCATGGCAGGTTTTTAAAAATTAACTCTTGGTGGGAGCACACGTTTGTCAGAAACCACACTGTCCTATTTGGGATTCCCTCTTGGCTAACAACGCTTCTCTCCTGGCTCTGAACTCCAGCTTCAGTCCTGGTCATCCACTCATCTCCCTCTTCCTGTTGAGGTTTTTCACCCCATCTAAGATAATTGCTGAATCAACCTCTCCCTCCTCCTCTCTCTTTGTTGCTCTGCCCCCACTCTCCTCTTTGTCTCTCTTCCTTAACCTGCCCATATTCGGTCCCTGGAAAACATAATGCCCGGGCGGACTCTGGACATTCAAACGGTTCTCACTGTAGCAAATCATTCTGTGTGAGAGCTACTAGCCAGCCATGAGCTCTAGCTTTCCTCTCTCAGACTTCCACGGGACACTGATGCACCCTAGCTCGAGAGGAACAGGTCAAGAATTCAAAACAGTCCCACTGAAGCCTCTTTAGACTTGAATTAGAGGAAACTCCTCCACCTCTCCTCCATGGTAAGGCAGGGTAGGGACATGGTAGAGGAAGCACACAGTAGCCTGATAAATCTTTCCTAACCCTCTTCTGATCTACAGCAAATCCACTCAACCTCTTAAATCTCTTTAATAGACTGCAGGTGATTGATTGGTCACCTAAGAGTTACAAACTGGCTTTTGGCCACCTTTTTGTCAAATCCTGCTTGCTAATCTGGCATCACATGTCTCTCTCCACGTGTGCATATAGTTGTAGCTCTTATTTCAGGATTTAAACCAAGACTGAGACAGGAAGGAATTCCTAATTCCTAACATCTTTTTCATAGTAACACGTTTGTTTTCTCTTTCAGTTTCAAGTGAGCAAATAAAAAATGGAATGGGATGGAGGGGCAGGAGAATAGATACTAACTGGGCTTCCATTTAATAAACTAACGTTTTCAAGTCAGACTCTGTCCTGTAACTTTGGAATTATTTTAGAATTGTTGTATTGATCTGAACTGGACAGAATAAAAGTCCTGCCTCAGTCAATAGTTCCATCCTTCGAAGATTTTCAAAGGGCTAGAAATAAACCCTCAAGAGGTTAACAGCACATGTTGAAATAGTATACTTTCCTATTGTGCTTACCAAAATTAAAGCAATTTAATATTATTAAAACAATGTATTTTAAAATTTTAGATTCCAATTATAAACTATAGAGGATCAAAGGGAAAATAGCACCATCTCGAGAGAGCTATTGCTAAAATGTTTGTTTATAATCTTACAAATTTTATCATTTATGTTTATATGTATATGCGTTTACATGTACATATGTATAGTTTGCAGTATTTTTTTTACTTAATGCTATATATCAGGTATCTCTTTATATAAAAGGCATATATCTACACATATATCATTATTTTAATGTCTTATAAAATAATATATACTTTTGAAAGGGTATTTGAAAATTTACTAATTGGCAGCCATGGAGGTTGTTTTAAATTTTGAATATCTTTTAAAAATCACTGTGAACATTGTTGTATAAACATCTTTGAATACTTGGCCAATTTTATTGCTCTAAGTCCTAGAAATTCTTGTTCAACAGGTATGCATGTTTTTAAGAATTTTGATTCCGATTGTCAAATCTTCCTTCAGTATGGCTGTGCCAATCAATAGCACCCTGGCAATGTAGAAGCTTCATCATCTCACTACCACAGGGCATCTTTGTTCTTTCACTTTAGCTGATGTCATGAGATCCAAGACACACATCTATGCTGTTGTTATTTCAAATTATATTTATTTTATTATTAATAGGTTTGGACTTATTTTCAAATGTTATTGAAAGGGTATCTTGCCACAACCCTCCCTTCCCCGAAATAACTCAGGGAGGTATGAACCCACACAAGAGATTTTACTGGCTGAAAAAGAAAATGAAAATGGTTGTCTCCAAGTAGAGAGCAACAGCTCATGGGTGAGGAAGAGTGTTTTTGAGGAGTTGGGGTTGGGCGTGTCCTGCTTATGGGGACGTTGGTGATTGGGTCTTGCGGGGGGTCATCCGGTCGTTGGGTTTTGGAGGCTGCGGGAAACAAAATGGCAGCTCCTGAGCCCAAGATGGCAGGTGCCTTAGAGCGCCGAATCCCCTTAAGATATAACCCATGATTATTTCCTTATAAATTGTATGTTCATTATTCAAGCCTATTTTTTTATTGATTAATAAGGGTTGTTTGTATCTTAAGAAATTTAAGAGCCATTATTATAAGTACACAATAAGCATTTCTTCAAAATATGTTACCACTTTGATTTTGAATGACGTAAAAGTGTTTCTGTAATCAGGTCCGGCTAGCCATTGACAGGGTATTACATAATTAAGCAGAGAGGCAGGCTGAAGATCAATCTTAGAGGCTAGAGGAATAGAGGAATTTTTAGGAGGAAAAAAAAAAACATTAACAATCTTCTGCTCTAAAGCTTTTATCTTACCAATGAGGAAGTAACGTCTCAGATTGCACAGTTTGTTTTGACTTAGGACCTTTGTGTCATCTTCTTTCCACCAGCCAGTTGTTCTCAAACTTGGCTGCCCAGGCATAACACCTGAGGAGCTACTTAAAATAACTCGTGGGAGGAGGCAGCACTTAAGCTGCCATCTGTCTTGTGTGTCTTGATAAAAAGAATTACAAACCTTTATCCCAAAGAAACTCTTAGGGGTCCTCCTACCTGTCCTTTTTAAAGGTCTGGGGAAAAGTGGAATTTGATACTTGCCACACATAAGACCCCAAACCTTCACCCTTTGTCTTGCTGACTTTCCCATGCATTTCAGAAACGTGATGGTAAGAGATGGCTCCACAGAAGGATAACACGGTTTCCTGAACTTTGCTTTGTGGTCACGGACAGCACTTTGTGTATCTAAGTCCATCTTAATGTCACTACTGCCCTAGTTGTCTAAGATTTCCCCCGCAGCTGAGAGGGCTCCAGAGGCAGAACACAGGTTATCTCAAGGAAAGGGAATATCAGATGGGCTAGAGAGTTCAAGATGAGAGTTAGGCTGTCTGGAAGAATTCACAAGTTTTTAAAGGCCAGATTAATGATTGAGGTTGGCAGAAGACCTTGCAAGTGAGAAAATTCTAGCTAATTATTTTAGCTGAATTGCTCTTTCTCTCTTGGTATTTATGTCTTCATGAAGTTTGGTAAAATTTTAAATGAAGTAATATTCCAACAGAATGATGGAACAATTTGACACGTTCCATGTGACTAGGATCCTACCCATTTAAATCTCAGTAGGAATTGTCTTTGGTGAAAAATTGTCTCTAACATGAATGTTTGCTTTAAAATATAGACACCTTTTCTGGTTTACAAGGAAACTAACTTGGAGGAATTAAGCATAAAGAATTATGAAAAAAAATCTTTGTATTTAGAAAAAAAATTAGCCTCAACACATCTCAAATCATAGATATTTAATTTAGCTCAAGATCCAGTGTAAGAAAATGTCACCTGTCACAGACATGCATTACAAGTCCCTAGAATCCTAACAATGCCCCTCTGAGTTTAAATGATAGACATGACTGACAAGTTCAAAAACTAAGTTTTAATACTCTGCCTCTACTCACTTATATCTCCAAAAGCTCTCTTCACTAGTCATCTGTAAATTTTAAGCTCCAAGAAACCATGACAACATCTCTAGAGATTTGAAAGCACCCATTTCATACAGCCCCCAAGAAATCAACTCTCTGAAACCATCATGCCCTGACTTCTGACAGGTGTTCTCTGTCACAGATCTGCATATAGTTCACCAGCCCCATTCCCAAGATATTCTAGTCCTACACCCTATCAGCCCTAAGTTTGCACAAATACTGAATTCTGACTTAAATTAAGTGAAGGATGTCGGCTAAGGAGATCTCAGTGCCTGATCATTCAGTGATCTTATTCCTGGGGTCTTTGGGGGTCTCCTAGCTTCTATCCATTTACCCCTATTATCCCATATTTTCTTCTGTGTTCATATGTCCATCCCCCAAATACCTACAGCTTAGTTCCTGTATAGCCCTCTTGATTGTTGTGCAATTATTACCTAAGACCACATCCCTCCCTTGGGGTTCAGTACTGTGGATGATGATATTAGCAGCAGGTTAGCCAGGTTTAGTTGACCCTAACAGAAACCCAGATAGACAGGAATATTAATTCAGTCCCACATCTCTGGCATGGGGGCTTTAGTAAGGTAGTATACAGAATGACCTGCAAGAGGACAGTATGGTGAAAGCACATTTTCTGTGGAGGAGGGAAATACATAGCAAATGTATCCAAAAGAGACAGACTTGGTCACAGAAGGCAGCTTCAGGTCAAATGTTTCAGATACTACTGTATTCCATCTGCTCTCCTGGCAGCTGGTTAAAAATACAAGTTAGTATTTTTGCTTTCCCTTGCATTCTAATCTGCAAATATTTCATCCAACAGGTGAACAAGATAAAGTATTATGCATCCAGATGATCAAAAATACTTCTTGTACTGATGCCACAGCTGAAGACAATGCTTAGATTATTTTTTTAAATCATCCTGTGTTCATTGCAAGATTATTATAACAGCAAAAGCAAGATTATTATAACATCAAAACAATTGGAACCTGCCTAAATGTTCTACAAGGCTGCAGCAGCTGATGAAATTCAGGCCCATCCACTAGATGGAATAGCGTGCAGCCTTTCAAGTGATAATGGGAAGAATGTGCTACAACATGGAAAATGTCCTATGATAGAATGTCAGATAAAAGTGCAGAACCCCAAGTCATGGGCAATCTCTTAAAGTCAACTCTGCAAAACAGACACACAAAATAGCACAAAGATAGGAGACGGCAACTGATATTCTTATTTAATTTCCAAAACTTTCACAACATTCCTTGACTCTTAGTGTACTTTTTTTTTAAACCAAAGACATCTGACTAGTTTTAGAGGGTTTTCGCATTGCTGCTCTCCCTTGGCACTTGGTGCCAGCCAACTCCCTTCATTCTCAGATGAGACCAGTTCCAGATGGGTGACCCCTGAATCTTTTCTGAAACTAGAAATTCCAAGGAAGTGTGCATTCAACAACTACCCCCATTTGGATTCCCCTGGTGAAAGGAGGCAGCTCGAGCCACATAGTGTGTGTCACAATGGCCTGTTGTTCTGTATATACTTTGTAGATTTGACTTTGAAGCCATGTACTTAACTTACATAATTATACAAAATTTTAAAAGTAAAAGGAAATAAATAAACCTAGCTGCTTATCCAACCAGTGGCATTGCTATAGAGAGAACTACTCCAAATGATCATAAAATTGTTTTCAGTGTCCATTGGTAGTGAGATTATACCCTCAGGGCAGAATGAGTGATTTGGGGGTAATCATATCATTGGTGGTAGTTTTCTAGTGTGCATTTTGTGTGTAGTGTAGATAAAAGCAAATGAGTAATTACACTTGTGTTACTGAGAACCAAATCATGGGAGTAAAAAAATGAAGGTGAAAGTAACTTAAAATTCTCTGCCTTCAATTTTAATTGAAGTCAGTATAAACTCCTATGTATTTTTTTCAGTCTCCTTTGTTCTACCAATGAAAAGACTTAGACATAATGACCAGCCCAATAGCAACAACCATTATTAGCTCCTAATCTTAGTCTCTAGAAGAGTTACAATTTCTAGTAAAAGAACCAGAGTTTCTTGGAGAACTGAGGAGTTTCAAGTCTGCAGTGGGAAATACATGAGATGAGCCGGGAGCATCCTACGTATCAGAAAGCAAGCTCCCAGTGGCATTCAAGTACTGTCTTGAATTAGTTCCCACTGCCAATTGATGGGGAAATCTGAGCTTCAGTAACGTTAGCAAATGTAATGATTTCAAGCATATCAAATATTTCTCAATCCATTAGTTCATAATATTTTTTTAATCCATTGATTAGAGACTCTTAACGTATCAATTCATGATTTTGAAATTTGATAAAAAGTATCAAGTATTTATCCGGCTGTACCTCAGGGTAACCAAATAGTTGATAAGGAGCAGTTTCTCTTTACAGAAATATCTTGGCTTAAATGAAGAAGAAATAATAGAATCAGGTTACTGCCATTTTGCAAGTCTTAAATAATAGTGACCCATGACTGATAATATCACAAAATGAGAGACAAAACAACATAAGAACATAATGCACCCACTGATAAACATACACCACACAGCCTATGAAGCAACTTGCCTAAAAAAGAATATGTAAGTCTGACCCAGCCTGTATAGCTAACCGACAATTAACAGAAAATATTTGGTTCAGCAAATCCTGTGAAACACACCTCAACGATGCAGTAGGAAAAAATCCTTAAGGTGGAAACCTGCGGGACATACTACCTGGTGTCTTCACCAATACAATAAAATAACAATTCCAAAGAAACAAAAAGAGAGGACTAGATTAAGACAAGCATTAGAGATAAATTAAGAACAGAAATAATAATATAAACCTTATTTGAATCCTGATTCATATAAATTGAACATAATTGTGAGCACAAATTGGATATTTGAAAATATTACAGAATTATTGTTAATTCTTTTTTAGTGTGATAAAGATGATAGGATACGTTTGTTAAAAAGGAGTCCTTATGTCTTACAGATGCATGTTTAATTACTTACAAATTAAATTACATTTCTTTGAAAGGTGCTTCCAGCTAACCCAGGGAGCAGGGGAAATAAGTGGGCGTGTGGATGAAGCAAGATCCGCAGGAGCTGATAACTGCTGAAGATGCATAGTGGGGATTCATTATGTATGGTTGTATTACTCTATTTCTGTTATGCTCAAAATTTTCTTTCATTAAAGAGCTCAGTGATGTCTGATATTTATTAATTAAGCTAACAAGTTTTAAAATTGGCATCAACATATCAGTAATCATTGCATAACACTTTCATAATGCATATATCTTATTTATTCATCACCATATGTATAGGAAAGCACCACATAGTACCTATTACATATGTGAGTCTATAAATGTCTTTTTAAGTTAAAACTCTCTGAGATATTTTCACATTTTCAAAAGGAGAATTCACTAAATGACAGATGGAGCCTGAAACTAGGCAATTCTGATTCCATACCATGCTTCCTTTATAGTTCAATATTCACATGATAATTCAGGGACAATTCTGAAACTAAACTGTGTTGTACCACTAGTCTTCTCCAAAACGAATTCAATTATCTGCTATGCCCCAGAAGATGAAATTTAAGCACCCCTTCATACCTAAGGTGGTCTGCTCATCCTTCCCTGAACTTACCAAGCTCTTCCATGGCTCCAGAATTTTGAACCTGCAGTCTTTCCATAGATATCCTACCCACATTTTTCCATGAAGTGAACTTCTACTCATACTTAACGATATCCCTGAAATTATCCCTTCTTAGTGAAGAGTTCTCTGGCCTCAAAATTGAGCTACCATTACCTTTACAATGCTTCCATGGTTCTGTAAATAGATACACTCATGGAATATACATTGACATAATATATTCAGTGTAATAATTACTATTTATAGAATATTTATCAAGCACCAGTCATTATTTCAAATGTTTTATCTACACAAACTATTTTTCTCATCTCAACAATCCTATAGGTTAAGTACCACTTACCATCCTTATTTGACAGATGAGGAAACTGAGGCCCTTCCTTTATGGACTGAATCAATTTTACTTGTCTTTGTATTTTAAATGCCAAGTCGTGCACATAGTAATTGCTTAGTGTCTATTTGTTGAATTGGATTGTTTTGGAAATTTTAATACTAATGTGAATAATTTATTTAAAGCAAAGCTATTTCTGAACAGCAATGTTTAGATAATTCAACAATAAAAAAGTTTAGATTGAATTATCTCTCGTGATTTAGATCCATCTGTTGGAATAGACTGATAATTTCACTTTTCTCAGAAGAAAACAAATGCAATTGTTTGTGCCATGGAGCTCTTTATTTGAACTATTTGCTTGGTTATTTTTGCTGTTGTGAGGTTTTTACAAAAGATTTTAAAAAAAAAGAAATTGATGTCACTTTTAGGTTGAATAAGGCCATGAAAGATTTTGGCCAGCCTTAGTGTTTCTCAAAATCTCAAGTGAAAATCAGTTTATAAAAGTACCTCAGATTGCAAGGTAATAGGAGTGCACCTTGGTTGACCTCAGAATACAATGTGAACAAATAGTGTTTTCTAGTTCATCCATTTTGTTTTAAGATGGACCATGGTGCTGCTGGCAATTGTATCATTTTGGAGAATGTTTTAATATGAATAAAACATTGGCTGTTTCTGTAAGTACTTTTCAGAAGAGATTTCCTACTTGTGATAGTATGACTACAATTATATCTATCTTTTTATCACAGATATATGATGCACACTATTTCTGCAGTGCATTTTAATATTCAGTGCTTTTTTGATGTGAGAGATGAAAGCTAATAAAAAGGATTTTGACTCCTCCTTTCTCCTATACAACACCTCCACTTCATGTTAGCCTTACATTCTGAATGCCTTCATTTAAAACATGCCATTTTCATCATTCTAACCTTTTCATCCTGCCACTTCCAAATTGTAAATCACTCTTGTAAGGCCTTCCATGTGTCTGGGTTCACTTGACTTTATATGGCAGAACTTCAAACCCAACTGATTGAGACAAAAGTTAAAAAGTTAATTCACACATGCTCAGGGAAGCAAATTCTGGTGCCCCAGTCTCCTTGCTCCTTTCACTTGACTCTTGCTTTCTTTCCTACTGGGGCCCTTCACCAATGTTCTCTCACTCTTGGTGGCAAGATGGGGACTGAAAACCATGAACTCTTATTTTCAAAGTGCAAATCTTAAGAAAAAGGGGACCTTTCTGATCCTAATATGAATATCTGGCCAATTATACTGATGCGGAAAATAGTCTTCCTGCTAGTCAAGCCCTACCTCACATGCCCAACTCTAGAGCTGATGAAAAGATATCAGCACAACCTGAGAGACACACGAGGGTGCACGTGGGGTAGTCTCCCAAAGAAAACTAGAACTGTCGCCAAAAAGGGCAATGGGTTCTTGGGAAGAAAGAGCAAATATAGTGTGTATTGCAAGATACAGCAATCATTGAGACAATAGCAAGGTAATGCAAAAAGCGATAAATACAGATTCAGATTATGTAGGGACAATGTCCAATTCGAAAACTTACAGTGTGGCTTTAGCCAGTCAATTAATTCTCTTTAAACCTCAGTTTCCTTCTCTGTAAAATGTGAAAAGACAGTAATGTCCACTTTATGAAGATCAAATGAGTGAGTGTAATTATCTGACACATACCACGTTGCTTGCCAAATAGTAGACACTTAACAAAAGCCAATTTCCTTTAAGACCAAGGATAGGTTTATCTCAAATAGGAGATCATCCTCCATTACTCCCTTCTTTTCAACCTCTAAAATCCTGTTGGCATCAGAGTCCACTATAAAATTTAGCACTTAACCACACCCAGGCCTCCATGTGCTAGATGTGCCAATGCCTTGTCGCATTAACTAATTTTCAAGTTACTTATTGGCTGAGATCATTTCTTTGTGGCCTGCCCAGTACCCAGCACAGGACCAGTCATTCAGTCTGCACCAAGTAAGAAAGGCATTTTTTCATCTCTGGACTGACTGTGGGATCAAATCACCTTTTGAGAATATTGGATTTCCCATGCAGATATATGCACAAGCAGAAGAGGTAACAATAAGTATTAAAATGATTTACTGACAAAAGCTGGGCCTATAAAATGAAAGGTCCTCTCTGCATTTATTAACTCCAGGAGTAGAGGGAAGTTTATGATATGTATACAAGAAGGAAGTTCAGAGTCCACCCTGCTATGAGGATGGTCTGAATGCCTTTGAAAATCTCTTCTAATTCCTATAGATTTTGTCAGATGCAGTAGCATTACTTGCATCCAGGAAAAACATTAGAATTTAATATGGACACTTAATGATTCATTAATAGGTAAAATAGACAACACTAAGAGGTTAAACTTTGGAGACAGACCCGGATTTGAGCCCAATATCCACCATTTACAGTCTGTGTGAACTTAAGCAAGTTTTGAAGCCTTATAGAATTTGTAGTGAAGGATCTGTCTGGGCACATGAAGTAATAGACACGTCGTTGGGAAAGCAATAAACAATAGCAAAAATAATTTTTATTATGTTGTTTAGGGAATGTTAGGGATTAGGCTTGATTTAGAGAAGTTCAACACCTAAGCATTACAACTGCCTTCTTGGGAAGAAGTGAATACTACACCTGACCAGCATTTGCCTGATCTCCAGTGGGCTCAGTCCAGAGCTGAGTCTTGCTGCATTTTCAGTCCTATTCCCATTGGGTTCATGCTCAGCGCAGAGCAGAATCAGATGGCGGCTGGGACCAGGACCATCTCGGCTCCAATCCACAGGGTTTCTTAGAAACTGTCACCACATTTTGGCTCAGTGTTACTCGGATCTTAATAATGACTTAAAATTGAAAAATAAGATTCAGTCACTGATACTATCTTGGTAGTGATATTAGATTCTTATTTTACCAATTCCACCAGATATGAGGGAAATCATGTAGTTACTGCCAAAAACAAAGCTTCTATGATATTCACAGATACATAGAGAGGAATGGAAAATCATGCGTAAGGCTTGAAGGTGCTGAACGTCTGCTCAGCCAGGGTGAAGTGTCCACTACAAGAACAGATAAAGAAGGTTTTTGAAGGACGTGGAAGGGTCTGAACAAAATTTTCAATTTGTCCATTAATTGGCCTGTTACTTTGCTCTGAAACTTTCTGAATATACTTTTTAAAACTCAGACATAAAACCAAATAGATATTGTAGAACAAATGTTTTTTGCTTTGTCAGTTTGAAGTGGAGTTTCAAGATAATTCTTGGGATAAAAGTAGCAGATACATACTAGGTTTTTATAATACTTTATAATAGTTTTTAACCTTTAATTAAATACTAGGTTTCCCTATTTAACCTTAATTAAGCTGTTATATTGTCAGTCTGTTAGTGTTCTGAATAGGACAAATGACCATTTCATATAAGGTAAAATTAACAGCCTTAAACATTATCCTAACAGACACCTCAACTCTCTTATTCTCCACATGCCAGTTCAGAGGGTTTCATTTCAGACAAACTGGTCCACTCACTGTTACTCCCTGAGAATGACATACCCTAGCCCAAGTGTATACCCATATTTTCCTTGCTTTAAGTTTATTCCTTATTTCTCATTGTAGCTGATTCTCAAATGTTCCTGCAAGGTGGGTCCCTCAAATCCCCCTTCACTCCTATGGATCTAGGAGATAAGTCCTGCTCATTGGTGTACAACCAATTCTTTGTATAAATGTTGCTTTTTCTTCTGCAACACTGAAAAGCCTTTGAGATCAAAGGTTTACCTTCCATCTCATATTTTCTAGTTTTTCCATATAAATAGGTGATGACTTGTCCATTTATATAACATGCTTCCCTAAGTATTGTCTGGGAACCAAGGAAGAAAAACTAACAAAATATAATTTCTGCCATTGAAATTTCATAGTCTAATAGGAAAAGATGAGCATATCAATAAATTAAACATAATATAGGAGTCCCTACTTGAGCATAAACTGAGATTTTTAGGACCTTTTAAAATACTTGAAAAACATCCCTTACAGGGGTTAATTTATATGAAGATTTCATTTGGGGCTAAAGTGAAAAAGGGGAGGAGAAAGCTGGTTTAAATAGACAAGGAAGTTATGTGGCCATTGGATTAGTAGCCATGATGCTAATGTAACGATAGTGTTGGCGCTGATGTAGTGATGAAGATGTTATTTATAGAAACTGCCTCCGAGATCCTTTAATCTGAGCGCTATGCAGAGGGACTGCAAGTAGAAAGTGAAGAAAATGTATTTGTAAGGGGTTTAAGAGAATCACCCACTGACACGCACGTTAGAATAGATTTCAGCCTTGCAGTCATAGACATGATGTGGGCAAGAGAAGCTCCTCACAATTTTTTTTTCTCAGCAGTAACCTGATGAAAGCAATTCTTTGGAAGATCAGTTCATTCAGGGCAGTAGGTTGGAGTGAAAAGAGACAAAATAGAATTCTTATTTTCAAGGGATTGTTCCACTGAAATTTTTCAAATATTTTGATGTTCAGAAAAGTGCTAAGAACATTCTGATGTTGGCATTTTCACCTGGCTATCTGGAAATTATATTATTGTGTTTAGATTTCTTAAAATACATTTCACTTTGCGTGAAGTATTTCCATGCTAACTGTTAACGATGCTTGCATGTTTCAACTCTTTCTAAACTGCAACGGAAGAGTTTACTTCTTTCCTTTTTTCTTAAAATTTGCCCTCACTGGGGAAAATATATACATGTGGATAAATATATATTCTGCAAGCCTTCTTATGCTTATTCAGCATAATCCATACTTTCCACAGCTGCCATAAGATTCTTGTCTCATTCTTAATGACAATGTCTGTATCATTCAGCCATTCTTATTGACAAGGAATAAATTCCTACCAGCATCCTACAAGGGCATCATCCCCTCCCACTCTGCCGATCCATTACTCCCTCGTTACAGCTTTCTAATCAATATCAGCGATTCCTGATACTGCTCAAACTTGAATCTATATGTTAAGAGTAGTATAGAAAGTGTGGCTTTTACCATTTAATTAAAAAACAGCCTCAGTCCTTTTGTTTCACATCCACAGAATGCTATTTTTGTCTTGAATTCTCAGGGTATTTGCTTTAATGTATCATTTTATTTTATACTCATTATATTTATCTGGTGCAGAGTTTACCTAATGTCACATATATGCACAAAATGAAATATTTAATCTTCCATGTAAAGTTTCAGTGTATGCTTTACCAACTGTGGATCTCTCATTTTTTGTTGTTTTGCTATGTTTTAATTCCCGCCAGGACTACTGTTACTTAAAGTAGCAATATTGCAAATATGGAAGACTTTTGGTCAACACCTGACATCCAACTACATTTAAATTCTTTTTTTTTTTAAAGACACTATCTGGAGCAGCAGGAAGTATATACATCATTTAGGTTCAAGGAGACCTGAGTTCAAGTTCTCACTCAGCTTTGTTTTAACTGACGATCTTTCACAATTTATTTTCCATTCTACATTAGTTTTCTCATCTGTAAAAAAAGAAACTGGAAATGGATCTTTGATTTAGCAGGGTTTTAATGAGAAGATTATATATAAATAATATGCCTGGAGTGTCTGGGGTGTTTTCTGGGACACATCCAGTTCAAGATGAATGATTGCATCATTTTCATTATTGATATTTTGAAAGAGATTATATCTGTGTGATAGTAACCACCACTTTTCATCTTTTTCAAGAAAGCCTCACTTTTTTGAGCTCTGGTGGTAGAAAAGATATGACAAAAACCTGTATACTTGACATTAATGGTTGAATATTTATGGTTAATTGCTGTATTGAAATTACTATATATTCCCTTTTTAAAACTTTATGCATGAGGAAATTGTAATATCTGTCAATCAATTCCAGTACCTTGCCAATGACAAGGCAAGTATGGGATATTTGATTAGAGGATTTAAAAAGTGGTACAACTAATCTATTGATATTAATGTGATGGACACCTTATTATTACTGAAACTAACATTGTGAACATCCTGATACCTATTTTCATTATAATTGTCCTCCTTTCAAAAAATGTCCCATGATAGAGACCTAGAGAAAGAAACGTGTAGACCGACTAGGCATTTGAATGTACAGTCCGTTCCCTTAGTCTCACTATTATCTGACGCAACGTAGAGCATTTCAAACAGCTGCAGTGGCTGATACCTAACTAGCTCTAAGTATCTGGTTGACTAGCTTTGCTAGTGGTTCAATGGGCACTACTTAAAATTAATCCCTAGGATGAGAAGGCACACAATATAGACGATGCTTCCGCTGATATGGAAAAAGGAGGGCAATATACAGTCACTAACATAATAACCAATAATGAAAAGAAAGCTCTTTATAGCATCTTTACACACATAGCCACTGAGTGTTTGGGCTAGGTGAAAACAAGTATGAGACTTGGCACTGATCTTTATATAACTTACCTTTCCTGGGTACAGGATTTAAACAAGTGAAATAACTGGAGGACCCTATACAACACTAAAATTAGGACCAGATTGCATAAACAATGACATCCTAAATGATTTCACTCTGGGTCCTAAGTACAACATTACTTGACTTTTTTATTTAAAAAGCTTTTTCAAACATACAGAAATTTAGAAAGAATAAAATTATAAACATCTTGTATCTTTTCTCTCCAAATGTAATAGGCATCAATGTTTTGCTTCAATTATAACCCCTATTTTTTAAAGTAATTTCAAGGCAATTATTCACATATGAGCTACAAATATGAAATAATTCAGTATACATTCCTAAAGGTGGAGACGTTTTTCTACCTAATCTTAATACCATTATTAAAACAAATAAAATAATAATTTCCAAATAAGATTTAATAGCCAGTCTGTACTAAGACTTCCACAATTATCTCCAAATGTCCTTTATAGCTGGGTTTTTCAAACCAGCAATCTAGAACCACACACTGCTTTCAGTTGTTATGTTTTTTCGGCCTCCTCATTTTTTTCTTTTTGGAAAAATGTAAACGTGTACCTGTAAACCTTATATTTCCTGCAAAGGGAATTTGTATCAAGGGCTTTACTAAATTCAAGTTAATCACTTTGGCAAAAACACTTTACAGCTCATGCTGTGGAGCTTAAACATCACTTTACATGATGCATCACCATGTCCGGATGTCCCATAATTAGTGACACACTGATAGTGACATAAGGTAGGGAATACTTGATCACTCCATTGAAGTTACCTTTGTTCTCTTGTGCCCAACAGGAAATCTGTGGAGTCAGGAAAATACTAAGTTCTCCATCTCTACTTCAATAGAAAGCTTTTTCATTCATTGATAACCACTTCCCCAGTCAAAAATTTCATCCTGGCTTACAAAAAAGTATTTCAATAACCAACTTTTCATTGTTTAACTATGATAATATTGTATAGCAAATGGCCCCCAAATATCCAAGGCTTACATCATGACATGTATTTCCTGCTCCTACATGTGTCTGAGATTTAGCTGGTCTATACTGAGATCATCTGGAGGGACTAAAAGCCAGGCTTTGGATGGAGTTTAGTCCTCTCCATGTTTCTTTGTTCTTATCACAGGCTGAGGAACAATGGCTCTTGATGCATGGTCTAATATAATACAAAGTCACATGAAAAAGACAATATATAATTCTTCCACAATAGAGAATAATTGCAAATAATAACCTAATCTACTACAGTGAACTTCTAATTATTTATTCACCGTCTTTCTTCAGATTAATAGACAAACTATCCCTATAATGTAATTCACTTGGATTTTTCATGAGATCCCAGGTAATGTTTCAAATATATTTGAGTCCAGTTCTCTCTTTTACCCCCTCAGATAATCACCATCAGTGTAATGTCAAACTGTCTTTGTATCCGTGGCGCCCAGCATGATCCTTAGAATACAGACGGTACTCACTAAATTTGAGATAAATTATATTTCAGACTAATTTTTGAGTTTTGCAAATACGTTCCACCAAAAAAAAATTTATGGCATGCTTTCCTTTACCCTGCTGACAAATACAATTGTCTTTGTTTTGCTCATAGAAATAATAAGACATTGAGAGGATACGATGCACTGTGTGCCCAAGGCTAAACAGTACAACAAAGACAGAGGAGGAACCAGAGCTTGTTACTCTTGTTCCCTTTTCTGCGCAACAGACAGCTGCCCCAGGGCTTTCACTCTGTATCATCCCTTGTTACCATACATGCGTCAATTGCCACTGAACATTCCACCTACTAGTGATGAATTGATGACTGTGTTAAGCACTGAGAGACATCTAAGTCAAACTTTTTACTCTGTTTTAAAGCCCAGGGAAAAGAGACAAAAATAAATAAAGTAAGAGCTCAGGGAGACTAAGGGTAACTCTCATCGTAGTTAATATTAGAGACACCCATACTGCTCTACACGGACAGAATTTAATTGAGTTCATATTAATTTTCAGTAATTAGAAAGTTCATGTAATAAGAAAAGAACACTAACATAGGAAAATGTAAATTACACGATTGAAAGCAAGTTCATTCAGAAATAAAACTAGCATACAAAAATAAGGAAAAGAAAGAGATCAGTGGTAAGAAACAAGACTTGCACATCTAACTGATTATTTTAAATCTTAACCATCCATTATAGACATTCAATTAACTATAATCCATAGATTTCAGTAACAAATTATATTTGCCTGGCTATAAACTTGACCTATAAATATGTGCATATTCATTAGCTTGCCCTAAATTGAAATACTTTAGGGGGGCTTCTTTCTCTATCCCCCTTATTTCAGGACATCAATCTGTCACTCTGCAGATTTATTGATTAGAAAAACAATTAATTAGAGTTGACTGGCTGTGTTCCTAATTTATGCACAATTAATAGAAAATCTTTTGCCATCATCATGGAATTTCACAGACTACTTATACACCCTAGTGGGAAAAACTGGTCAAGGCACTCTTTTTTTCTGAAGAGAAAAATCAAACAAATAACAAATAGATAATATAGGACTAAGCATCACATTGCTTTGGAACTCCCCAGAGTGTCCTGAATTGTGTAAGCAAACCGATATAATAAAATCTGACATAAAAAGCCACTTAAGCCACACTAATTAGATGGATAATAAAAATCAAGCAACTATTGAACTGCAAGGCAGACACATAGACAATTAAAGGTTAATTAGATGCATGAATACAAGTTCCTCCTGCCTTGGGATTTATCCCTTAGATGTTTTAGACAGTTTCATAAAGGAGCTTGATATATAACATAAAAATCCATTAGGGATTTGTTTCTGTGAAAAAGAGTTCTTTGAAAAAACAAACAAGCTTTAGGAACTAGGGTAGTGTGGGGTAGGTGGGAGAGTGGAAGGGAACAGCAATAATTAACAGCAAAATACTCGGAGGCTCTTTGCACATTTGATCAGTATTTAACGTGAATTAAATGTATTTTTACCCCAGACACAGAAAGCTCCCAGATGAGAAGAGAAACAGTCTGGTGAAGTATGAAGGAACACTGTGTAGCGTGCCAAGGTAAAGTCTGAGGATCGGGGTGTACTCCCAACCCTGCCCCTCTCAGACTCTGTGTCCTCGCAATTTGTAGCATATTTTGGGTCTCAGTTTCTCCCTCTGAAAGAGAAATCTGATTTAGATTATTTGAGCTTTTATGCCTCCTCTAATTTAATGTACATTGTAATAATTTTCTCTTTCTCCATACAAAGATGCCAATATATGTGTGTAGAATAGATTGGATGCTAATAAAATGAATTGTTAGGGTTGGTTCAGGATGGTGGTGTAGGAATTTCCCGAACTCTCTCCCTTTCATGGGTACAATAAATATACAACTACGTATGGTATAATTTCCTCTGAAAAAGACCAGAAAACTGGATGAACACAGCTCCCATGACAAAGGAAAAGGGCAGCATCAAGAAAGGTAGGAGAGGCACAGAGACACTGTCTTATGAAAAAAACACCCAGGCATGGAAATCCACAACTGGGAAGGGTCTCTCTCAAAAACTTTTCCAAGGGGAATTAAGGGTTTGTGCTCCACATCAGTCACCCCAACCCTTAGGTCCTACATGAGAGAGATGAGTCCTTTAAATGTTGGGCTTTGACAACCAATGGGGATCATGTCCAGGAAAACCACAGAACTGTAGGGAAAGGAATGCCTGCTCTTAAAGGGCTTGTGTGCAAACTCACTCACTGTAGGACCCAGCACAAAAACATGAATTTCAAAACTGCCTACACCATTTGTGGAGACCCACTTACTAATCATAAGTACCTGCTAGAGAGGCAGATAACCATTGGGACTTTCTCCAGAGACAGAGACATTGGTGGGCCCCATATTTGTGAACTTATCTTGCTTTGATAAGCTTAGCACTAGTGGGTGCCATTTGGAACCATTCCCCTAGCCTGCTAGAGCCAGAGGGTGTGCCCAGATGAGAACCACACCTCCCCCCACAGCACAACCTTGTCCTGTGGTCAGGCTGGGCACCAGCACCCCCCACACCCAGAGCCACAGACACAGCCCCACCACAGCAGATGAGCACAAGCAGCCCGCACAAAGGACACCCCTTGGGCAACCTAGCTCTAGTGGTCAATGGGGACTGCACTTCTGGGCTTCACAGGACATCTCCTATACAGGGCTGCTCCTGTACAAGACAGCAGTAATTGATTTGCCTAACAGGAAATAAATGCAGAGAGTTGGGTAGAATGAAGAGACTGAGGAATATGTTCCAGACAAAAGAGTGACATAATATCAGAAAAAGGCATTAATGAAAGAGAGATAAGAAATCTACCTGATAAGGAGTTCAAAGTAATGATCATAAAGATGCTCATCAAACTCAGAAGAATGGGTTAACACAATGGTACCCTCAACAAAGTGACATGAAATATATAAGAAAGATACAAACAAAAGTTTCAGAGCTAAAGAATAAATTAACTAGAATAAAAAAATACACTAGAGGGGTTCAAGAGCAGATGGATGAAGCTGAAGATCAGATCAGTGTGTTGGAAGGCAAAGCAATAGAACTAACTCACCAGGAAGAATAGCGAGAAAGAAAACAAGTTAAAAAGTTAAGATTCCTTAAGGACAACATCAAGTAGAATAATATTAACTTATAGGAGTCCCAGAAGGAAAAGAGGGCAAAAGGGCCAGAAACTTTATTTGAAGAAATAATGGCTGAAAACTTCCCTTATCTGGAGAAAAGAAACAGACACCCAGGTCCAGAAAGTTCAAAGAGTTCCAAATAAGTTAAACCTAAAGAAGTTGACACCAAGGCAAATTATAATTAAAATGGCAAAATTCAGAGATAAAGAGAAAATGTAAAAGCAGTAAGAGAAAAACGACTTGTTATATACAAGGGAAACCCCATAAGGCTACAGGCAAATGGTTTGGATATTAATGTCATGATCCCTAGGCTCTGTTTCATTATTAATATTAATTTTAGTCATTGCTTTGGTGTGAATACAAAATATCAATAGCCACATGTTTTTCAAGCATTCTCATAGTATTTGAAGAGAATCCTTTATGATTCTTCTGTTAAAAGGACAGATAGCTGAAAATATTCCTAATAATCAATACCATTTATTAAGTGATTTCTGTATGGCATTCATTTAATCAACACAACTCTAAGAATTAGAAAGTATCATTTTTATGTGAATGGACAAAGATTATGTGACTTAGGGGCTCATTCACAGCCACATAGCCCATAAGAACTTGAGCTGGTAATTGAATTCAGGCTTTTCTTTTTTTTCAACCAATTACCAACTACTTTGCCTCTTGTAGGCAATAGATTATAAGGTGTTTTGTTTTGTTTTATTTTCTCATATTAGAGAACAATCTCACATACTCATTCATATTCCCTCAATAGATATTGTAGACTAATCAAGTTTAGGATAGATGACGTTTGAAGGAACTCCAACCATCTGCCCATGGGGACCTGGAAGAACTATCTAGAAGCCTGGTGAGAAAAAAAGGAAAGAAAAGGCTGATGTGTGATTGAAATTTGCCAAAATAAGAAGGAAAAAAATCATCAAACATTCAAATTAAGAAAGTTTGAGGTAGAACATCTCTCTCATTTAGAGTAACAGGGTTTCAAGCTAGACTCATCAAGGAGAGTTGCTCAGCCCCATCAAAAGTCTGGGGCTGGGAAACCCTCGAGGGAAGTTGAAGCTGGAGATGACCTCCCAAGCATGAAGACAAAAAGGGAGGTGCACATGGGAGGAGAAGGTCCCAGGGAAGGGGAAGAGCACAGAGGCAGAGGAGGAGAGGTGGTGGGTGAAGAACCACAGCCCATGCATTTACTCTGCTGCCCAGTCTGGGGAGGGTCTGGCAGGGAAAGGGCCATAGAAGACACAGAGTAAGTGGAGCGGGAAGTCGTACAGGATTCGGATTCACCCTTGACTACTGAGTAAAGTTTAAAAAGGAAGCATGAGGGTGTGTGCGCAGCTGCAGGGCTGGAGAAGCTCCTTGAATAAGGATGTGAAGGAAAAGAGTTGTTCCCCAAGTAGCTGGTTTGTACTCGGGAAAGGAGGGAGAAAAGCTGGAAAAGTAAATAAGCCAGGCAGGAAGCATGTGCTCTGTTTTACAGGTAAGAAAACCTCCAGAGCAAGTGCTGGAACCAGGATTCAACCTAGGTTTTTCTGTCCCCAAAGCCTCTGTACATTTCCTTACACTGCACTGTCATGAATAGCGTCTGCACATAGGATGAGCTTGATCAATAGTCAGGGTGATTTATTCATTTATAAGGAGTTGCAAAGGACTGGGAGTAATTTAAATATCCAACAATAGGGATGTAAAGTGAAAAAAATAAGAATACGGCCATAAGATGAAAGAGTATAGAACAATTAAGAAAGTTGTTTTTTAAATGTATTCAATGATATGAATAAGTGTTTTCTCATAATGTAATATAAAACAAGAATCAGAATATAAAATTGCTGTAATATAATCTCAATTATTTTGTCTGTGTGTGTGTGTGTAACTGAATAAATGACTGGATGGAAATACACACAAATATTAATAGATGTTTTATCTGAACCGTGGGGCCATAGATTGTTCATCTTTATGCATTTCTATATTTTCCATATATCTGTGTTTCTTATTCATAGAATGAGAAAAGTAAACATTACAAAGGAGAAAATTATGAGAAGTGACAGTGACTGAAGTGTGGACAATGTTCTCAATCAATTTCATTCCCTGGGTGCATATGAAATCAGATAGTCACCATTCTCTACTTTTGATAGCAAAATGTAAAAATTCAAATCCTGGATGAACAGATAATTAAAACCTACACATAACTCTGAAAGCAGATACTCCAATTCCCATTTCCTCTTGGTTCCTGAACCTTGTCATGCCTACAGGTTTTCTTTCAAAACATTTAATAGGGAATGAGAGTCCATCCCTCCCTGTTAAGTACAGTGTAGGCAGTGGCTGCTGGGACAGCCTTCGTAATTATACCTGACACTACACGAACAGTGCAATTGTGTGGTTGGGAAATTGTATCTGATTATGATCGCTTGGTGCCGAATGTCAGAAAATAGCTGCCCTGCTAAAAAATAGCCTGTTTCGGGGGGACTGGGGAGGGAGCTGCAGAGAGCTGTGGACTAAGCAGTGGGGGGAGAGGCAAAGCTCAGAGGCAGCCTCAGCTGCTGGCAAGGCTGGGCAGGGATCCTGCAGGGCAGAGGAGCCCAACCTGTTCTAGAAACTATGCTGACTGTGCCGCCAAGAGCACAGAGGCCCAGCTGAGAGAAGCTGTTCGCCTGTTTGTGTGTGTGTTTGTCGGTTGGTTGGCTTAACAAGGATGAGAGAATTGCCCTCACCAACCTCCCCCATTGCCGGTTTCCTGGGCTGTGTCTGGTTTGTCTTGAGTCACCTGGACACAGTGCCTCATCCCTGACATAGTTGTCCTTCCTAAACTGGCCCTTGAAATAAGTGATTCCAAATGCAAAACACCTCTGATATGATGAGGACAAAGAAAATCCGAACAATATAGTCTCCAAACCCTTGTTCTGAATCCTGGTTTATGCAGCCTGAGAGCATCTTCATGTTTCCAGGCTGCCCTTTTGAGTGTCAACCTGGGCTTCCCATCAGATCCCCCGTGAAGCATGGTCACATTACAGGTATCTATCAGTGCCCTGACTGTGAAAGGTCCAGTGCAGCAGGTTTGAGGTGGGACTTGTGGATCTATAATTAAAAAAAAACGTCTTAAATTATTGCAATGCCCACGAGTTTATGACCCTTCCTCTAGAATATTAAGAGAGAAGGCAAATATGGACCAAAATCAAGATATACAGCTGTTACATATACCAACAGGACAATGTGGGCTAGGAAAGGGCACTGTTTTCCTTATCTGAGCCTCACTTTCATATCTGTAAAGTAGAGATACTATTTCCGACCTTGCGGTGTCGTTCATGTGAAATACTTAGTGCCATCTCTGGTACAAAGCAAGCACCAAGCAAATATGAGCACTGCCTTCCCTTTCTTCTGGAATACGGTCAAGTACCTTTAAGAAAGCAGCTCAGATCTCTGTTGTGTTGGAGGGCTGAGGGCATCAAAGGCATTTGGAATTGCAGATGTAGTTGCCCTAGTTGAATGTTTTCCAGCTTAAAGACATGCCTCTTACTTCCCACTGTGCTACAGTAACATACTAAGGGTTTCTCATTGATGGGTTTCTTTTTGACACTCTTTGAAATTTTAGTCTATTAAATATTATTAGTCTCCTAATAGAATTATTTAGTGGGTTAATTTGTGAAAGTTTTCAAGGGGAGTCTTTCTATTAGTAATCACCAAGTGGGAGCTGGGAGAGAGTAGCTGAGAACCTTTCTGTGTTAAATTTACCTCCGTGTCACTTAAGATATTTTAAAGTTGGTCAGTGTACCTAGCTTTCTTTCTGAGTCTGCTTTATTTACCTGTGAAATGGAGAAAACAGTCAGGCACTAGTACCACTTTTGCACCATTTCAAGTCCTGTTGGCCTCACCTGGCTTTGCTCCCATCTCTGAGCGGGGCCAGGCCAATGTCACACAGGCCCATAGCACCTCCCCTCCTGCTGGCACAGTGGGCCTGTCACCTTCCACCCCAAGGGTGCCCACTGGCTGCCTGGCCCCAGTGCTCAGGCTGCCGGAATGACTGTTTGGGGAGGAAGTTAAGGCCATGAGGATGATCTCTGGCCAAGGGAGACAAAAACCATGGGTGACTCCATCCTCTTTGGAACTCTCTGGAGAAAGTGAGCTCCCCTGAGGGCTGCCCTGTTGACCGAGCAGGGCAGGATGTGTGATACTTGGTCATGATTGCCTTAAAGAGCATCCTCTTGAATCTTCCTCCTTCTGCGTCTCATCACCTGCACCCTCACTCCTGTGCCTGGAGTTGTTTTCTCAGTGAATATAAGGGTCCATAAAACCTACCAAACTCTACACTCTAGAGTTGACATGGAGATTAAATGAGATAGTTCATAAAAATGTACACATGGAATTCAATAAATATTAAATTGTCATCATCATAGGTCCTAACTTGTATTTCTCAAGCTGCAAGTTATCTATCATCCCTACTGCCTCCATTAACCCCTTTCTTACACCTATCTTCTCTGGCCTTACTCTGCTATCATTCATGGTTGTTAATTTTATTTTTGAATTTGGAGAAGAAACCTGTGTGTGGTATATCAGTGATAAGTAGGACTGCTTTGAGCAAGACTTTAAATGGTACTAATCATTGAAACTCCTGGTTATCCTCTATTAGTCTCTTATTGTTCTTATGTCTTTGCTCAAAATATTGTAAGACACTAATGATAAGGGCTATCACCTGACTTAGATCCCCACAAGCCAATCCAATCCCCTTAGAGCCAGTAAATACTTATATTTGGAAAGTTTCAGAGTAATGGCTAGGGTTTTAGGGGAGGTGTTGCTATTTGAGGGCCTCAAGAGATGGACAGTGGAAGGGGCCTCTGGGGTCAGGACCAGCTGCCTGGCTTGCAATCCATAAGCAGTCATGAAATAAAGCCCTTCCTTAATCCCCCAAGCAGTGCCCTGGATGGACAGGATTCCTCCCTGAGGAAAAGACCGTGAGCAGCCAGAGACTGCATGTGAGCTGGCACTCAGACCGACACTGTGTCTGAATCCCCTAGGAGGGGCCTGGAAGTCTTCATGAGGAAGCAAAATCAACCGGAAGGGAAGATACTTCCCCACTCAAGGTGGATGTCTACAGGCATGGCCTGCCTCCTCCCCGTGCCTGCTCATTAAGTGCTCTGTAGGAACTTGTGACTAGTAGGGCGAGATGATGAAGTGAGAGGCTCATAGCCAGTAAACTCAGCAAGAGAATGGATGATGAGGACAGCACTTAAGAAATAAACAAGAGGGACTTCTGCGTGAACAGGAGTTTCTCATCATCAAGAGCAGAGGTTAAAGCTTATGGAGGGAAAGCTTCTTGGAGGCAGATCCATGAATCTATGATCCCTACTTAAGTCCATTATATAACCCAAGGTCCCTCTTGTCACAAAAGAATACACACACACACACAAACACACACTGACACAATGTATCTTCTTCGTCCAGTTACAAATTGTTTCTTCCCTCAGCTGTACCCATCCTCCAAAACAAGAGCAGTTTATTCTTTGGACTTTTGTCTGTCCCTTTGTTATCTTCTGTTTCCAGTGTGGATAACTGGCTACTGCCTGGATTGGTCATTTCAAGGAATATTTTCTCTTTTCTCTAAGAGCCAGTGAGAACTCTGTTCTTTATTTGGCCCACCTTAGGAAACTTGTATTTTGAAGGAAATATAAAGTTTGTAAGAATTAATCTTGTAAGAAGGCTTTAAATTAAAAGACCTCATGACCAAAACCAGCCATCACAGCCCTCATCATTCTGATGGCCCCACTCTCAGGTTGCCAACCTGTTCTTCTCCAGAGCTCTTAGGGCCCTTTGCATGTTAAGTCCACTTCCTCGGATGTTCTGGGCTGGGAAACACAGAACCCCTTGACTGTTCTCAGGATTGGTAGACTATGGTCCCATCTTTCCAACAGGCTACCATGATAAGGTTCCTTGGCCAGAATATGTCTTGATTACCTGACAACACTGTGTTTTTCCCACACACAGCACTTGAATAAGAGTCCAGCTTAGAAGTGGGGGAAGATGGCGTGAGCAGGGTGGCAGAAATCTCCCAAAGCCATATATATTTGTGAAAATACAACAAATACAACTATTCCTAAAAGAGATACCAGAAGATACAGTACAACAGCCAGGTTACAGCTACACCTGCGAGAACTCAGCGCGTCACTATGAGGATAAGATACAAAGCCCTGACTGGGGTGACCCGAGCACTCCCCCACCCCAGCGCACGGGCAGGAAGAAAGGATTCATAGCGGAGCGGGAGTGGAAGCACAGGCGGTCTAAATAGCCAGCCCCGGTTATCTGCGCCAGGAGCACTGACACACATCGCATGGTGTATCAGAGATTAGAGAAACAGAAGGGCAGGATCGGAATTGGAGACAACAAGCGGGTCTCCTCAGCCAGCTCCCGGGGACAAAAGAAAAGCGGGAGCTTTTTTAAAAGTCTTAAAGAGACAAGGGCCCAACAGCAGAACAAAATCATCCCACGCACTCAGCCAAACAGGGTGGGAGTCTTGCGGAATTTCGGGCCCCCTATCTGGCTGCTGGGTAAAGCAGCCCCAAAGCCTCTCACAGGGAGAAGCAGCCTGCCATTCATTTCCCCCTGGCCGGCATGGCGAAGGGACAAGCGGATCCACCACTGCTGCAGATCGGCGGGAGAGCAGCCCTGCCCACAGCAACCTCACAGAATCTCCTCCCCGCGGTTGCACAGCTAACCAAGAATGGCAGCAGAACCCAGAGCAAGATCTGGAAGGCACCAAGTGGAGCAGAACGCACCCAGTGAGACTGCAAACCCCGCAGTGCTATAGTCTAGGCTGAGGGCACTCCGCACACAGGCAGCTCAGGTCATTATCCCAGAGACTGCCTTCCGGTGTGCTGGAAACCGGCTCAGGCCCCAGAGAAGGGCAAGGAGAACAACAAGCGGAAAGGCACTTTGTTCTATCAGCTGACACATTTGGCACCTACCAGTGACCACTTCTATCGCCATGAAAAGACAGAGGAATATGGTACAGACAAGCATCACACACACAACCCCAGAGAGAGGGCATGATGGGATAGATTTTAACAATCTTCCTGAAAAAGAATTCAGAATAAAAGTCGTAACCATGTTGATGGATCTACAGAGAAATATTCAAGAGCTAAGGGAGGAAGTCAGGAGAGACAATGTAGAAATGAGACAAGGGATTGACAGGCTTAAGAGCAGACTGGACGAGATGCAAGAGACTGTTAATGGAATAGAAATCAGAAAACAGGAGTACAGAGAAGCTGAGGAAGAGAGAGATAAAAGGATCTCCAGGAATGAAAGAATATTAAGAGAACTGAGTGACCAATCCAAATGGAACAATATTCACATTATAGGAGTACCAGAAGAAGAACAGAGGGAAAAAGGGATAGAAAGTATTCTTTGAAGAAATAATTGCTGAAAACTTCCCCAACCTGGGGAAGGAAATAGTCTCTCAGACCATGGAAGCCCACAGATCTCCCAACACAAGGGACCCAAGGAAGACAACATCAAGACATATAATAAATAAAATGGCAAAGATCAAAGACAAGGACAGAGTATTAAAGGCAGCCAGAGAGAGAAAAAACATCACCTACAAAGGAAAACCCATCAGACTATCATTAGACTTCTCAATAGAAACCTTACAGGCCAGAAGAGAATGGCATGATATATTTAACATAATGAAACAGAAAGGGCCTTGAACCAAGAGTACTGTATCCAGAACGATTATCATTTAAATTTGAGGGAGGGATTAAACAATTCTCAGACAAGTGAAAGTTGAGGGAATTTGCCTCCCACAAACCACCTCTACAGGATATCTTAAATGGACTGCTCTAGAGGGAAGCACGCCTAAGGCTAAAAAGATGTCACCAGAGCACACAAAATCATAGCAAAGAAAGCAGACCATCCAAATACTAACTAAAGGCAAAAAGTAAATTCAACTATCAACAAAAACAGTCAAAAGAAACATAAAAGAGTACAGAATAAAACACCTAGCATCTAAAGAATGGAGGAGGAAGAATAAGAAGGAAGAGAAAAAAACAATCATCACACTGTGCTTATAATACCTTAACAAGAAAGTTAAGTTAGACTGTTAGATAGAAAAGAAGCTACCCTTGAACCTTTGGTAACCAAGAATCTAAAGCCAGCAATGGCAATAAGTACATATCAATCAATAATCACCCTAAATGTAAATGGACTGAATGCACCAATCAAAAGACACAGAGTAACAGAATGGATAAAAAAGGAAGACTGATCTATATGCCATTTACAAGAGACTCACCATAAACCAAAAGATATACACAGACTAAAGGTGAAGGGATGGAAAAAGATATTACATGCAAACAAGGAGAAAAAAGCAGGTGTTGCAGTACTTGTATCAGACAAAATAGACTTCAAAACGAAGAAAGTAGCAAGAGATGAAGAAGGACATTACATAATGATAAAGGGGTCACTCCAACAAGAGGATATAACGATTTTAAATATATATGCACCCAACAAAGGAGCAACGGCATATGTGAAACAAATACTAACAGAATTAAAGGAGGAAATAGAAAGCAATGCAGTCATTTTAGGAGACTTCAACACACTATTCACTCCAAAGGACAGATCAACTAGACAGAAAATAAGTAGACACAGAGGCACTGAACAACACACTAGAACAGATGGATCTAACAGACATCTACAGAACTCTACACCCAAAAGCAACAGGATACACATTCTTCTCAAGTGCACATGGAACATTTTCCAGAATAGACCACATACTAGGCCACAAAAAGAACCTCAGTAAATTCAAATATTGAAATCCTACCAACCAACTTCTCAGATCATAAAGGTATAAAACTAGGAATAAATTGTAGAAAGAAAACAAAAAGGCTCACAAATACATGGAGACTTAGCAACATTCTCCTAAATAATCAATCGATCAACGACCAAATTAAAACAGAGATCAAACAATATATGGAGACAAATGACAACAACAAAACAAAGCCACAACTTCTGCAGGATGCAGCAAAGGCAGTTCTAAGAGGAAAGTATATTGCAATCCAGGCCTATTTAAAGAAGGAAGAACAATTCCAAATGAATAGTCTAAAGACACAATTATTGAAATTGGAAAAAGAAGAACAAATGAGGCCCAAAGTCACCAGAGGGTGGGATATAATAAAGATCAGAGAAGAAATAAATAAAATTGAGAAGAATAAAACAATAGAAAAAATCAATGTAAGCAAGAGCTGGTTCTTTGAAAAAAACAAAACAGATAAACACCTGGCCAGACTTATCAAGAGAAAAAGAGAATCTACACACATAAACAGAATCAGAAACAAAAAAGGAAAACTAACGATGGACCCCACAGAAATACAAAGAATTATAAGAGAATACTATGAAAATCTATATGCTAACAAGTTGGAAAACATAGAAGAAATGGAAAATTTCTTAGAAAGATACAACCTTCCAAGACTGATCAAGAAAGAAACAGAAAACCTAAACATATCAATCACCAGCAACGAAATTGAATTCATAATCAAAAAACTACCTACAAAGAAAATCCCGGAACCACATGAATTCACCTCTGAATTTTACCAGACATATAGAGAAGAAATAATACCCAATTTCCTTAAAGTTTTCCAAAAAATAGAAGAGGAGGGAATACATCCCAACTCATTCTATGAAGCCAGCATCACTCTAATATCACAACCAGGCAAAGACCCCACCAAAAAACAAAATTACAGACCAATATCCCTGACGAACAAAAACACAAAAATACTCAACAAAATATTAGCAAACCAAATTCAAACATACACCAAGAGGATCATACACCAGGATCAAGTGGGTTTCATCTCAGGGATGAAAGGATGGTACAACACTCAAAAATCCATCAACATCATCCACCACAACAACAAAAAGAAGAACAAAAACCACATGATCATCTCCAGAGATGCTGAAAAAGCGTTTGACAAAATTCAACATCCATTCATGACAAAAACTCTCAACGAAATGGGTACAGAGGGCAAATACCTCAACATAATAAAGGCCATATATGATAAACCCATAGCCAACATCATACTGAACAGCAAGAAGCTGAAAGCTTTTCATCAAAGATCGGGAACAAGACAGGGATGCCCACTCTCCCCACTGTTATTCAACATAGTACTGGAGTCCTAGCCACGGCAATCAGACAAAACAAAGAAATACAAGGCATCCAAACTGGTAAAGAAGAAGTCAAATTGTCACTGTTTGCAGATGACATGATATTGTACATAAAAAACTCTAAAGATAGCACTCCAAAACTACTAGAACTAATATCCGAATTAGTAAAGTTGCAGGATACAAAATTAATACACAGAAATCTGTTGCTTTCCTATACACTAATGATGAGGTAACAGAAAGAGAAATCAAGAAAACAATTCCATTCACAATTGCCTCAAAAAGAATAAAACACCTACGAATAAACCTAACGAAGGAAGTGAAAGACCTATAACAACACACTCCTAAGAGAAATTAAAGAGGACACTAACAAATGGAAATTCATTCCATGCTCTTGGTAGGTAGAATAAATATTGTCAAGATGGCTATAATACCTAAAGCAATCTACAGATTCAATGTAATCCCTATCAAAATTCCAACAGCATTCTTCAATGAACTCGAACAAATAGTTCTAAAATTCATATGGAACCACAAAAGACCAGAATAGCCAAAGCAATCCCGAGAAGGAAGAACAAAACAGTGGGAATTATGCTCCCAGACTTCAAACTCTACTACAAAGCTACAGTAATCAAGACAATTTGGTATTGGCACAAAAACAGACCCACAGACCAGTGGAACAGAATAGAAAATCCAAACATTAACCAAAACATATACGGTCAATTAATATATGATAAAGGAACCATGGATATACAATGGGGATATGACAGCCTCTTCAGCAGCTGGTGTTGGCAATACTGGACAGATACAAATAAGAAAATGAAACTGGATTATTGTCTAACCCTATACACAAAGGTAAACTCAAAATGGATCAAAGACCTGAATGTAAGTCATGAAACCATAAAACTCTTAGAAAAAAACATAGGCAAAAATATCTTGGACATAAACAGGAACAACTTCTACATGAACATATCTCCCCAGGCAAGGGAAACAAAAGCAAAAATGAACAAGTGGTACTATAGCAAGCTGAAAAGCTTCTGTACACCAAAGGACACCATCAGTAGAACAAAAAGACATCCTACTGTATGGGAGAATATATTCATAAATGACATATCCGATAAGGGGTTGACATCCAAAATATATAAAGAACTCAAGCACCTGAACAAACAAAAAGTCAATGACCCAATTAAAAAATGGGCAGAGGATATGAATAGACACTTCTCCAAAGAAGAAATTCAGATGGCCAACAGGCACATGAAAAGATGCTGATGCTTGACATTGCTAATCATCAGAGAAATGCAAATTAAAACCACAATGAGATATCACCTCACACCAGTTAGGATGGTCGCCATCCAAAAGACAAACAACAACAAATGCTGGCGAGGATGTGGAGAAAGGGGAACCCTCTTACACTGCTGGTGGGAATGTAAATTAGTACAACCATTGTGGCAAGCAGTATGGAGGTTCCTCAAAAACCTCAAAATAGCAATACCAGTTGACCCAGGAATCCTACTCCTAGGAATTTACCCTAAGAATGCAGCAGCCCAGTTTGAAAAAGACATATGCACCCCTATGTTCATCGCAGCACTATTTACAATAGCCAAGAAATGGGAGCAACCTAAGTGTCCATCAGTAGATGAATGGATAAAGAAGAAGTGGTACATATACACAATAGAATATTATTCAGCCATAAGAAGAAAACAAATCCTACCATTTGCAACAACATGGATGGAACTAGAGGGTATTTTGCTCAGTGAAATAAGGCAGGCAGAAGAAGACAAGTATCAAATGATTTCACTCATATGTGAAATATAAGAACAAAGAAAAAAACTGAAGGAACAAAACAGCCGCAGACTCACAGAACCCAAGAACGGACTAATAGTTACCAAAGGGAAAGGGACTGAGGAGAATGGGTGGGAAGGGAGGGACAAGGGGGAAAAGGGGCATTACGATTAGCAGACATAATGTTGGGGGGCACGGGGAGGGCTGTACAACTCCGAGAAGACAAGTAGTGATTCTATAGCATCTCACTACGCTGATGGACAGTGACTATAATGGGGTTGGTGGGGGGGACCTGATGAAGGCGGTAGTAGGCGGTAGTTTAATAACCATAATATTGCACATGTAATTGTAGATTAATGATACCAAAATAAATTAAAAAAAAATAGAGTCCAGGTTTAAATGAACATCAAAACTCCTGTGAAATGGGACTGAATTTATAAGGTGTAAAATGCCTCTTGAAAGGTATGTGAAGAGGAAAACTGTATGAGAGAGGTCACACTCCCTACTGTGCTGATGATGGGAGCCGGGGGCATTGCGGTCTGTTAATGTGCACAGAAGTGCTTCCAGGGAGCAGCTGGTACTACATCTGTATTCTTCTCTTCCAGGATACTCACAATAGCCTATATTGGTTCAAATTCATAAGTTGATGGGTCAGGTTTTTCTACAAGAAATGAAAAATTGAAAAGTTAAAAAATAATTCCTCAAATATTGTTAAGCCCTGATCTGGGATATGGGATGGGCCTGGAACAGGCAAGTCCTTTAAGGAGGAAGCAGATTCTAAAATCCTAGCAGCATAAAGGTATTAGGCAGCTAAAGAAAGAATTTACATGTAGCCAGGGTGGTGAAAAGGAGAGATCAGGAGAAGGCTGGAAAGCCCTTTGCTAACTGCAGTGTTGCCAAGGGCCAGCCTGAGTTCTAATCATCAAACTAATAAAAGTGCAGGCATAAAATAGAAACAACGACAGCTGGCCCTTCAAGTATATCCTGTTTCGTTATTTAGAGTTTTATTAAGTGCATAGATCATGGAACCTGCATCTCAGATTCCAATGAGACCTGAATCAATATATTAAGACACAACATTAAGGTAAAGGACTGCAAGCTTTACTGAATACTAAATATCTTTTATAGTGGGATGTCTCTATAAGACTAATTCTCCTTCCCAAATGGTTATTTCAACATTTGTGAGAGAGTGGATGAAACCCGAATGAGTTAAGCCTTATTCATAAAAAACAGTAACTTCAAGATAGACAAGCCATCCACCTACTAGGCAACTTATATCCAAACAAGAGAGGCAAATCTGTGTTATAATAGGTTACCCTTAGATATGACGAGTGGAGATCAAGCCCAGTTTTTGGCAAAATAATTGGATCTCTGTCTATATGTTTTACTCTGCCACTCACTTACTGCTTCATTCCTGAATATGTCCATTGCATCATTTTGAGTTTTTCTATCTGTATTGTCACTCATGAATTTTGACTTGATGACTTAATACAATTTCTTGGGCCTTGAGCATTCGCACTGCATTGCACTTATCAGTAGATACGTTGGCTTTCCAATAACCCTAAGGTAGTTGGCCGACCTTACTGATTTAGCTCAGGCCTCAGAAACCCCACCAGATAGTGACCCCTTTGGTTAGAACTCCACTGGGCTGCAGGCAGTCATCAGCTAAGGGCTGTTGGTATTTGGACCAAGACTGCCTATCTATTAGGACTCTTTCCATGAACTTACTTTTAGAGCATTAAGTTGATTCTATAGGAAGGATGCTCATTCAAGAAATAGAAAGTGTTCTGGTCCAAGTCTTTCCAACAAATTTCCCTAAAATGGTTACTTAACTACAGTGAGTCTTAAGTATCCAATCATAGTCCTAATTACCTCATAGAGCTGTTTACTGAAGAAAAACAAATCCAATATGTGTTGAGAGAGTGAATCAAATGTTAAGTAATAGCTGCTTAAAGGCTGTGGAATTCCAAGTATAAGATAAATTTGGTATCTTACTTAAGTTTCCCAATCAGCACCAAATGGACAGAAAATAATACAGAAGCCATCCAAGGCTTCTGTGAAGCATTCATCACACCTGCTGTTTGTGCAGAGAGCTGTTCCAGAAGAGGCAAAGTGGGTCATGAGAAAAGCCAGATCAATCACTATTTAAAGGATCAGGGAGTGAAGGAGTATGAGTATCCACAGGTCACAGTGAGCTCTTCTATGTGAGGCTCTCCTAGAAGGCTGGACATCCAGGTAAGGTTGGGCATGTTGTTCATGATCCAAAAGATACCTGACCAAGGAAAGAGGTAGGAACAAAAATCCATCTGTATCCTGCCCTCCAATTTTTGTGTCATGGCCTAGGACTGTGTCTTCCCCAAGGAAAGAACTCCTTTCTATGCAGTAAGAGTTAGCATAGCCTGAAACTATGTTAACAAGGGTTCATATGACCTGAGGTGGCCTGAGACTACTATCCATAGAAAGGCCTACTTGCAAAGTTGGTCCTTGGCTGGAGTCTACAGACTTGGATTTCAGAAGTGTTCCCACCATTTGTTGATAAGAATGGCTAACTGTGCCTAAACTGTGTTCAAACTTCATGGTTTATGCTCAACACCTGTGTTTCTTTAAATGTCTTGAATTGAGGTACATATCATTCAGAGGGTACCTCTGTGTCCAGCCTCTGTGCTCTGAGTCTCTGGTGAGCCTCCCTGGAAAACATTTCTCACATGTCACAACTAGCTGAGGGAATCAAAAATATCCTGTGTGACTCCACTGGGAGAGGGCTCTAGGAAGCTTGTGTGCAATTTCTTCCAGACTTTAGCCCATATGTCTTCCCTTTTGCCAAGTGCTCTCTATCCTTTCATTGTAATAAATCATAACCAGAATTCTTCTGGCAAATCATGGAACCTAGGGGAGGTGTTGGGAAGCCCCAGCACTCTAAGAGGCCATTTGATATCTGACATTAAGCACACTAAGAGGCCATTTCCTCTTCACACTGAGGCCATTTGATATCCGACCTGTGTGCATGGGGCTCCGTCTTCTGGGAGGTGCTGTTCTCCCCAAATTCACCTGACTCAACATTAGGGCAACTGAGGCTGTGTCAGGAGAGAAGGATAAAGAAGTGTATAGGCTTCCTGCCCCACCCATATCCCTTAGCTTAACATGGAGAAGGACTCGTCCCTGTTCCCCTTTCCTCCCTGCAGGCAGAGTGAACACTGACCAGGTCAACAGTAACTGCAGTTCTGGAGGTGGGTCTGGAATGAAGAAAGGAGGTGATTAACACTTGTAATGCCCTCCTGTGTCCCAGGTACCATGTTTGGGAGTTTGCATACACAGCTTAATGAATTAGCACCACATGGAGGCAGCTGTAACCCTTTGGCATGCTCTAAGAACCTGGAACACAGAGAGATGAAGTAATTTTTACAAGATCACACAGAAAGTGGTGAATCATGACTTGAAACTGAGCCTGATTCCAAATCACGTGTCCTTCCCGTTGTATTACATTGCCTGCATTTTCAAGTCATCAGCCCCAATGTTTTTTTATCTGAACATTGCAGCTTGTTATCTCCCTGGGTTTTTATTAAAATGTAGTTAGTTATGTATGTTAATTATGTAGCATATAGCATAGGACCTGGGATGTGATAAACTTGAAATGGGAATCATTTATTAGTACAGTGACTGTGATTACACTTAGAGGCGGGGTTTGTCTGGCTCACGTCTCCTGCGGTTGCTCTGTCCAAGGCCCCATGAGCTGGGGATGGCAAGATAGATGGTGAAGAATATCTAGGGCATACTATTCTGATACCTGTTTCCAGGTTTATAATGCAGCACACTAATAATTATGCATCTCATTAAATATGCATCAGATTAGTGTTGAAAGTTTTATTTGAATCAACTCCAAACTCATATGTATGCAAATATCAATTTCTATGTTGTCTGAAGAAGCTTACAAATCTGCTCCAAACTTAGAAGCAAACAACAATAAAAATTACCCAAAACACTGTCTCAGAAAGTTTGTCTTCCTGACTACATACTAACATATGAGGCAACTTCACAAATTATCCTTCCATACACCACTCTATATTTATTTATTTATTTATTTTTATTTTTTTGGTATCACTAATATACACTTACATGAACATTGTGGTTACTAGACTCCCCCCATCATCAAGTCCCCACCACCTGCCCCATTACAGTCACTGTCCATTAGCGTGGTAAGATGCTATAGAATCACTACTTCTCTTCCCTGTGCTATACTGCCTTCCCAACATTATATGTGCTAATCATAATACCACTCTATATTTATGAAATTGAGCAAAACTTCCCCAAATGAGTATGAAAGTAAATATTTGCCTTCTGTTGTCAACAGTTCCAAACACATCCCAAATGCTGATTTTGTTCAAATCACTAGTGGACACACAGTGTGGAAATAACACAAATTTCAATTCACAAACATTTATTGAGAGTCTACTTCATGCCAAATAGCACTTGGCACATCATCTCTCTGGCACCCAATAAGACTCAATAAATGTGATCTGGGATGATGATGGTAGTGGTGGCAGTGGTGATTACAGAAACAGTAATTGTATCCAGTATTGGACAAAAACTGAGATAGCTTCTGAGGTCAATCCATTAATATTTTATAATTTAATAACTCCACCCCACATATTACCCACACACACACACTCATTCACATGCACACATGCAAGTATTATATACAAGCATAGGATGGAGTCCTCTGCACCTCTAGCTTCTTAGGGACACCTTTGATTTCATGAATTTACATCAGGTGTTTTGAGTCTATGCCATCACTTTTTTTTTTAGAAAATTCAATTTTTCAAGGCTCTACTTATATTAACCATCACCAAAACATACAGTGTGTATTATCCTATAAAATATGCCTAATATTTTATATGGTAACTCATATGCCCCATATTAATAAACTTAGCCTAAACAACAGAAAAAGACATCCTTAAAAGTAAATAAAGCCCATTCTATTTCCATGGGGATGTATTATTGCTACTTATTTTCTAGTCATCTACTTTTAAAGCCTATCTGGAAATGATTTTAAGTGCTCAATCTCATTTATTAAAGCCTTGAAAGTTGATTGCCTTAATTTTCCCCCAATCAACAAGATAACCCTTAATTTTAAGGTCTGAATTAGTGTCACTTCCAACTATGAAGTAATGATGCCATTTATTTACATTAGAATCAACATGAGTTCAGAACTTAATGCCCTCATCAGTTTTCCAAATAAAACTGCAGCTGTAGTGTGGAACAGGTGAAATGAGGTCTGTATTTCTCAGACATAACATAGCCAAGAGCTTAACCCAGGCTTCATGAAGTTTAAAAGCAATAAAGTCAAAGTTATTTTAGCCCTGCAGTCTACTTATTTAAAGAGATGGATGCTATTGGCTGTCTTTCAATATGCTGCTTATGCCATCATTAAACCTTGAAATGGAATCTGCAGTATTATATGTATGGAATATCATATACTAAGACACACCCTTCTCCCCAATCTCCTAAAAACAAAAAGATAAAACAGTTCTGAAGCTATATCCAGAGTATATCTACAGCATCCTTTTTTCATCCTCATTCCTTACAGAAAAAACGAGATTGCAAGATTATGGAATATCAAGTATAAGAAGTAAATGAACCTGTTAAGAGCTTTTGTCTGGGAATCAGGAACCAATGTCACCGATGCAACTGCCATCTCAATGGCATGAGAAAATACATGAATCTCTAAACTCCATGACTGTAGGAATCATGTTTCTCTTCACCTATTACATGTCTATTAGAATGCCAGGCACATATCAGTATGATATGAATGAATTAATACATAGATAAAATAATTAATTAATATACTGATAAATTAATGTAAACATACTATACAAAAATCGTGGTCTCTCCATGTTGATTAATAGCTCTGAAAAATTTCCCAACAGGCTCAATAAGGAAACTTTGAGTTCTTTGCTATAGCACCGTCTTCTAATCAGGAAGGGTAAGTTGGAAAAGGAAGAGAACAGAAAAGAGTATTTCATCTTTTCTGTTTAGCTGTCCATCTTTGGCATGCACTTTTAAAAAGTGTCTTTGCTTTTTTCTCCCTTCTACTTCTAAACTTACAGGTTCAAAACTCCTGTCAAAGTAGCATTTATTCAATGCAGTATTATTATTTTAATCTTAGCAGTTTCAGTTTCTCAAGATAAAGCAAAGTTCAAATCCAAATAATCAGGCATCTTTGCTTTGCATTATCAGGTGTAATCATATTTTTCCATTCCTTTGCTTAACAGCTGAATTTTTTATTATATGCTAATTTAGGCTAGAAATATTATGACTGGTATACTAAATTTGAATAAATTAAAGATGCTGAGGTATATCAAATTTGCTTATGTCAAATCAAGATGGTATTTATGTGATGATTCCAGTTTAAGGAGATCCTTTGGTTTCTTCCATAGCCAAGAGAAAAAATAGCCAGTGGAAATAGGTCTAGAGACATCACAGGTATTGGATTAGCAGGGAAGGATTTTAAAACAGCTGCAAGCATGTTAAAGAATTTTGAAAAAGACAGACATAATGAATGAGCAGATAGGGGTTCTCAGACAGTTAGGGGAACCAATATAAATGAATCAAATGGAAATTCTAGAACTGGAAAACATATCTGAAATGTAAAATTATCTTATGGGCTTAACATAAGACAGACCACTGGAGAAGAAACAATCAGTGAACTTCAAAACAGGGAAACAGAAATTATAAAATTGATATACAGATAGGGAGAAAGCTTAAAAAAATGAACACAGCCTAAGTGACTTATAGGACAACACTGCATAGTCTAACAGATTGGAGTCTTCTGGACTCTAATTAGAGTCTGAGAGGAAGAGAAAAAGATTGTCAAGGAAAAAAATATTTGAAGAAATAGTGGCTTAAAAGTTTTCCAAATTTGATTAAAATAATCATTCCCCAGAGGAAGCTCCCAAGCAGGATAAACTTAAAGAAAACCACACCTAGATACATCATAGTCAGAGTTCTGAAAACTAAAGATAAAGAGAAAAACTTAGAGCAATTCAATGGAGAAAGAAAAATCTTTTCAATAATTGCAATAAGGTACAGGATATCCACACAGGAAAAATAACATGCCTCTACACCAAACTACTTACACACAAAAAGTGTCCATGAGCCAGCACATAGATTTAAAAACAAAAATGCCCTGGTATAGTCAATAAAAAGATAACAAACTACCAGTGCACAAAACTGCAAAGACAAAATCCCAAAAATATTATGCTGAACAAATTTAGAGACAAGAAAGTATATATTGAATCCAGAAATTTTTGCATGGGAAAAACTAATCTGTGGTTATAGAAACCAAACAGTAGTTGCCTCTGGGGATGGTGGTAGAAAGACTGATTGCAAAAGAGGATGAAGGAACTTTAAGTAGAAAGGATCTATGTCTTCAAAGCGTTTTGAATTACATAGATGTAAGCTTTTGTCAAACTCACAGAACTGCACAATACCTGTGCACTTCACTGTGTGTATATTTTATCTCAATTTATGAAAAGAGAAAAATATTATAAATCTAACCCACCTTCTTCTCCTTTTAAGTCACCTTATCTTCTACTGACTTCCCCATGTCTCTCAATGGCAGCTCTATTTTTGGTCAGAACAAAGCTGTAAAGTTATTTTTACACCACTTACCCCTTCCTCCAATATTTCACCATTTTCCAAATTCAGATAATACTGTAATTGTCATCATTTTTGAGTCAATCACATGTCAAGCTCCTTTCAGCCAATCACTCACTCACAACCTCATTTATTTTACATACAAACTCATTGGTTTTTGGCTTTAATATCCTTGCCCAGTGTGAAGAAACAAAGATTCAGAGAAGTCTGGCACAAACAGTTAATGGAAATCAGGATTTGAATTCATGTCTGTCTCCTAGTTATTACCAATAGTGCTTATCGCAAATCTCCCTCATGCCTTTCCCACTTTGAAGCACGACCCTCAACTAAATTCAACCTGGATACTGCACTCAAACTGCAAACAAGCAAGCAGGTAACTGGCTAAGATCATCAATGACCCCATGTTACTAAAGCCCGTAGCTATGCTCTAGGCAGCCCACATGTTATTTGATCTCTTGTCTGCATTTAGCACTGTGTACTTTTCCTACCTAAAGCATGCTCCCTTTTCCCCCTTTCATACATAAAGTATCCTGGTTTCCCTCCTTCTCCAGCCACCCCTTCTCAAATTCGCTGAGTTCTCATCCAAGCCATTCAGTAATTAAATGTTAGCATTCCTCAAGGTTCTATTATAGATACTGTGCTCCTTCCCCTTGTGGTCCCTAATCCCTAATGCTCTTTTCCACTCATTGGTCAGTAAACAAGAGTTAGCAGAAGTTTGCTATCTATCTTCTCCATCCTCTTTTCCATCCTAAGGGAAGATGACTTGTTCACCTTCTTAAAGCATAATTTGATCACTTTACTCCTCAAATATCTTCACCAGCCAAATGAAACTTGATTTTCAAAAATGTAGAAATAAGTTAACTCTTAGCTCTATTATCACTACTCCTTTTTCTATCAGCAATGATCCAGTCCCACAGAGTTCTGTGCCTCTCTCCATCCTTTGTATATTGTGTCATTGCTTATGCTGTTTCTTCCATCTAGGAAATCTCCCTAGACCCCTGTGTTTCATCATTACAGTTTTATTTACCTTTGGAAGAGCAGAGTGGCATGACATGTCTTCCTCGAAACTTCCCTTTATTCCCCAAATTAGAAGTATCTTTTTCCTTCTATAAACTTGCAGATTAATACATTACATGGGTTGCACACAGAGATATTGAAATGGTCAAAAATCACGGTGGGAACTGAAATGGAAAGGAGGGTCATGGACCAAGTTCCAAAGTCTTCTGTGACATTGGGTGGTATAGATAGGTGACAAAGACACTGACAGAAAAGGTGGATTAACTTGAGTACCATGAACCTCAAAAGGAGGTAAACATGGTTTCCTTCAGAATACAAATAACTTCCTCTGGTTTGAAAATATTGGTTGTATAGGAGGATGGATACTGCAGTCAAGAGGGCTTCAAAGGAAGTGGTATTCTTTGGAAGGAGCCAGTTTCCATCATTTATACAACTGGAATGTTGAACAAGAATTCTCTCATTTCGGTAGACAAAAGATCTTCACCATATTTTTTAATTGAGCCAGAACTTTTCATTCCTAGTGTCTGATAAGATAGCAACTGAGATAACAGAGAACTTTACTAACTATATTCTTACCAGTAAAACAAAATAAAACAAAAGCTACTAAAATCTTTTCTTGGGAAACAATTAGCAGCTCTATAATTTCTCTGGGCATGACTTGCTCTAATCATTTTCCTGCTTAAAATTCCTCAACTGGATCTTTCTGACTTACAGGAACAAATCCCAACCTGTAAGGCTGTTACACAAGGTTTTTTCTTCTTTGTTACCCAGTCCCCTTCTGTCCTCATCCCCATGGTTCCCCTTCACATCCTGTATGGTCCTATAATACCATAACTTTTCTTGTTTTATGTTCTATGCTGTTTCCCCACCAGGTGCCACTCAAATACTTTTCCCTTTTCTGGAGTGCCTTTGCCCTCACTCTTTCCCACCAGGCTAACACAGTGAACATCCTAGGACACCATAGTGTAGTCACTCCTTCCCTGATCTGAGCCACCTCTAGTTAATTGGTAGTCATTTGTTTATTATACGTAGTATCTTGTACTACTACCTTGTTCACTTTCTGAATTGCCTCCTAGAATATGAGCTCTATATACTTAGGGTCCACTTATTTATCCTGTAACCCCTGTGTCTAGGACAATGGCTACATAGAACAAGTGTCCAATAAGTGTTTATAGAATTTCCCTGAAATTTGATCAAAAAGTTCAAGAGGATCACAGAGTGACAATAGCAGAGACAAATCACTAAAAGGCCCAAATGGTAGTTTGATATATTTATTAAATTGTCATGACTTACTACTGATTTTGTGACTTTCGGGAGTTACTTAATTTCTCTCAGTCTCAGTTTTATAATATTTTTGGAAAAAGGGTAAATGGAGATAATAATACTCTGTAAAATAATTGTAAAGACATGAGTTACTTTATGTCAAAAGCATAACATACTTCCTGCCACATAGTGAACACCCAGTAAGTTATAGCTGTTACTATTTGTATTACTAAAAAGTTAATACACAAAAATGGAAAGGAAACATTAAAAGGATTCATGACATGCTCATGAGCAAAGAAATCCATGCTTATTTCTTATTATTGAGCTCTCAAGGCACACACATTTATGTCTACTCGTGATTATATTAGAGTATATTTTAGAGGCTATCCAAGCCTCTAGAAATCTAGACTAAAAGATACCTAGTTTTTCTTCTTTCAAATACCCTGGAAATTTCCATTTCCTTTAGATAACCAAAAAGGTGTAGACTGCATAATGTCACCATGAATATACAGAGATGAGAGGCCTAGCAATGGAATAACTTGTAGGAGGGAAGTTATACAAGTATGAAATTGATATAAAAATATGTAATTCATGTAAATGGGCCCAATAAAAGTAGCAATTTCTCTACAATGTTCAAGAAGTGACTTGGAGAGAAAGCAGTAGCTAAAAAAAAAAGTTGTGTATTTTCAAGTTCTATTTGATTCACAAGTGGTATTTTAATGTATAGCCCACAATTTCAAATGACATTGGGTGGTTCAGGAGCTCTTCCTGAAGGGCTGGCTGGGAGTGGAATACTCCTTAGCTTCATAAGGGGCATAAGAATTCCAAGGAGTTTTATCCTCAAATGACATTTCTAAATTGATCTACTAATAGCAACCCTGGGCAAACTGTTCTGGGCCTGATTAAATCTTTTCTTCTTATCAAAATCTAGTTGAAACTAAAGGTAATGACTCAGGATCATGTGGGGGACATGCAGGTCGTCCACTGGTCTAGATGTCTGAGTTGATATACTTGACTCTTCTTGGGTCATAGAAAATGCATTTATTTAGGCTACAATGTCTCTGCTCTACACAGAAGTGATTTCCCAGAGATTCATTTGGAATGTATGCCCTAGCATCTAGGAACTGGCCCTTGGTGATTCTGAAAGGTTGCTAGATGAATGGTTTACTCCTTCCATCCTCTACTTCAGATCACATAGGTTGTCTTTTCACCTTTTGTGATGACAAAAATACTACTAAAAATCAAAACCATCTGCCATTAAAAATAAAAAGATTAATCAGAGCAGAACATAGTTTTGGTAAAAAAATTCCTTTCTTGAGGTACCACTTTTTTTCTTGGCCTTATCAAACCCTCCTCAAACCTTTCATTTCTACAATTTCTGGGACATTCTGCATTTGTCCAGAGACATTTGTTCTCACAAAGTACAATTAATGATGCGCTTTTTGGTCAGTTTTCTAATGACTAGAAACACAAATTTCAGGCCCCCAATTGGAGTGGGAGTTGGGGGGAATGGTGTGCTACCCAGGAAAGTTTTGAGTCCTTTTTCTTTTTTTAATTCCTGCCATTTCAGATACACTCCTTTTTCTTCCCCAGTGTTTGGTCTATCAATATGCTCTCTGTTGCTTATCCAGCCACCAGAGGATAGAAGGAGTAGTGAATGTAGCGGGAGGTAACTTTAAAGATTGAGAAAGGAAACTTGACATGTGACAACAAAAGAAAAGTCATGTTTATAATCATACTTTCCATCCCTAATCAGATGTATTAATTACAAAAGCCCAGGAAGGCCAAATTTGCATGAGAAAGTGTGGAGAAGATAAAAAGGGAATGATCTGAAGGAGACAGCATGCAGGAGGACAAGGTGGGGAGTAGGGGAGACACAGGAAGACCCAAAGACTGATGGAGAAAACATGAGAGAGAGAGAGAACAACCAAAGAGACAAAGAGACAAAGAGACAGTCCAAATAAAGACAGCAAAAAGTTGGGAAAATGGCAGTAGCTCTAAGGAAGTGTTAGGCTGAGGGATGAACTGCATGATCTACTATGTATCTCCCCAAATACATTAAGTGAACCTCTAGATTATTCTTGTCTGTGTTTGTGGTAGATTTCTAACACCTGTCTCCATCCCCTCTTCCCAGGTGCCAGGGTTAAGATAAGCCTTGGGCAGTTCCGCCTCCTGGTACCCTCAGGACACCCACACCTACTGCTTTGTTCATGCCTGCAGGGAGGAAGACAAGGACAACCATGAGAAGTGGGGAGGCAGAGGCATTTTGGTCTCCCAGTAGACTCTGTGACAAGTGGGCGTGTGACAAAGTAAGGCAGGGAGGGAGCTGGGGGAGGCGACAAAATGTACCCAATCACTTCTCCCTCCCGTCTGTCGTGCTGGAGAGCCAGATACCTTTGTTCTAGGCTTCATCAAAAGGCAATGGTTATAATGGGGCTGAAACAACTTTCCTGACCCACAGTGATGGGAGCTACACGGAAAGCAGCCTCGGACTCTCGGTGCAGTTCCTCAAGCTTTGGTAAGGGCTTGTACACCTGCCTTCTCGCCGCCTCACCCACCCCCACCGAAGTCTCATGTGAAGAGCAATTCTTGGGACAAAGTCAGTAAAACCCTTGGAACCACTCAAGGCTCATTCCCTTGACTTCCAAGCCCAGTAGATGAAATCTGTTGTTCTGCTTTTCCATCTCAGAGTTTCTTACCATTTCTGCATTAGTATTCTAATTTCCTCTCATGCTCTGCACTTATTACAGTTTGTATTTTCCTAGTTTCTGACTTTTTGTCCTTTTCAATGTCCTTGATTGCATTGTAAGCTGCCTCAACTAGTTTGGGGAATGAGGTAGGTAAATAAATGTTTAACTGCTGATGATATATTCATTACTAAAAGTAACATGAGAAAAAAGAGTCTTTTTTCATTTTGCATTATCTGAAGAGGCTTAGATCTAACATATTATATAGAACAAACAGAATTATAAATAAAGCAATCAGAAAAAGAAGACCAGCAGCATTTAGTAGTTTGCAGAAGGAGGCAGTATTATATAGCAATTATGAACACGGCTTCTAGAATCCCATGCATTTTCCATATACATTAGCTTTTAGGCCATTGGGTTGTATTATATAAAAGTTTACCACAAAAGCAGTGTGAGGAGCATATGTTTTACTGAGCCCTCAAATTTATACATTCATTAAATAGTATATAAGATATTTCATGGTTGTCCTAATTTCATTTGATTATTTTCAGCATGTGTTCAAATTTTTTTGTTTCTGTTTTCTGTGAATTTTTTCTTTTCTTATTTTCCTTCCTGTGGAGGCAGCTTATGTATAAGATTTGCTTATTGGTTTGTTTCAACTTTGACCATGATTCCTGAGGCATTCCTGAGCCCTATCACTGCATTCCTCATGAAATCCTGCAACTGGGAAGCACAGATTTATTAAGACTGAAAACTGGATTTAGTCTTTTCAAAGAAAAAGCTCAATCCTGATTTTCTTGTTTTGATTCTATCATCACAGCACCAAATCGAGTCATGATGTTTTAAATAGCCTTGAGTCATGATCTTTTACTAACTTTTTATTTATTATTTTATTTATTTTATTATTATTAAAAATAAATATGTTATGTATGTCTTTTATTTATTCGATTATTTTATTATTATTAAAAATAAATATTTTATTTATTATTATTTATTAATCTTTGAAGTGCCCCAGAGGCAGGTCTGCTTACATTCTTCTTTCTGTCACCACAAGTCACAAGTCCTTCATCTGTAAGTTCAACTTCTTAAAAAAGAAAGCAAGGGGCTGAAACTCTTTGAAAAGTAAACCCATTCAATTATAAAAGATTAGGATATGTTTGTGCAACACACATCTTAAATAATTAAAATAAACTAAATTTTCTATCTATCCTCTAAGTTTCTCAACATTGTCAGCCTGCATTACTACTGCCATTGAAGCAAGTATGTTTAAAGCCTCCTGTATTATTTTCCCTAATAACATCAAGAAACATTGCCTGATTTGAATCCTCTTCCTAATTTGTAGGTGTCGTGATGTTCTAGTTACCAACCTCTCTTTGGCCACAGCTCTATAAAGGCAGCATAGATTAAGAAGAGATTGGGAACATTTTGAACCTCATCAATGGGAGTGGACGGGTGGAAAAATCCCTCATTTGTTTGGAATTGGATCTGGGATTTGCTGAGGACAGAATCAAACTTGAAAGAGACCCTTAAAAGGAAAGGAGGAGTGCTGACCAAAGACTAGCATGAGGACCACCAGTGGCACTGAGGGTTCAGCCGTGTTGGGACCAGCCTGGCCTTCCGGCCTTCCAGCTTCACCTGTCATCTCTCTGTCCTCCACATTGCCTCTGTGACTGTTGCTCCACAATGCACATCTGAAATATCATCTTCTTTGTAAAATTCTTTAAAGGCTGAGAATCACAAAAGAAATTCTGATTCCTCAGTTTGACTTGAAAAGTCCTTCCCAACCTGGCTTCTGTAGACCCCACCCCATTCTAATTAGAAGGACTAGAGCAGGTCTTGACAAATGCCATTGCGCACATGCCCCTGACTGTTGTGTCTCTGCCACATGGGACACCTCCGCACGGACACCCCATGTTGCCTGACTGACATCCATTCACCCTTCAGGACTCATTTCTTGACATCCTCAAATAGAAATAGCTGTATATTTCTTTATGCTCCAATCTATCTTAAGCACCCATCAGATGTCCAGGGCTGGGATAGAGCTGGCCCAATCAGGCTCACGAGGGATGATCCTTTAAATTAAGGAATTTTGAGAGCCAATTGTTAAACACAGCTATTATTAAAAAGTAAATTTTATGAAAGCATAAATAAATTATATTAAAAACTAATAAAGGCTCAAATCTCACTACCTCCTAGTTATTTTATCACATTTTACTATTATGTATGCTTTTGAAGTTCTTTGTTTCTATTTTATATGCATGGTGGAAATACTGTAAATGATGTGCTCCTTCAAATCTCTTCTCAACTCTGTATTCAGTGACATCCTGTTAGAAGCTTGTAATCAGCCATGATGGGAACATTTACACCATGGAAATGGACAAACACTGACCAAGAAAAAAAGGAAAAATTATCTTTTAAGATTTGAAAATTATTATCCAACTGAGCAAAGTTGCTCCCTCACTGATGAATAAGGGAAATTCTGACACACATCTTTGCTTCCCTTTCATCTTCCTTCTTAACATAATCAAAAATATCAGTTGTTATTATGTTAGAATTATAATTGACTGCAACCCTCAGTTGGGTATGGATGCAAGAGTTCAGCCAAAAACCGATGTAGATGCTCTTTTAGGTGAAATTAGTTACATACATTTCCAATAAAGAACATTGCATATTTTGTTATTAGTATCCATAAATTGGGTACAATGTCTTCTTTACATCAGTAGTATTTATGAGCTTATGAAATATGTAAATATTCATACTTTTTTTTACCCCAGAAGGCTGGTTATTAAACATTTATTAGTACACCACCTCGTGTGCCTGTCTCTCCAAAGAAACTGTAAGTTTTGTTCGTTTGCTTGTTTTCTAGGATCATATCTGAATCATCATCAGGTCTTCAACACCTATTTGATACCCAAAAGGTACTTGATATTTGATGATGTGAGTTAAAAGAAGGCTTTTAACTGTACTGTGACACCAACCACTGTGACAATATTCCCAACTATTTAGATTTGCAAGGCCTTTCCGACTTCAGAGGGATTGGCATGTACCTCACATTAGCCAGGGTGATGGGGGAGCCATAGATGAATCATCCTGTCTAGGTAGACAGGAATAGAGGAAGAGAAAGCCGTCTGGCTGAAGCACCTGTGTTCCAGAATATGTACTTATAACTCATTACTAATTCTATGTTAGAAAATTGTGGCACCAGGAGACATCTCTTCACTGTATTGGTCTGATAGACTGAACTTTTTAGAGTCTGTAATAGTTACAGTTACATCATTTTCAAGCATGTTCTCCATCCATTCCCCCATACCCATAAGAATATATAACTATATTTAACATTAGTACTTTCTGATGGAAAAAGAGCTGAAAATATATTCATGCAAAACATGATCAATGGTGTTACTTAAGCTATAAGATATTCCCTTTAATTGCAGAATTCACATTATACCTGTATTTGTCTTCGTTTGGCTTAAGACAGAAAATAGAAACCACTCTTGGTGTTTTCAGTTAACAAAGAGCATCAGGTACTTACAGCCTCACTGGAGCATAGGGGGATTGTTCCATAGGCTGGGCCTTCAGGTATGATACAGAACTTCAGAGACTGGACCTACCTGAGGCGCTGTTTTCTCTGCTATTAGCTACCACTTAGGTTTAGACTTACATCGATGTCTGGATCAAGAAATTGGCACTGCCCCCCAAACCCATATTTACAGCATACTCACTGGTAAGGTGCTAACATAAAATTTTACATCTCCAGTTTATGTATACAACCAAAAAGAAGGAAAATGACTTCTGCCTTACTTCCAAATAGTACAGATGTATATCTAACTGGCAGAATCGAATTCACATCCAGAGTCATAGCTTTAAGGGAATATGAAATGTGAGTTTCAGCCTTCCCAATTCTGTAGAATAGGAAAATATGATAGAAAGAGATGTGGGTGGATGTTGAGTATCAACCAACAATAAACAGAGATCCGTAATTGTACAATCTCTGCTTCCAGCAAGATGGTTATGGAGAATTTGACTATATCCCTCAAATTGTACCGTGACACCAATCACTGTGACATTTGTCATTCGAAATGACATTTGGCCGAAATAAAGTAGCCAACAGCCTTTTTACTTAGAAAAAAGGTTAAATATGATTATGGTAATGGAAAGTGTTACATGTATTTTGTACTCTGTTTTTATTTTCCTTTAACATATGTCATAAGTCTCTTGCTATGCCAATAAAAGTCTCCATAAACATTACGAAAATTGCCTACTATGCCATCTTGAGACTGTCCTATACTGTACTTAACCATTTCTCTCTTGCTAATCATCTTCATAAATTAAAATTTTCTACAAATGCTAATGATGTTGTGAATGACACTTCTGTATATAAATACCTGCCGTTTTCTCCAATTATATTGTTAGGATAGATTCTCAGCCTTCTCTTAACCATGGGTCTTATTTACTGACTCACCCAATCAAGGGCTTTTTATTTGCTCTATAAATGAAACAATAGTAGATACACATTGTTTTAGAAGGAATAGGGGGAAAGTCAGCATTAGGCTATTTTGTGCTATAATAGCACAGCTCTAAAACACCTGGGACCTTGTTTAGAGATATTACATAAAAGCACAGATTGTAGTGAATGTTGCTTCATTCTGACTTGTGTTTCAGATCCATAACCTTGATGTAATAAATCAACATGTTTCTTATTTAAAATGATACTTAATCATTAGATACTGGCACTGGCAAATACTATTGCTTATTTTCCTAAAGATAACACCTGTTTCTAGCATTTTTAGTTTAAATCAATTCACAAAGTATGTGCTTCCCACTATGCCACATTCTGATGGAATGAAAAAAAATGTGGAAAATAATTTCCCTAAACTCCAAGAGCTTACAGCATTTGGGTGAAGGGAGAAAATTGCTTTATTGCTTTTTAAAACTGCATTATGTTCTAAGTTTTTCTTTAAATCTGAGTGGGAACAGAGTCAGGTGAGAGCACAAATGATGCCCTTTAGAATGTCTAGGCTGTAAACTCCTCAAGGATCAAGGATTGTTTCTCATTTAAATGATATCTCCATTGCTTAGTTTGAAACTTCGTAAATATGAGTTGGATTATTGAATGAACAACTGGACGGTAAATGAATGAATCAACTCCAACCCTATTTTCTAAGATGGGAAATTGGTTCAAAAATGGCCAAAGACTTGAATGGCTTAGTAACTAGATAAATTATACTCAATAGAGAGAACATTTATTAAGCACTTAAGTGAAATCTATTGTAAGCCCTTTATGTGATATATTTCATTTACAATTCATAACTACTATATGTGATTGGCAGTACTATGTTTCCAAATTTATAGAAAAGGAAACTGATGCTTAGGATAAATTTGCCCAAATCATGCAATAAGTAAGAAGTAAAGTGGGATTTTGAATCCTACTAGGTTCTCAATCATTATACTAGATTGTCTCCCATATGTTATATAGCAACTATCAGGGGTTGATATGGGGTGAGATTTTATAGCAAGTTCATATAGCAATGTTTAAAGGCTATAACTTCCTGCATGCATTTGCAATATATAGAGTGACATCATTTTCAAATTTATACGTGTCCTTTTGGCAGGAAGCTCACTGTCACCTCTTGAGGACCTACTAACCTAAAATTACCCCCAAATGGTGAAGGAGTTCAGACCTCATAAGAACAAAAATCTGTCCAAAAGAGTTCAGACCTTAAAGGAACACAAAGCTGAAAGAAAATCAATTCTGATGGCAATTACTGCCTTCCTTTCTGATACACCGTGTGGTACTGAGATGGTGTGGTTTTGGTCTGTCGCTAAATGTCCTCTCTGCAGTGTGTTTCCTTGATCCCATGGCCTGCTGGCTTGACGGAGCTGATTCTCGCTTGAGTTTCAGTTTACAGCTCAGTGGTTGGTAGAATTCCAAAGGTTCCCCAATTCCTCAGTCCTGATGTACACGTGCCACCTCCCAGTTATTCAGTTAGTGCTGATCTAGGTGTGTGAGGAAGGGCTTTCTTGCAGATGTAATCAAAGTCACCAAAATAGTTGTCATTGAGACTGAGAGAGGATCTGAATGGGGCTGGATGAATCACATGAACCCTGTAAATCTCAGTCTAGTGGTCACAGGCAAGTCAAAGGGATTAGGAGAAGGAGAGATTCAATAAGAGGGAGACAAAGGTGGGGGAGACACGTGTGATGGAATGCAGTCAGTCCCTAGAAGCTGAGAGCAGCAGCAAGAACTGGGGAACTCAGTCCCACAACCCCAAGGAATTGGATTCTATCAACATTCTGAATGGGTATGGGTGGGGCCTTTTCTGCAGAACCTCCAGAGACACGAATACCCTGATTTCAGCCCTGTGATACCCTGAACAGATCACCTAGCTATGCAGTGCCAGGCTGAGATCTTAGATGTGCATTTCTTTAAGTTGCTAACTGGGTGTTGCTTTGTTACACAGAAGCAGAAAATCCATACAAATTCCTTTAGTTCATGCTCTAAATCAGAACATTTCTCTCCACAGTCTAAATGCTAGCAGTTGGTCTGGAGGAGCTTCTGTCATGATCATACTGTGATCCAGAACCTCCTGTATTCCAATAGCCTTCGAGATTTTATGACGAGACTAGGTTTCTAGCCTGCACTCCCTCAGCAGCCCTGTTCAGTTTCCGTTTCTCACTCACCAAATGAACCACTCTTCATGTCTAGGAATAAAGCCTAAGACCAGCATTTGTCAGGCCACAAGAAGTTCTAAAGCAGTGTCTTTATCCAAATCACTGACTCTATTACTGTAAATATTCATAAATAATCCTTCAATTCGAAAAAAAATTGATATGTATCATGTGACCTGATATAGTCAACTTTAGGCAAAGAAGAAGTTCACCTCTGTAATTCCTACATTTTTGTTCAGTGTGAACAGGTATACTATTACCTATGAAATCTTTTTGCTAAACAGGAAAAGAAAAAGAAAAAAATACACACACATAGGCACATATACATATATACTCTGTTTCTTTCTCAGCCTTTGTCTCAGAGCAAAATCAAAATAGCTTTGATTAAAACTAAATACAAAACTCAGTAAGAAAATAAACTCTCTTAAAAATTGGCAAAAGATCTAAACAGACTCTTATCAAAGAACATACACAGATGACAAATAAATGTAAGAACAAATGTTCCACATTATATGTCATAAGGGAACTGCAAATTAAAACAATAAGATACCTCTATACACCTATTAGAATGTCCAAAATCCAGAACACTGACACCACCAATAGCTTTTGGGAGCTTTGGAATAATGGTGAAGATGTGGAGCAATAGGGACTCTCATTCATTGTGGGTGGGAATACAAAATGGTATAGCCACTTTGGAAGACAGTTTCTTACAAAACTAAACATGTTCTCACCGTATGATCCTATAATTGTGCTCCTTGGTATTTTCCAAATGAGTTGAAAACTTATGTCCACACAAAACTTGCACTTGGATGATTAGAGCAGCGTTATTCAGAATTGCTGAAACTTGGAAGCAACCAAGTCGTCCTTCAGTAGGTGAGTGAATACATAAACGGTGGTGCATCCATATAATGGAATATTATTCTAAAAATAAATACATTATCAAGCCATGAAAAGACATGGAAGAACTTCTAAGTGCATATTACCAAGTGAAAGAATCCAGTCTGCTTACCATATGAGTCCAACGATGGGATGTGCTAGAAAAGGCAAAACTATGGGAACAATAAAAAGATCAGTGGTGCCAGGGGCTGGGAGAAGGGAGGGATGAATAGACAGAACAGAGGCTTTTAGGGCAATGAAGTTATTCTTCATTTTATTTTTTTTAATTGTGGTAAACCACCCACATGTAAAGTGATATGATACTATAAATGGGGATACATATCATTACATGTTTGTCAAAATCCATAGAATGTGCAACACCAAGAGTGAACCCCATTGTAAACTATGGACTTAAGGTGATTATGATGTAGCAATATAGGTTCACCAACTCTGGTGCTGGGTATTGATAAGGGGGGAGGTTGTATTTGTGTAGGGGTAAGTAGTATAGGGGAACTCTGTAATTCCCACTCAATTTTGCTGTGAACCTAAAGCTGCTCTAAAAATAGAATCTATTTTTAAAAACTGGGTAGATAATGTTAAAGCATAATTTTCAAAACAGGAGAATCGCAAATACGGATACAGATAGACATAAAATAAATGTGACAAAATTTGTCTTTGACTCATTAGTAAGGGAGCTAGAAACAGATGTTATAACAAGTTCAAAGGAGAATCCACAGACCAAACATACAAGGTCTTCAGAAATGCTGAAATTAATTTGCTCAGTAGAAACAAAATAGGCTTCTTCAGTTAAAAACACGTGGAAAAGAGCAAGGTGAAGGCTGACACAGTAGGAATAAGGCCACTGGAGGTGACCATAAGGTGATACGTTTTAAGAAAGAAGACTGGAATCAAAACAGCAAGTTCAACCAAGAGGGACTGTTCTCTACCAGAGTTGTGTGTCATGCTCATGATTTTGGCATTCCTTTTATGTCGATGAGAAGTTGTTAGAAGTTTCTGGAAAAAGATCTGATGAGTTAGGGATTTAATCCAAAGTAATCTCTAAAGTGGATTAAATGCCAGAAATGACCAGAAAGACTAGGCAGGAGCAGGTAAAATAATACAGGATTAAGGTAAAATTTAAAGTTTTCTTATCCAGAGATTTCCTCTGTAAGAATTTCTTTGGCAGCAGGCGCTCTCCCAAATCCATCTTATTCTACAAAATTCACACAGTGTGCTTTCTCTCTCTTTCTCTCTCTCTCTTTCTCTCTCTCTCGTGGCCTTGCTCCATAGTAATACATTGAAAATAGAGACCCGTTTTTCTTTCCAGACAGGGTGGTAGAGAGTTATCTGGAGTGAGAAGTTTCATTTTCTAGCATTTTTCATTGAAACCATCACCTGATAATTACATTGAATAGAAAGTAACCATTAATCACATCTTTAATATATCAATTCATCACTGTCTACATTGTGTGAAGCAGAAGAACTAAAATTAATCAGTCAAACCAAACCCCATCACAGCCAAATGCCTGGGGAAAGGGAGGGGGCCAGAAGGAAATCCTTTGAAACAGAGAAAATATATTTGCTTCTGCAGGCAGGAAGATGCAGTCCTCAATGGTAACACCGCTTTCTGTCATCTCAGGAGGTGATTCTGTCTCCTTCCTTTGTCCAGTTTGAGCAACTTCAAGTTTGTTAGAAACTTAAAGCTTTTACGTGTTATCTAACCCACAAGGGAGGGAAGCAGGTGAGCTCTGTCATTGCCCTTTCATGTACATAATGTGTTAATGAAAAGCTTTTAGAAAGCAAGTTCACATGTCAGATCACAAGGGCTGCCTGCGCCCTTGTCACCCCTGCTTCTCAACTGATAAGCCCACTCTGTCAGGTGGCCCACTTAGAGGCTTCATATTCTAAAGCTCTAGGAAGCAAAGGTGTTTTTTTGTGGTGGTGATTAGATGCAGAGTCTGGCTCCAAAGACCCCTGGAAATGAGTAAGTCACATGGGGAACTATTCATTTGCTACATGTCATCCTTTGCTCCCTTGACTTGTGTTGGTGACATGAAAAGAAACCTGTCTCATTTCCCCAACTACATCATAGCTGCCTTGAAGATAAGCAGCCAGGTTTTAAACCTACTTTGTTAAGTCACTTCCAAGGTACGGTGGCTTCTGCATAGCTGCTTGATAAATAATTTGATGCCCCGTTGGTTATAAACTATAGATTCTGTAGAAAGTTTAGGGGTGGTGGGGGATTCTCTTAGGGGCTGAAAATGTCAAGGCACTTATTTCTAAACTCCTAATCTAGAATATAACACCTTTATTACATTTTACATGGGGAGCTGAGATATGGCATTTTTGAGAGACACACTTTAAAACTTTCAGTGATTGCCATGGCAGTTCCTTATTTCCCCCTGTAAAATCCAGAAAATTAAAAATTGATGAAAGTCAAGGCTGTGGCAAAACGAAAACAATCAAGGCCCTGGGCCATGCGTGCTGAGCAGCTGATTCCACTCCCTCAGAGGAGGGGTCCCCGTGCAGAGCCCAGCTGTGCAGAACTCGCGTCTCTGCCTCCTCAAAACTGCAGAGTACTCCACGTCAGAAACCTGGTCATTAATCAGAACAAGAGGAAATCCACCAAATCCTAAACTTACCGAGTAGCCTAGCCTTTTCTGTGTCTCCTAGTACATAACAAATGATGGGCACCCGATAGGTTTGCATGAATAAACTCACTTGTAGATTGCTAAAGGCTCAGTGCAGTGTGGCCAAATTCCACGGTAACTTCGAGGGGAAGGTAAAGGTCAAGAAAAGCAGAAGGTATGATGCCTGTGTCAGGTATTTTTCATTGCACATAAATCAAAGGGCTGCTTTAATATCAGAGCTGTGAGTTAAATGCAGAAACTCAAAAACACATATTTCTATTTCTATTTTATGCAAAAAATTTAATGAAATTGAAGGATATTAGATATATGTCAGCCAAGGAGCAGGTTATGATCGAAGAAAATTCAGGCCAGTAGCCAGAAAAAGAAAGAGCCAGAGGTCATTGGGGACATCAACTAAATCTGACTAAAGCATCCAGGACATTGTCTCAGCTTCTAACTGATCCGTATGTGATCGGGCTTGTAGGCCATGGGCTGACTGTGCAGATATTTTAAGTTACTTCTGTTGGTGAGCTATTTAGTTAAAGTTGGCTATTTGAACATTCCAGTGCTGGGACTTTACATTGAATTTAAGTGAGAGTTAGGAAAGATATTTCAGAATAATCAAGGGGAAAAAGTGGAGGCGCTCAGTTTCCAAGGAGGAACTAGACATATATGTTTCTAATTCAGGGTGTAACTGAACTAAAGAGAAATGGCCCGTATAAGTGAGAAGCATTCAGTGTACAATAAGAATAAGCTACCTATATAAATAGGCATAGTAAGGACAACAAAATCAATGCTTTAATTTGAATAGCACACAGCTTGCAAAGTGGTGTCACATATGGTACCTCATTTAATTCTCAGAGGTTATTATAAAATGTATTTGCACATTATACATAGTCATATAATTGATTTTTCAGCACCAAAGCCAACTACATTTTTACAGATACTGGCTATCACAGTTCTCATGAGCAATTGTCTAAATGTGCATGGTTTCCCTATTCATTTGTATTTTCTTTATTGGATCTTCAGCTTTATGAAAACTTGTGAATGAATTCCTCTTAGACCCTGTTGACAAATTTATAAGTTGCTGTATGGGTTGCATTGTAATCCCCACAAATTCATGTGTTGAAATCCTAAGCCCCAGTACTTCAGAATATGATCCTATTTGGGTCATTGATGCTATATATGGTTGAGATGAGGTCATTAGGATGGACCATAATCCAGTATGACCCACGTCCTTATAAAAAAGAGAACCACAGACACTTTGCTAAGGTACTTTGCTAAGGGCCTCCCCCACTGCATTCACCTCCAGCAAACAGGAGTACTCTGTTGGAAGCTGGTGTCCCTCTGGTGGGTGATACTGACCACCCCACTCTGCTTTCAGTCCATATGCTGGGCTGAGCCCTCTTCCCACTGTTCTCTATAGGAGAGCCTGTTGGCCAAAGGAACTGGCAGGAAGGAGGTTGATTCTCAACTTGACCTTATTACCAGATATATATACTTGAACAGATTTTTTCTAACTTCCCCACTTATAAAGTGGGGCTAATGAAACTATTCTTATTAGGCTGTTGTGAGGTCTAAATGAGTTAATGTCTGTCACTATTCCAGACCACTTTCCTGACTCAGAGGAATGAAATGAAAACTGCTGCAGAGACCAGAGAGAAAGAATATAAACACCATCTTTCTGCAGCCCCAGAGACTTTATCCCCAGATCGTGATTCTTTTTTTTTGTCTCTTCTTAATAAAATGTCATGCAATGTTTTTCCTGTAACCTTAACTTGCCTGCTCCTCCTCCTAATGTCTGTGCTCCTTTTACCACATCATCACTGTCAGCTTTGTCTTTTTGACTTTCACTGGCATTGTCTTCTCTTTACTCATCCCTCTCTGAGAAAAGCACTTTGCCCCCTGCACACGGGTGTCTGTAGAATTCCTATATAGGATGGCACAGAGGCAGTCATTTTGTTGGAAAGATATGCCAAAGGACATGTCTTATATCTAGATTTGCAAAGCAGGTGCTGTATTTTTGTTAAGTGTTGTTTTATTCGGGGTTGCTGGGGAGAGTGGGTGTGAATGAGCTCATGCATGACAGTACAGCTGCAGTTGCTGGCTTTTCTGGCTTACCCCTCCAGATCTCTCCTCCATCATCTCCATCCTGCTCTGGGCTCTAATAGGGGTTCTCTATGGACTGTCCAAGCTTTCTTGTCCTGGTAGGAGATCTATGGTTGAACCAGAGAAAGGCAGGAGTATTGATTCACAGTCTCCAGGTCCCTCCATGCTAGCCTGGGTTTCTGCAGTGGCTGAGTTCCTGCAAGACTGTAGCTTCTTTCCAGCAAAGTCCTAAAGCTACAGCTGTTACTAAATTCCGGTGATAGCAAATTCCAGTAATGCCATTCTCTCCTGTCCTCTTGTCAGGACCCAGGTGGTAACATAAACAAATGCAGTAATCGTCCTTTAATACAACCATCCCTTAAACAATGGGGATACTTGTACTACTGTTTATCTCTGGGAATTTCACTGTCCTTTAACCCTTCCCACGCCTCTAAAAAAGTCCATTCATAAGACTCTTTTTACTTGACACCACTGACTGCCATCTCATTTTTCTCAGGACTTTGGTATACTCTTATCACAACCATCCTAAAACTAGGAACATCTCCCGTTCAGAACATCACTCTGGATGCAACCAGAAGATTGGTGATAAGATATTTCTTCTTTGTCCCAGTTCGTCTATATCCCAAATAATTTTAGTGATGCTTTCAATATCACAACCCCTGGCTCGTCACAACCATTATGCCATCAGGCATCTCTGATATTCTTGAACTTCTCTTTCCATTTTTCCGTTTTCCTTCATCTTTAATTCTATCATCTAAGGCAGTCTGGCCCAGTGGAAGAAGCAGGGACAAGTCAGCCAGCTGGTAGTTTAATAACCATAACTGTCCATCAGCGTAGTGAGATGCTATAGAATCACTACTTGTCTTCTCTGAGTTGTACAGCCCTCCCCGTGCCCCGCCAACATTACGTCTGCTAATCGTAATGCCCCCTTTTCCCCCTTATCCCTCCCTTCCCACCCATCCTCCCCAGTCCCTTTCCCTTTGGTAACTATTAGTCCGTTCTTGGGTTCTGTGAGTCTGCTGCTGTTTTGTTCCTTCAGTTTTTTTCTTTGTTCTTATACTCCACATATGAGTGAAATCATTTCATACTTGTCTTTTTCGGCTTGGCTTATTTCACTGAGCATAATACCCTCTAGCTCCATCCATGTTGTTGCAAATGGTAGGATTTGTTTTCTTCTTATGGCTGAATAATATTCCATTGTGCATATGTACCACTTCTTCTTTATCCATTCATCTACTGATGGACACTTAGGTTGCTTCCATTTCTTGGCTATTGTAAATAGTGCTGCGATAAACATAGGGGTGCATCTGTCTTTTTCAAACATGGCTGCTGCATTCTGAGGGTAAATTCCTAGGAGTGGGTTTCGTGAGTCAAATGGTATTTCTATTTTGAGTTTTTTGAGGAACCTACATATTGCTTGCCACAATGGTTGAACTGATTTGCATTCCCACCAGCAGTGTAGGAGGGTTTCCTTTTCTCCACATCCTCACCAACATTTGTTGTTGTGTGTGTTTTGGATGTTGGCCATCCTTACTGGTGTGAGGTGATATCTCATTGTGGTTTTAATCTGCATTTCTCTGATGATTAGCAAGGTGGAGCATCTTTTCATGTGCCTGTTGGCCATCTGAATTTCTTCTTTGGAGAAGTGTCTATTCATGTCCTCTGCCCATTTCTTAATTGGATTATTTGCTTTTTCTTTGTTCAGGTGCTTGAGTTCTTTATGTATTTTGGATGTCAACCCATAATCGGATATGTCATTTATGAATACATTCTCCCATACAGTAGGATGTCTTTTTGTTCTACTGATGGTGTCCTTTGCTGTACAGAAGCTTTTCAGCTTGATATAGTCCCACTTGTTCATTTTTGCTTTTGATTCCCTTGCCTGGGGAAATATGTTCATGAAGAAGTCGCTCATGTTTATTATGTCCAAGAGATTTTTGCCTATGTTTTTTTCTTTTTCCTTTAATATAATTTATTTTATTATCATTAATCTACAATTACATTTGCAATATTACAGTTATTAAACTACCCCTTCATCAGGTCCCCCCCACCAACCCCATTACAGTCACTGTCCATCAGCGTAGTGAGATGCTATAGAATCACTACTTGTCTTCTCTGAGTTGTACTGCCCTCCCCGTGCCCCCCCAACATTATATCTGCTAATCGTAATGCCCCTTTTTCCCTCTTATCCCTCCCTTCCCGCCCATTTTCCCCAGTCCCTTTCCCTTTGGTAACTATTAGTCCGTTCTTGGGTTCTGTGAGTCTGCTGCTGTTTTGTTCCTTCAGTATTTTTTCTTTGTTCTTATACTCCACATATGAGTGAAATCATTTCATACTTGTCTTTTTCAGCTTGGCTTATTTCACTGAGCATAATACCCTCTAGCTCCATCCATGTTGTTGCAAATGGTAGGATTTGTTTTCTTCTTATGGCTGAATAATATTCCATTGTGCATATGTACCACATCTTCTTTATCCATTCATCTACTGATGGACACTTAGGTTGCTTCCATTTCTTGGCTATTGTAAATAGTGCTGCGATAAACATAGGGGTGCATCTGTCTTTTTCAAACTGGGCTGCTGCATTCTTAGGGTAAATTCCTAGGAGTGGAATTCCTGGGTCAAATGGTATTTCTATTTTGAGTTTTTTGAGGAACCTCCATACTGCTTTCCACAATGGTTGAACTAATTTGCAGTCCCACCAGCAGTGTAGGAGGGTTCCCTTTTCTCCACATCCTCGCCAACATTTGTTGTTGTTTGTGTTTTGGATGTTGGCCATCCTCACTGGTGTGAGGTGATATCTCATTGTGGTTTTAATCTGCATTTCTCTGATGATTAGCGATGTGGAGCATCTTTTCATGTGCCTGTTGGCCATCTGAATTTCTTCTTTGGAGAAGTGTCTATTCATGTCCTCTGCCCATTTCTTAATTGGATTATTTGTTTTCTGTTTGTTAAGGTGCATGAGTTCTTTATATATTTTGGATGTCAACCCTTTATCAGATACGTTTTTTATGAATATATTCTCCCATACTGTAGGATGTCTTTTTGTTCTACTGATGGTGTCCTTTGCTGTACAGAAGCTTTTCAGCTTGATATAGTCCCACTTGTTCATTTTTGCTTTTGTTTCCCTTGCCCGGGGAGATATGTTCATGAAGAAGTTGCTCATGTTTATGTCCAAGAGGTTTTTGCCTATGTTTTTTTCCAAGAGTTTTATGGTTTCATGACTTACGTTCAGGGCTTTGATCAATTTTGAGTTTACGTTTGTGTATGGGATTAGACAGTAGTCCAGTTTCATTCTCTTACATGTAGCTGTCCAGTTTTGCCAACACAAGCTACTGAAGAGGCTGTCATCTCCGCATTGTATATCCAAGGCTCCTTTATCATATATTAATTGACTGTATATGTTTGGGTTAATGTTTGTATTTTGTATTCTGTTCCACTGGTCTGTGGGTCTGTTTTTGTGCAGGTACCATATTGTCTTCATTATTGTGGCTTTGTAGTAGAGCTTGAAGTCAGGGAGCTTAATTCCCCTGTTTTATTCCTCCTTCTCAGGATTACTTTGGCTAATCAGGGTCTTTTGTGGCTCCATATGAATTTTAGAATTATTTGTCCCAGTTCATTGAAGAAAGCTGTTGGTATTTTGGTAGGGATTGCATTGAATCTGTAGATGGCTTTACGTAGTATAGCCATTTTGACAATATTTAGTCTTCCTAGCCAAAAGCATGGAATTAATTTCCATTTGCTAGTGTCCTCTTTAATTTCTCTTAGGAGTGTCTTGTAGTTTTCAGGGTACAGGTCTTCCACTTCCTTTGTTAGGTTTATTCCTAGGTATTTTATTCTTTTTGATGCAGTTGTGAATGGAATTGTTTTCCTGATTTCTCTGTTAGCTCATCATTAGTGTATAGGAAAGCAACAGATTTCTGTGTCTTAATTTAGTATCGTGCAAGTTTGCTGAATTCAGATATTAGCTCTAATAGTTTTGGAATAGAGTCTTTAGTTTTTTTATGTACAATATCATGTCCTCTGCAAACAGTGACAATTTGACTTCTTCTTTACCAATCTGGGGGCCTTGTATTTCTTTTCTTTGTCTGATTGCTGTGACTAGGACCTCCAGTACTATGTTGAATAACAGTGGAGAGAGTGGGCATCCGTCTTGTTCCTGATCATAGATGAAAAGCTTTCAGCTTTTTGCTGTTAAGTATGATGTTAGCTCTGTGTTTGTCATATACGGCCTTTATGATGTTGAGGTACTTGCCCTCTATACCCATTTTGTTGAGAGTTTTTATCATGAATGGATGTTGAGTTTTGTCAAATGCTTTTTCAGCATCTATGGAGATGATTATGTGGTTTTTGTTCTTCTTTTTGTTGATGTGGTGGATGATGTTGATGGATTTTCGAATGTTGTACCATCCTTGCATCCCTGGGATGAATTCCACTTGATCATAATGTATGATCCTCTTGATGTATTTTTGAATTCGGTTTGCTAATATTTTGTTGAGTATTTTTGCATCTACATTCATCAGGGATATTGGTCTGAAATTTTCTTTTTGGTGAGGTCTTTGTCAGGTTTTGGTATTAGAGTGATGCTGGCTTCATAGAATGAGTTTGGAAGTATTCCCTCCTCTTCTACTTTTTGGACAACTTTAATGAGAATGGGTATTATTTCTTCTCTATATGTCTGGTAGAATTCAGAGGTGAATCCATCTGGCCTGGGGGTTTTGTTCTTGGGAAGTTTTTTGGTTACTGATGCAATTTCATTGCTGGTCATTGGTCTGTTTAGTTTTTCTGTTTCTTGCTTGGTCAGTCTTGGAAGGCTGTATTTTTCTAAGAAGTTGTCTATTTCTTCTAGGTTTTCCAGCTTGTTAGCATATAGAGTCTCATAATATTCTCTTATAATTCTTTGTATTTCTGTGGGGTCCGTCGTTATTTTTCCTTTCTCATTTCTGAATCTGTTTATGTGTGTAGATTCTTTTTTTCTCTTAATAAGTCTGGCTAGGGGTTTGTCTATTTTGTTTATTTTTTCAAAGAACCAACTCTTGGTTTCATTGATTTTTTCTATTGTTTTATTCTTCTCAATTTTATTTATTTCTTCTCTGATCTTCATTATGTCCCTCCTTCTGGTGGCTTTGGGACTCATTTGTTCTTCTTTTCCAATTTCAGTAATTGTGTCTTTAGACTATTCATTTGGGAATGTTCTTCCTTCTTTAAATAGGCCTGGACTGCAATATACTTTCCTCTTAGAACTGCCTTTGCTGTGTCCCACAGAAGTTGTGGCTTTGTGTTGTTGTTGTCATTAGTCTCCATATATTATTTGATCTCTGTTTTAATTTAATCTTTTATGCATTGATTATCTAGGAGAATGTTGTTAAGTCTCCACGTATTTGTGAGCCTTTTTGTTTTCATTCTACAATTTATTTCTAGTTTTATACCTTTGTGATCTGAGAAGTGATTTCATAGAATTTCAAAATTTTTGAATTTACTGAGGTTCTTTTTGTGGCCTATTATGTGGTATATTCTGGAAAATGTTCCATGTGTACTTGAGAAGAATGTGTATCCTGTTGCTTTTGGGTGTAGAGTTCTGCAGATGTCCGTTAGGTCCATCTGTTCTAGTGTGTTGTCCAGTGCCTCTGTGTCTTTACTTATTTTCTGTCTGGTTGATCTGTTCTTTGGAGTGAGTGGTGTGTTGATGTCTCCTAAAATGAATGCATTGCTTTCTATTTCCTCCTTTAATTCTGTTAGTATTTGTTTCACATATGCCAGCGCTCCTGTGTTGGGTGCATATATATTTAAAATTGTTATATCCTCTTGTTGGAGTGAGCCCTTTATCATTATGTAATGTCCTTCTTTATCTCTTGCTACTTTCTTCGTTTTGAAGTCTATTTTGTCTGATACAAGTACTGCAACACCTGCTTTTTTCTCTTTGTTGTTTGCATGAAATATCTTTTTCCATCCCTTCACTTTTAGTCTGTGTATATCTTTGGGTTTGAGGTGAGTCTCTTGTAAGCAGCATATAGATGGGTCTTGCTTTTTTATCCATTCTATTACTCTGTGTCTTTTGATTGGTGCATTCAGCCCATTTACATTTAGGGTGATTATTGATAGATATGTACTTATTGCTATTGCTGGCTTTAGATTCGTGGTTACCAAAGTTTCACGGGTAGTTTCTTTAGTATCTAACAGTCTAACTTAACTTTCTTGTTAAGTTATTGTAAACATAGTCTGATGCTTCTTTATTTCTCTCCCTTCTTATTCTTCCTCCTCCATTCTTTATATCCTAGGTGTTTTATTCTTTGCCTTTAGTTAGAATTTGAATGGTCTGCTTTCTTTGCTATGATTTTATTTTCTCTGGTGACATCTTTTTAGCCTTAGGAGTGCTTCCATCTAGAGCAGTCCCTTTAAGATATCCTGCAGAGGTGGTTTATGGGAGGCAAATTCCCTCAGCTTTGCTTGTCTGGGAATTGTTTAATCCCTCAGTCATATTTAAATGATAATCGTGCTGGATACAGTATTATTGATTCGAGGCCCTTCTGTTTCATTATGTTAAATATATTATGCCATTCTCTTCTGGCCTGTAAGGCTTCTGTTGCGAAGTCTGATGATAGTCTGATGGGTGTTCCTTTGTAGGTGATCTTTTTTCTCTCTCTAGCTGCCTTTAACACTCTGTCCTTATCTTTGATCTTTGCCATCTTAATTATTATGTGTCTTGGTGTTGTCTTGTTTGGGTCCCTTGTGTTGGGAGATCTGTGGGCTTCCATGGTTTGAGAGTCTATTTCCTTCCCCAGCTTGGGGAAGTTTTCAGCAATTATATCTTCAAAGACACTTTCTATCCCTTTTTCTCTCTCTTCTTCTTCTGGTATTTCTATAATGCGAATATTGTTCCGTTTGGATTGGTCACATGGTTCTCTTAATATTCTTTCGTTCCTAGGGATCATTTTATCTCTCTCTGCCTCAGCTTCTCTGTATTCCTGTTCTCTGATTTCTATTCCTTTAACAGTCTCTTGCATCTCGTCCAGTCTGCTGCTAAGCCCATCGATCTCATTTCTGCATTGTCTTTCCTCACTTCCCTCACTTCCTCCCTTAGCTCTTGCATATTTCACTGTAGATCCATCAGTATGGTTATGACTTTTATTCTGAATTCTTTTTCAGGAAGATTGTGCATGCCCATCCCATCAGGCTCCCTCTGGGGTTGTCTGGCTAAGCTTTGTTTGTACCGTGTTCCTCTGTCTTTTCATGGCGATAGAAGTGGTCGCTGTTAGGCCCCACGTTTGTCAGCTGGGCTCTTTAAGACTTTTCAAAAGGGAAAAAAGAAGGGGGAAAAGAAAATAAAAAAAGGAAAAGAAGGGGAAAAAAAGAAATAAACAAAAACAAAAACAAACAAACAAAAACGCCTGCCAGCAGTAGATTCTGTGAGGTTACTGTAGATGGCACTCCTGCTCCACTCTTCCATTCCGCTGGACCCTTTGTGGCGCCAGCCGGGGGGAGGAATGAATGGGAGGCTGCTGATCTCTGTGGAAAGGCTCGGGCGTGGCTCCTTTGCTTGCCCCCGGCTTAGGGGTCCGAAATTCCCCAGGACTCCCAGCTTGCTGGGCTGAGTGTGCTAGGATGATTTTGTTCCACTGTTGGGCCCTTGTCTCTTTAAGACTTTTTAAAAAGTGCATGGTTTTCTTTAGTCCTGGGGAGCTGGCTGAGAGGACCCGGCTGCGCCATCCCTCTCAGATACTGCCCCTCTGTCTCTCCCATCTCCGATACACCGTGCAATGTGTGTCAGTGCTCCTGGTGCAGATCTCCAGGGCTGGTTATTTGGCGGACCCATGCCTCCACTCCCTCCCCACTCCGAATCCTCTCCTCCCGCCAGTGTGCTGGGGTCAGGGAGCGCTCGGGTCCCGCTGAGTCGCGGGCCCATATCCTACTCTCTTCTTGAAGTGCTGAGTCCCCGCAGGTGCAGCTCTAGCCTGGCTGTTGTACTATATCTTCTGGTCTCTCTTTTAGGAATAGTTGTATTTGTTGTATTTTCATAAATATATATGGTTCTGGGAGGAGATTTCCGCCGCTCTGCTTACACTGCCACCTTCCCAGAGGTCGCTGCAGTAGACTTCTTAAACAAACACTAAGATTACTTTACAGCTAAGATCGGTTACTGCTCATCCTCTTTGTCATTATTGTTGACACTGTCAGTCTGACAGTCAAGAATCACTCATTGCATCCCTTCCATAAGTGTGTCTGCTTTCCTACCTGGGTAGTGGTCTAAGAAGATGAAGATAGTTGTCCTAGCAGTTCTCAAAACTCTCTAAAATATAGGAACTAGATCAGCAACTCCCAAGAGCGACGTCCCTTTTCTAGAGATTGTCATACTCATGGTTCCTGAATGGACAAACGTGCTTTTGGATTATTTCCTGCTTCTCTCTTTGATAGTTTTGACCATGGCCTTGCCCTTTCCCTGTACTTCTCTTGTTCCCCAACCAGGCCTATAAAGAACTCCTACATCAGTCACTGCTGCTCTTTCAGGATCGTCCTTCCAAATCCCCTTTTCATTATGTGCACCTATTAGTACGTTCTTTCCTTCCACACTCTAAAATGCTTCTAGGTCATTACTGTATCTAGACTTGGTCTAATATTTATTTGTTTGTTTGTTTATTTATTGTCATATCTCCTTAATTACTAACATACACATTTATTTATTTGTCCTTTGAATTTTGTAGTTTTCACTTTTATGTTTTCAGCTGTTCTATAAATTCTCCAGGATGGTAGAGTAGAAGGAGCACAGGCTTTATATCTAACAGTATCTGAGAGTAATCTCAGCTCGACCACCAAACTGTAGTTTCTTCATCAGTAAGAAGAGAGAACATTATCTACACCACAGATCAGCTTGAGGACTGTAACATCTTAAAAGCCAATCACAGTGCCTGGCACATTGTGTCGTCTCAACAAATGTTAGTTTTCTTCCTGCTTCTCCTTCATTAGACTCAAATATTAGGAGACATTTATCACTGGCTGTGGTTTTAGTCCTTTCCCTGAAAGCTCATGCTATCGCTCCAGTTAGCCCATGTGACCAGAGTTGGACAGATTGAATGGGGTGAAGAAATCTGCCTCTTCAGATCATTTTTCTTATATTGTTAAACTTTCATGTTCTAATAGCAATTTATTTATCTTCTTTATGCCGTTACAAACTCTCTGAGATTTTAAGGAATTAATTTTGGTTATTCTTACAGAATGATAGATACCATCTTTGTCTTCTATTTTGCAAACATCTCATTTTCTTTTCTAGAGACAACTTGTCTAATGTCTGCTGGTCCATATCATGTTTTGTAGAGTTTGTTCCAAACTGTTAGCATATTTGTCTGAATAAGCACCTTAAATTCTATATGAGTAGATCAACCCAAAGTGTTTAACCACAGAGTCACGATTTGGTTCTAGTTCTATTATCTTTATAAAATTAAATTATTTACAAGGGCTAGTGCTTCCTTTGGTAGTGAGAAAAGTTTACTACTCTTTAATTATGTTGATCCTTTTCATTGTGTGAGTGTGTGTGCTTGAATAGGAGGGAGCTGAGTGATAGTAGTCATCCATTTACATGGTATGATATGATATTTAATGTGATATAATACACAATATATAGCATATGTATACACTATAATATATGATATAATGTAAATGATCTAAGGTTTGTTACAATTCATCATCCAACTAATACATCATCTATTTTTCAAAATGTACATGATGAGTGGTAAATGGAAATCCCATCTCTGGATGTTTTTCTTCTTCTATCGTCTCAGCTCCCTGACAGCTATACATGTTCCTAATGCATTAGTTACATGGGAAAAAATTACATTTGGTCTCTTCTCTCTCAGAATCCCATTCTAAGCAACATTTTAATAAATACCTAAAGTGAGGGACTGAGGCAAGCTAATATCTGGGAGAATAACATTATAGGCAGAGGCAGCAGGAAGTACGAGTGCCCTGAGTTGACAGCATGTCTGGAAAGTTTGAAGAACAACAAGGATGTCACTTTTTCTGCCGTGGACAAAATACAAGGGGGAGAAGCATGAGATGAGAATAATAAGGTAACAGGTGTCGGGACTTAGGGGAGGGTGAAGATTCTGTGGGGTCCTGTAGGCCAGTGTAAGGATCTGGGCTCTCACTGAGTCAGATGAAAGGTACCGGAGCTTAATGAGCAGAGAGATTTCATGAGCCATGACCTGACTTTGTTTTGAAAGTACGGTATGGCTGCTGGGTGAAGAGTCCACAGGGACAAGCATGTGGCAGGGAGAACTGTCAGAAAGAGGTTGTAATGACATATGTGAAAGATAATGCTAGCTGGAACCTGCACAGACAGGGTGGAGGTGGGGAGAAGTGCTCAGATCACAGGAGCATTTTGAGGGTAGAGCCTCAAATAAAATAGGATTTGCAGATGGGTTGTTTGTGGGATGTGAGAGACAGACAGCAGGCTAGGAGGACTCCAGCTGTTGAGAGGCCGCGAGCTGGAAGGGGTGAGTGGCAGTGAGAGTACACGTGGAGATGCATGGCCACCGGGAACCTGAGTGGGAAGGAGAGAAGGCAGCAGGGTGTGTGAGTCTGCAGGACAGGGAGAGATGCAGGATGGCAGCAGGCACTGGGAGTCATCAGCCCACAGATGGTAACAAAGGCCATGAATGACGTCTGACCGGAAAGGAGAAATCAGTAACTGAGGCTGAAATGGAGCAATCAGCGAAATAAAAGACCCAGAGAGTGCAGTGTCTTGGAAGTAAAACAGGGGAAAGAAACAAAAAAGATGTTTCGAGAGGCAAGGGACAAATCCTCTGAACCAAATGTTTCTATCAGATCAAATAAGATGAGGGTTAAGAATTGGCATTAAATTTATCTGTGGAGGTTATCGGTACCTTCAACAAGGTCCTTTTGGGTGGAGGAGTAGAAAAGAAACCCTGATTTATTTGGCATTATGACAGAATGAGAAGAGAGAGAAGAAAGAGAAGAAGAGAGAGGAAATATAAGCGATTTTTAAGGAGGTTGTCTATTGAAGATTGTCTCAAGTACCTATTTAAGGGAAGTGGATGAAAGAAGAGTAGAGGATTTTTGTGTTGGAAGAAGTTGCAGAATGTTTGTGTGTTGATGGTAATAACTCAATAGAAAGGGGAAGTTGATGGTGCAGAGGAGAAGGGGACAATTACGGGAGCGATTAACTTGAATAGTGGAAGCCAATCGGTCGGATGCTCAGGTGGGGGGCTGGCCTCAGATGGTGCTTCATCCACAGTAACAGGAAGGAGGGGGGAGTCTATGGACAGTAGGTAGGTGTGATGGGGAGAGGCTTCTCTTCTGGTGTCTGTATGTCCTCAGCAAAACGGGAAGCCAGGTCACCAGCTCTGTGAGCAGATGAGGGTGGCGGTGTTGAAGAGCAAAGAGAGGGAGATTGAATGGACAGCAGAAATGTCGAATGCTTGTCAGTGTTGTGACCGTAAGTTAAGGACATCAGTTCAAGCATGACGACTTTAATGTGCAGCCAGTTGGCATGTTGACATGCAGCCGTGCAGATGCAGGCATGAGGAAGGGCAGGGCCGGATGCATGCAGAGCGGAGGCTTTGCTAAGAAACAGGATGAGTGGAAGAGGGCTCAGGTGGGAGCTGCCAGGGAGGGAGGAGCTGTATTGCAGGGCTGTGGCGCTGAAGCTGGATGACGTGGCCCAGGAGCAAACAATGGGTGTAGAATAGATGGATGCTAGGGTCTGTGGGTGTGAGGAACCATGGGTTTCCCCTGCTACCCCAGAGTTCACTTTACACCACTTCACTTTTAGGAAAGACTTACATTAGCACCTGTTTTCGCTAAGTGAAAAACTTTGAAGAGGATTTTTGCTTTTACTAAATAGTAATTGCTTCTTTGTTTATGCCGTATTGGTTTACAAAAAGGTTCATAGTAGTCTACTTTCGGATAGTGGGAGAAACCTGTGTTAGACTTGGGCACCCAGACTGGTCTGTTTCTTCTCAAGTAAGTACTTTCCTTTTGCTCTGTTTTGTTTTTCCTCCGCAGGGACTCTTCCTTCTGTGATATTTCTTTCACCTCTATTCTTTTTCTCCTGCTGTATTTTAGTCCATGCCAAATTTGAATTTTCTTCTTTAAAAGTTTCTCCCTATTACTCCTGAAGCATTGTACTGCTTGTTCTCTTTCAGAGCTGTCCTATGGAATTTTCTGTGATGACGGAAATGTTCTTTATCTGTACTTTCCCATAAAGTAGCCGCTGATCATTTGTGGCAAGTGTGACTAAGGAAATAAGATTTTCAATTTTATCTAATTAGAATTAATTTAAAGTCAAATAGTTACATGCAGCTAGTGGTCAATCTATTGGATATCACAGTGAACTTAAGAGAAATCTTTATGTTTGATGATTTGAATGTCATTGACTGAAAATCATTTTTCTAGTCTTCCTTCCACCTCTCCCTTCTGAAGTTGTTTCTCATGTGTCTGCCTCCTTTTCCCCATTTATTCAACAAATATTTATGAAATACCACCTGTATGCTGATATCGGCAAGAGGTACTAGTGACATAGGGATGAATAAGTAAGGTCACCTGTCCTCAAACAAGGAGGAGATAAGCAAACAATTGATGACAATAAAATTACAGTACAATGTGTCACGTGCTGTGATCTGTGGAAGAGTAAAGAGAGGTCAGGGCCCAGCAGGGAAAAGGCAAAGGGACTATTCTTCAGTGTCCTACTAAGTTTGAACCCTGGTTTTATCTATTCTTTAATGAGCAACCCACCTAGCAGGTAGTCATAAGAATTGGTGTGTGTGTAAAGGGCTTAGCATACTGCCTGCCTTTAACTAGAACTAACTCCCTCCTGAGCAAAATGCATAAATTTCTTTTTTACTCAAAATTCACCTGTGATTCTTTTTACATTGAAAATTATGCTGTCCTTGTTCTCCCTTCTCAGGACACTATTTATGAGTGAACCTTTTATTAGTTGACATCTTGAGCCCCATGTCCAACATGGCTTTGGTAGTCTTGTGCACATGCTTAACTGCATCTAGCCTGAAATGGAGCTTCTCTCTCTTTTACTCACAATAGCTCATAGTAACCACCCCATCCATTATTCTTCTGAAACACTTACTGATCCAAGGAATGTTTTTAACAAAATTGGAGTCTTTTGTCCAAAAGAATTATAATGTACTGGTATCTTGCAAATAAAAGCATAACCTCATTCCTGCCAGAAAGCCATCAAACCTCTGCTTGAACACTATGGGTGACAGGGCGCTCACTACCTAAAAAAGCAATTCAATCCATTATCAGGACGTTCATCAATAGAAAGTTCATTTTTCTGTAGAGGTGTAATGCACCACCCTATGGCTTCCTCCATCCCTCCGAGCTGTGTCCTCCACATCTATAAAGTGGCACCACTGGGAGGGGACAAGGAGTGGTCTCCAGTAGAGCTGAGATTACATGTTACCCCAAACATTTCTTATTGAAGGAGCTTCCAGCTAAGAGTCACCTTTACTTATGGATGTAAACATCGTCCACTAGATGAGTCCTGGTGAAAAGTATCAGGAGCTCCAGTCTACGATAGAAGGGGACGTACTTAATTCCTCCTGTCCATGGCATCCATCCACATCCCTCATACAGCCCACCTCCCAGGAGACATTCCTATTCCAGCCTGAATAGCTCTAATTCCTTTATCTCTTCTTCATGTCATGATTTCATCCTCCTCTGATTGGCTAAGCTCCCTAAAGTGTCTCATTTGGGTTCTTTTGAGTTATATCTACACATCTGTTTGGATAATTGAACAGTTAGAGGCATGCTGCTTGTGTGTAAGGGTCTCACAGTGATAACAGAAGCTGGAGGGAAATCATTCTTTCTTCTTTACTTGTGAGTAAGGTATAGTACCCAGGCTCCACCCCAGGACTCCTGGCTTCAGATGTTTTGCTTTTCAGTATGTTATGTGAAAAGAATCTGCCAGCACCTGGGAAGCCTTGGTGACAAACCTAGTCTCTCACAAATACTGTGTTTCCATAATCCTGTTTCCAAAACACAGCGCCTGGTAGTGATGAAGATACACAGTGTGTGTGAGGAATTGTTGAGAGCAAACAGGAGATAAAACTATCATCACCAACTAGACTCTCTGGGCAATGCCATCCCTCTTGACAAATAAAATACAATGATTGGTTTTCCTATTTTGATCTACTTTAGTTCAAATATGCCATTCTTCCTCCTGGCCTCCCACATGATAGATAAATACATAGGTAGGTACATAAATATATAGATAATCAATAGATAGAGGATAGGTAGATCATTAATAGATAAGCAATTGATAGGTAACTGATAGATTGTTAGGTGATAGATTGATAGGTATGAGTGTATGTGTGTAACTTATCACTCTATTTCTAATTCTTTTGCTCTTTTGCTCTTGTTTCCTATTACATTTCTTTTGTCGTTATTTTTGGCTTGTTGTATTTTTCATGCAGGGCCCTTGCCATTTTTCCCACTTCTTTATTTTGCCACCCACTTTCTCTTCCCTATGGCACAGCCTAAAAATGACCAGCATCTTAAGAGTACAATGCAAACGTATTTTCCTGGGGGATGATGGTAACGTGATGGGACCTCATTGTGGGGCAAGGTCAGAAGAGATGTGAGGCAATTTGTGTCCCAGTAAATATCAGTCTGTCAGGTCCTTGCTGTTGTCTTAAAAATAGCTCCCACATCTCAGGACATAGTTTAGAGCTAAGTTAAAGGCACATTTGCTTGTTCAGAGCATCACTTATGGAGCTGAAAATGCTGAGGTGGTGGAAAGCAAAGTTGGGAGTATTTATTTGTAACTTGCACTTACTCCAGAATCTTCTCAGGGAATGACTTTGTAGCAGTTTAAGCCCAAATTTAGAAAAAATAGAAAAATGGGTGCTTTACCCCCGCTCACAGGATTTATCTTGTATGGCCTCCTGGTGTGGAAGACAAGGAGAAAGGAATGTGAATTAGTAATCCAAATCTGCACTTTCCTCTTTAGTAACTCCAGAGACCTTCGCAGGCAGTGCTGAAATGAGCACATCTACCCTGGTCTCTGTGCCTAAATTACTCTATTCCCACACAGCCCTTTCTCCTGGGCTGCTGTTCAGGTCCAGGAGTAGCAGCGCATACATGAGGAAAAGCAACCTAGTGTGTGTGTGTTTGTTTGGGTTATAAGTAAAATATACCTTCTCCTGCTCTGATCTTTTTATTAAAATCATTCTATTTATGCCTCAAATGACAATAAATATGACAGCTTTGTTGTGGCCTGCTGCACAGCAAGGAAAAGGCTGGAGGGAGAGACACAGACTCAGGGATACAGAGAGCACACAGGAGCAGGCAAGATAAAAAGATGAGGGAGAGAGGCTCAGACGCGCCCAGAGCAGGAGTCGATGGCAACTTCTTTATCTCACTTCCAAAGGTGTTGGACTGAAAACTAAGTGTGAGCCTATCTACGTAGGGTCTCTCGACTAGTCAAGGTCACCATACGATTGCATGAGGTTATTTTTGTCATTATCATTCTTGTTGCCCTTCAGGAGATGGACTACAACTGAGCCTGGAAGTGGGGGACTCTGATTTGAGGATGTTCTGCAAAGGGAGAGAGTACAGCAGGATGGAGAAGTAGTGAGTGAGTTAGCCCTGCACATGGTCGTGTGCATGGTAATGGTAACGTGGGACAACACGTAGGACTTCCTGTCACATCACCTTCTCCGTTACTGTCTCCCAATCATGCTATCTTAAAAAAAAGTAAGAAAGGGGGAAAAAAAGAATAAGATTCCCCCACTCCTGAGAACTTGAAACAAGGCCTCTGAAACTGTCTTCCCTGGTTATCTTTCTCCTTAACACTCATTTCTACTAAACACACTGCACATTACTCTAGTTTATCTTACTTGAGGTTGTCTACCTCCACCACCATATACAACCTTTTTTTTCTCTGTCCATTTTGTTCATCTTGTATCCTTTGCCACCAGAATAGTACCTGGTATACAGAAAAGCACTTCATAAATATGGTTGAATGAATGAATGGAATGAATGACTGTCACCACCCTGAAGTTCAGTGAACCATGTGTACACCTGGCACAGCGTCAGACCCACAGCAGACATTTAACCCACACCCACTTTAAATGTAAGGAATCTATGGCACCAGAAGGCCAGATTACAGAGCAAGAAGCAGAGAGCTTAGATGTGGCAGGTCGGAGACTAGAACGCGGCCTCCTGGTGCCTGGGCCAGGCATCTCCCCCATCACACATCCGCATGCTGAGCCCATATCCAGGGGAGGTGTGTACTGCTCCATCCGCCGGACCCTGATCTCCAGAGCTGCTTTCACCCCTCTAAGAGAGCCACAGCTGATCTTGCTAAGCAACCTGCTAAGTACAGAGAATAAATGTGTTTCTATTGTCATCCTAATGGCCATTGGTGCTAAACTTAACTAAAATCCATTGCAAGAAGCCTCATCCAGGGAAGGCGGCTTGACCCATGAGTCAGTAAGAATGCTTTAAGAACTGGGGACAAAATCAGAGAAGAGGTTAAGTGAACAGTGTGTGACACAGAGCTATTACTCCATTCCTTCCTCCTTATTCAATTCAGTCCAATCCAATAAGTATTTATTGAGGACGAATCTCATGCCCTGATGAGGACAGATGACCCATGTCTGTAGCACAAAAGAGAACACAGCCCAAATGCTATCACCCCGCCCACTGTGGTTGGGAAGGCAGGGACAATCCTCATCCTGCCAGGGGCACCAGAGCAAAGGACCCCTTCCACAGTTAGAGGCCAACATGCCTTCTTGCTACAAACTCCAAGGTGAGGCCCTACTGAGCTCAGAGGAGGCTTGCACTTGAGATGCACTTGATTATTTCAGTTATGCAACGTATTTCAGACTTGCGCAATGTTCCTTGAAGGCAATAAGAGCATCCTTGGTCCATACCACTCAAAGCAATTGAGATTGAATAAAATTATTAAGTGAAATGGGAGAAAGGTTCCCTTGTGAGCAGAGAGCTTTAAATCTCCCTCTTCTTCATTGTGATAAAAATAAAAACAAAACCAGTTCACCAAACCCTGAAAGCAGTAAATATTTGCGCAGGTTCATCACGGAACACAACAAAAATCACTCCTGAGGAATCCTGTCTCTTTCCCTCTACCTTTTGTCATTCTTTCCACCCTCATCTTCTTTCACTTGCTCACCTCACTTCTCCCCTGTTTTTCCCTCTGCCCCTGCTTTCCCCCCCTTCCCCCTGCCTTCCGCACGCAGGGGCTGTGTTCACACAAATGGAGGCCTCAGGATGTTGGGAGCAAAATCTATGTCCTCTACTATTGATTTGTTCATTTGAAATTTGTATGAGCATCTGCACTATGCCAAATACTTTATATCATAAAATGTGAAGTTTCTAAATAAATAATAGTCATTCATGACAATCAATATGGTGTAGTGGACAGAACAGGCATTCTGCTGTCAGACCACTCCGAGCTTGAGTCCTGCCCCTCTGCTGCTGTCTTAGTGATTTCGGACATCTCCCTTAATCTCTTTCTTCATCAGTTAAATAAAGGGAATATTTATTTCCTTTCCTGCTGTTGTGAGAATTAAATATGCTATGTAAAGTGACCTAGCATCTTCTAGAGAAAAGCCTAATGTATAGCCCCGTCCATGGAATTCAAACCAGAGGATTTACTTTCACTGGGAAGATAAGATGCAAAAAGTGTTACTAAAATAATACCTCACATTAGAGTGTCACTTCAAAACTGGGGGGTAAAGATTATATATAGTAACTCAGTTAATCCTCATGGGGCACAGTCCAGCACTGGGCCCATTTTATACATTTGGAAGGACTGGACCATACGAGAACTTAGTGGCAAACCTCACCTCTTGGTATTTCAAATTCTGTTCTCCTTCCATCTCACTGCAGAGCTGCTGAGAACTCTAGTGACCAGTTAGCGATGGGCCGAGTAAGGCTGCATGAATGCAGCGGAGAGGATGCTTACAAGCAGCGGGCAAGCAGACAGAAGCATGGTGTTGGGTGGGCTCCCAGAGAAGTGGGCCAGCCCCAAGATACATTTCACTTTCTCACTTTGCTCCTCTGATTCTCGTGCGACTAATGTTCCGACTTGCTTGTTTAGATTCTGATCTTCTGAAGTATGCCACAAGCAAACTTAAGAAAAAATAAATACATAAATGAAGCCACTGCTCTATGACTAGGAAAAAACAAGTAATGTGCTCAGGAAGTGATGAAGTCAGCCTGGAGGTTGCTCAACTTCTTAATCTCTTTGTAGCCATATTGCTACAGTGAGAAAGAAATAGAAGAGATCCACATATTACTATTTGCGTACTTGTTTACTCCTCCAATAACTCTTTTCTAGTCATAAAGACAGTGGTAGACCCTGTACTTCAATTTCTGGAAGTTTGGATACATTCAAGACATATGCCTCGCTCCATTAGTTTGAAAGTCTAAATTCACCCTTCAGAGTAGAGGGACTCTGTTAATTTATATTTTAAGTTTAATTGAATGTTTTCTGTATTCTTAATATGTGAACATTTTAATTTAGATGATAAACAGTAATATTAATTGTGATGCAGCTCATTCATTTTTAATAAGCCCTGTAAATGTTACTGCATATTTCTGGGAATTTGACCCAAAAAAGTCTTACTATGATTAATCATCCATGGAGCATTTAAAAGTCTTATAAAATTATAGCAAGGAAAAAAAGAATTCCAAACATATCAAATTTTCCTTTGTAACAATTTTTCCTTAATATTAAATCAACTCAATTTGGAGAGGTTACATATACTTAAGCATATGATGTCATATAATAAATCAAGATAAATGGAAACTATATAACTCTTTTTTACAGAGTATGATTTCAATACTTACTTCATCATCCACCCTTTTGGCAGAGAGCTTCAATCTGAATCTAAGATCCAATATACAATGCACAAACTATAGCTATTTATTACAATGTAGTGTCATTTGTCACTTTTATAGAATTCAGTGTATTTTGCAGGCTGTAAAATGGGCTAGAGTGATTCAGAAATGATCTATGCCATCATTATTCCTCATTTCTAGTGCCTGAATTGCATCTACTTTCCCAAACAGACTTGATTTGTTAGGTGAATAAATAACAATATGTTTCAATAATGTATATCTATTGAGACTTCATTAGCTGCCCAAGAGATGCTATCCTAATTTTAAATAATTGAAATACACATGTGATGGAGTCCAATGGACTTGAGATGATTGGGGTATAAATATTTACTAAAGCAGAGTGGTGGAGGGAAGATGCTTTCAGAATAGATTGGAATGGAAGGGACACTTTCAAATGACAGTAAATGTTTTTCATAAAAGTTTAGAGATTTATAGGCTTCTCTCTAAATAGAACAGGCAACTTAGAGTGGAAACTGAGGAGGTTTGTTTATTTTCTCTGAATCCCAAAAAAGACTATTCTCCAACTTTCAGCTGACTCACTCTTAAAAATGCACCTACAATGCTGGTCAGATCCATTAATACCTAAATTCTCAAGCCTGCCCAGAGCTGAATCTCATAATCCAAGACATTAAGGCCTAGGGAGTAGAGCATATTGTTCTCCTCAAGGCTCACATTTTATCTTCTGCTAGTTGAGGGTCTTCACTTGCTAGGTTAAATGAGTTTTGTGCTCTTAATTAAACAATTTTAGCTCTCTGTTTGCAATGCACATGTGATGAAATAAGTTTAAGTCTGCAGTCAAAAAGTCTTGGCTTGATGTTGTTTCAGAAATTTCTGGAATGGTTTGTGTTGGAGGACATATAACAGATGCAACTTAAATAGTTCATGAAGATAAACCTAGTGAAATTCCTGGAACCTCTTCCCCCACCCCCAACATATTTTGGCTGTTTGCATTTTGGAACATATTTTCACTTTGGAAAGGAGAATATTTATTTCTTTTCTCAGATAGAAGTTTCTTCCTTCTAAACGAAAAAAAAGAATGTCTCACAAATGATGAATAGATGCTAAAGGAGAATATTTATTTCTTCTCTAAAAGCAGACTGGAAAGTTCCTTCTCCCTAATTGGAAGTGAGGAGGAGTAGTCTCAAAACTGAGAAATAGTTGCTAAAGGAAAGATGATATATTTATAGCAAAAAAGAGTATGTGTGTATATGTGCATGCGTATGTGTGCACGTGTGTGTTTTACTTTGGAGAAAGAGTTCTATCCTTTCTCTCCTTAAAAAAATAAGCAAATAAACAAAATCCTCTCCTTGTTCCAGTGGCCTATGGACAGCAGGAGAGTCAAGAGGTCCTGCAGCTCCCTGAAAGAGGAATCTAATTAGAGAGGTCAGGAATGTGACTGGGTACGACAGGGGCTTAGATGACTCTAGGGAGGAGATCCTAGGGGTCTGGTAAGAAGACGCTAGAGACCCAGAGAAGCAGACAGAGCTGATCTAGGCAGGTGGGAAGCCCCAAGGCAGGAGAAAGGAGATGCTATGAGTCTCTTCAGGGCTTCCTTAGGATTCCCACCTAGGGAGCTGCATGACCACGGACATTCATAAAGAAAAAGGTGTCAGAGCTGGGGCTGCTGGTGAATGGTGTGAGGCTGCCCACCAGCCTGTTAGGATAAATACTTCAATATGATGAGTTAAACCATTCCCAGCACTGCCCCCGCTTATTTGAGGCATCCTAGAGGGCCTGCATTAACACGTGATCGTATATATTCTTTTTCATCTAGAAGCCTTGGAGGATTTCTGCATCCGATCATTATCTTGTTTCTTTAACGTAGTGAAAATACAATGTACTCAGCGATGCTTCCTTATCTGAGGACTGACGCTAGCTGGGGAAAGGTGGGGAAGAAAACAGAACAGATGGGAGAGGGCATGAGCATCATGGTAGCGAACTTGTTGGACCCATCCCTGGCCCCCTCCCCTGCTCCTCCTGGACCAGTGTTCAGCCTGTAGGTAGATAAGGGTTGTGGATGAACTCTCTTTCTACCTGACACTAGCCAAAATCTGCAACCTCTCTCCACAAAAGCTTTGCTTTCTGTTGGTTTGATATCCTACGTCCTTTTAAGGAGATCCCAGGAATATGATATCCTGGGAGCCTTGAATAGTGTGCATCCTGTCCTAATTGTGTCTCAGATAAATCTCTTAGCCTCAAGAACCCATCCCCTCTTGTGATTTTTGTCTGTTGTGTCTATTATTATATACATGTTTATATTTTCAGTTCCAAACATTTTTTCTTGAGTTCCCATTTATTCAACTACTACTATATGTTGCTACCTGAATATTCTCAGAATGTGTCTAAGTATTTAGTTATTTTGAGCTCAGTATATACAAGGAATTATGTTAAATAATCTTCATATATTATTTATAATCTTTGTAGCAATGTTATGATATAGACAACAATGTATTTGAAAAGAATCTGCTAGATGCCTGCAGAGCACCAAGCATTGTGCTGGGTACTAAAGTACAAGAGATTAAGGTCTTGCTTTTATGGAACTTATACTCGATATAATTGTTAATCTTATTTTATTGATGAAGAACTGAAACTCAGAAGGATTGATGGATGGAACAATATTCCCAACATAGTGAGCTGAGTGGTAGAATTATGATTTGTTCTCATGGTCTTCACACTATTCCACACTGACAAATGTGTATTATATTCTTCTACATCATGTGTTGGCAAATATTTCTGTAAAGGAGCCCATAATAAAAATGTTAGGCCTTGTGGACCATATAGTCTCTGTTATAGCTGTTCAACTCTGAAGTTGGAGCAGGGACAGTCACAGACAATGAATGAATACACGAGGTCATGCTGTCATACAGCTTCATTATAGAAGGGGTCAGAGCTTGTCGATGTGTGTTCTAGATGATTCCTCTAAGAGGATAACATTTAATTTGATGTCAGAGGATAAAAAAACACTAACTATGCATAGGGCTTAGGGAAGAGCATTTGAGTAGAGGGAGCAGAAAGTGCAAAGGCCCTGAGGCCAAATAAAAGCTGATGTGTTTGAGGCCAGAAAGAGGGTTCATTTATCTGGAAGGAGCTGGGGTAGGAGAGGGATAGTCACAAATTTTTTAAATCAATTTTAGTTGACCAAAGCAAATCTACTGTTTAGGTAGAGAACTTCCAAAGACCTTTTTAGTCAATCACAAGGTGGGCTGAGGATACCTGCTTCATGCCACTCTGTCTTCACATCAGCTACCAGTTTTGGAAGTCAATAAATACTACAGGGAGGGGTTTCTTATTTTTCGAGCTTCTCCTGAACAGCAAATCATTCCAAAATCTTTTATTCCAGCCATGCTCATGAATTTTTTAATTTACCACCTGGAGTACAGAAGAGATTGCTAAGAAAGATGCTCTGTGCCTGGTAATACAATCTGGTGCTGAAGGATGTGCAGAGGAGGAAGAATAGACATCTGGGAAGAGAATTCAAGACCGCAATCAGGATAAAAAATATATCCCAGGTGAAGAGTCCTTGAGTTCTGGCTCAGGGATAAGGCTCCAGTTAGGAGACTGTCCTCGGTCATGCCTGTGGTCTGAGTGAGCCCCAGAGGGATCCACGACTTGGCTATTATCCACCCTCTTTCCTTTTGTTTCTCAGACTATCTAGAACTGACCTGCCGGAGACTTGGCACAGGTGATGTACATGTGCACAATGGTGCTTTTTGTCTATATATAAACGATACATTTCTACTCACGGAAGACTGACCGCTAGTTTGCAATCCTCCAAACCCCTCCCAGACCCCTCCAAAATGACATGAATATCCACCGTTAATAACTGAATATGCAGGCTCAACCCTGCTTGCTGACTTACTAGATAGAGAGAAGAGAGCCTGATGGGCAGACTCTCCCTGGATCAGCTGCCACTTACATGGAGAGATGTCTGTGTTAAATGAATCTCCACTTCTACTTTCAATCTGCCTCTCCCATGTTCCAAACATTAGGACACTTTATTAGATGCTTTATTTCTAATATGCTCTTGCCTGCCTTCTGCTCTGCAAGGCGGCAAGGAAGCAGCTGTCGGGGAAGCCCGCTTTCACCTGGGGAACAACCGTCTTGCTCATTCCCTGTGAGAAGGCAAGCCAGGAAAGCTGAGCCCATCAGAATTTGGAAGGAAGATTCCCCCAGCCCTCTTGCTAAAGAAATTTCATTGCAGATTAACCTAGGGACCAGTCCAGAGAAAGAAAAAACAAGACTCAGAATCCACCCCACTTTTTGGTATTCCATATCCTTCATAGAGTCTAATTTAAATCTAGATGATGGAATTTCTCTCGAGCAGGGAGTATGCTTATTGGTGACTTAGCGGATGTGTGGCAGGAGGGAGACAAAAACCAACTGGAGTGAGCTGAAGAAAAAGGAAATGTGAGAGTGTCAACAGAATAAACAGGGTGGTGGCATTTTTTTCTTTTTCTTTGCCTTTTAAAAAAATAATTTTGCTGTGAAGAGAAGTAGAGAAAAGAGCTATTTTTAGATATGTTTAATTCTGTCATCATAACTTCTTAGCATCATTTAACATGGATTTGGATGTTACAGAGCTACACTCGCTCAGCTCCCCTTCTATCTCAATGGGTACTCCTCACTCTCCCTCGCTGGGAATCATCTGTGAAGCCTCCAGACCCTAGAACGCCCCAGAGCTTGGCCCTCAAACCTCTTCTCTACTCCACACACTTTCTTTAGTGGATCTCACCCTTCCCTGGGCTCAAATCCCATCTTGATGTTGATGCCTCTCAATACCAGCCCCCTCCTCAAAATCCACCCTCATGTCTAGTTACTTCACATCCTCACTTCTACATTGTAAAAGTCAAACTTTAAAAGCTCATGTACTGAACTATTTGCCTGTCCCTACTAACTGTGTTCCTCAAAGCCTCCATTTCAGTAAATGGCATCAATGTCTACCTAATTCTTCAGGTGTCAACCTTAGTTCCTTAATTTCTCTCTTTCCTTCCCATCCCGCAATGCTGGCAGCTCTGCATCATATATATATATATATTATATATGATACATACTTATCATATACACACCATATATACTCACACAGCTCTGCATCATATATATATATAATATTTATCATATACACCTTACATATACACACACAGCTCTACATCCTATATATGATACATACTTACCATTTATACACATAGCTCTATATCATTTACATCATTTGCAGACTTCTCACCACTCATCCTGCTACCCTCGTCCAAACCACCGCCAGCTGTCTCCTAGACCTCTGCAGCACCTTCCTGCCTCCCTTCCTGCTCCTGAATCAAGGCTCCAAAAGCTGCCAAAGAGGATTTTCTTAAGTCTGATATCACCCTTTCTCGAGTCCCTTAAAACTTTCCGCTATTTCCCTCGAAACTGGCCCAGGCTCTCTCCCCTACCTCATATCACATCCATGCTCTCCACGCCCCACATGTGCAGGGCTTCCCCTACTCAGTCTCTCCCCATGCATTTATTTTCCTCTGCCCCTTCTCCTTAGGAGGCACGTCTCCCAGAGCCTTACAGGTCTCTGCTCTCGCCTCCTTCGGGTCACAGCTGTACTTACTCGTGATGCTTGTTGTATAGTAAAACGATAAGAATAATATAGCATACATATATATCAGTTATTCAAATCATTAAATATTTATATAGTTTATTATACCTATTGTATGAAATTACACTTTGAACTTATTTTTTTTTTTCTTTGTCTCCTCTTGCTAGAAGACTCCCTGGGTGTAGGGCTGTTTTGTTCATTCACTGATGAATCCTTTCAACCTAGACAAGGGCCTGCAACATAGAAGGTACTTAATAATAATTGTTGAAATAATGAATTCAAATATTGTGCCCCTCAGAGATCAAAAGGAACACAAATGCCCATTACTATACCCTTTAGAGTACACATCCATATCTGAAACTACCAATTTATTTACTTGCTTTTATTGATTTGCCTATCTGTTTCCTGTCTCCTCCACTAGAATTTAAGCCCCTCAAGGCAGGATTTTTGCTGGTCTTGCTCATTGATGAGTCTCTATTACTGAGAATCATGCTTGGCCTAGAGTATCTGCTCAGTAGAATTACAGTCTGACCAATCTTGATTCCTGACACAGCCAAGGAAAGTTGACGTGTCCAGTGGGAGCTGCTTCAGACAGTCCAGGGCTGGAGTCCTTTGCACTTAGAAACACACTGCCGCTATGCTCTGAGTGGGTACACTACCTACTACATTCTAGGTGAGGCAGGGACTGGCTGAGAGCCTCTGTTCTGCACCCAGGACCAGTCTCAGGATACACTGGAAATGGGTTCACGTGTCCCTGGCATGCCCTCTTTCCTTCCTCAGCGTTCTCTCAGCCCCGATGTCCAGGCCCCCATGTGTGCAGGCTCACTGGCTGGGGGGAGTACTCAGAGGCACCAGTCATGTTCCTTGTCCTCATCTCAGCTCTTTATTAACATGCACATGTCTGAGTCCTTTTTCCTACCTTGCTGCATTCACCCGAGAGTGACAAAAAAGGGATAAATCAGAAAAGGAAATTCATGTGAATACTCCAGTATCCAAGGGGCAGAGGACACCCAGACCATAAGGTAGATTTAAAAGCTTTGAAAAGACAAGATAACAGTAGGGTTTGTGGAGGGGGTAAGTGCTAAACCCTGAGGTGGACAATACGGGAACTGATTTGAGGATATGTCTTCACACCTCCTATTTGATAGCGTGTTCTATGGGAGAGTCTGTTCCCACCCACCAGGTCGGGTCCACTGAGGGAGCTGAGGGTCGTGGCAGCCCTGAGCCCTCACTGCACTCCTTCCTGCTCCCTTTTCCTCCCACATGGACTGTTTATTTACAGGTATTTCGTCTCCTACCTTGCGAGCTACATATTTCATCTCACCCAACTCAGTACGTGAATGAGGAGCTAAGGCCCAGAAAAGGGACACACTGGCCCAAGTGACACAGCCATGGCTGGTGGGAAAACCAGAAGCCAGGTCCTCGGGCAGCTCAGAGTTGAGCTCTCACTGCCCCCCTACAGCTGGGCCAAGTCCTGGCATCTTCTACTGAGGCCTCAATGGATATGTTGACATTTTAAGGAGAAAGTCCCTTGGGAGTCCTGAACACAGCATGGTTATTGGGGGTTGGTGTGGGTTAGAGAGAAAAGCTTAGGAAGGGGATAAAAGAAACAGGGGTATGGACAGACTTGGACCCAATTCCAGATCTTTCAATCACCCAAATATCCTCATCAGTTATGGATTCACAAACATCAACCCTTCTTGAAGTTCTCCTTGACCATCTGAACCTAGATGCTCTCACATTTCCCTGTTCTGTTTTCTTCTAGTTCATTGGAAATCATCCAATTTATCTGTTCATTTGTTATTTATCAGCCTTGCTCATGACAAGGCCAGTTTCTTGAGGATGGGATCTTGTGTGGTCTATTGACCTCCTTTCCTTTCCCCAATCCAAGAATAGTAAGAGGGACTCAACAAATATTTGATGAATTAATTAATGGTGAGCAAAGCAAAGGTACGGCATAGGTTTTGGTACCATGGAATACTCAAGTAAAATGTTTCTGAATAAGCAAACATTATTTAATCTTCCCTTACCTATACTGTTTGAATATAAGAAATCAGATGTCTCTAATCTAGAAAAAAGTTTCCCTGTGTTGGAGATAGCTGACAGCATTCATGGCTGATCAATCATTTATAATTCATTTGTTGCCCAGCACATATTATCACTTTATCTAACTCATCTCTTACAAAATGACAGAAAACTACTGCAAACCACTCACCTTTCTTGAATTCACCTGGTATAAACCCAGAGTGAAAAGGTACAAATATTGCTTTCTCCAGGGGCAAGCAATCCCCACCCTAGCTACTGTCATATGGAAGGCATTAGATTCCTAGGCACTGGAAATCTATCATCTTCACGTTTCCACCTATCTAGGAACAGACTGTGGTAATAACTCTAAGGAACTATGTTTCAACTCCAGCCGTGGATCCAATATCCACTTGTAAGATTTAACTGGGAAATTACCAGTGGCAACCACAGGGGGAAAATGAACAGCTGGTGTGGGGGGTCCAGGGGGGAAGCCAGCTCATCCTGGCAAGAGGAAAAGGCAAATGATGCACACGGTGGACTGGACCAAAGGCTTTCCTTGTGGAAATGAATGTGATGTCCAGTGATTCCTACTGTGAAGCCACCAAACAGCCAATTAACAAACAAGTGGTTTGATGTGATTATAGATAAGGCAAGTGAAATTAAAGAATGTCACAGGCAATGAAAGCTGCATCTGGGTGCTTTGATTGAGAGCTCGTAAGCATCCTAAGCGGCAGCAGGAGATGACTGTATTAAGCTTTGAGAGAAAAATCAAAAGAAAAACGATACATGGGAAAAAGTCTATTTAATTGGGGTACAGATAGAGGGGGTAATTAGTCTCCAACTCTAAAACATTAAAGATAAAGACTGAGAATAATAAGCATCTATAATGAAGGTCAGAAAGTTTCAGCAACTTTAGCTGTAAGCATTTCACTCATTCAATAAACATTGCTCAACACCTAAGTGCCAGGCACTGTGCTAATCTACAGAAGATTAAAGACATTGTCTCTTCCTTTCCAGAGATTAAATACTGGGGACAGACAAGGCAGCTGAAAAATACAGGAACAAACTTTGTAATGGGAACCAATTCATTCCACTCCCATGAACGCTATGCTGTTTGCATTTTAAACAAGAACCCCTTAATCACTACTAATTGCTTTTGCATCTGTTCTCTCATTCAATCTTCACAAAACTCTGAGTCATGCATTGCCCCCCTACCCCCCACACTGGCAACAAAAACGAAGACTGACACACATCACAGAACTAAAGATTAAAGAAGATGGGTTTTGAACCTAGCGTTTACTCCAAAACACATTTTTTTTTCCACCATATCATGGTCCCTTTGCAGATACTTAGCCAAAACCTCACCTGGCAAATATACAAAGTACACAGGCTCTCCCTTTCTTGTGTTTTATGTCCCTCTGAAGTGACTCCATTTTACCTTCTCAGAGAGCAAGTTTAAACCTCCTTGGCAGGATCAGAAATTTGTTTACAGTCCGTATAATTGGGGGTGGGAGGGGAGGAAGCACATATTTTATTTTTCTCAAGAGTATTTGAATGTTAACATGTGCTGCACTATAGCCTTAAGATGGAAAAATGAAAAAATTCTCCGAACCACCACCAGGTCAGGGATTGGCAGAGAGGAAAGGAGGGACGTAACTGAGGTAGGAAAGAGAGCTTCTAAAAACTCTCCGCAGAAGACTCACATATAGCACAGGGATAAATGAAAAGGGTCTGCCTAGGATGCAGGACAGCGGCACTCAGTTGCGGCGGAAGAGGAGCCCCTCTGAACGACCCTGCCTCCAGAGCAGTCAGTTGTCTCAGATCCACTGTCTGAGAAAGTGTTCACCAAAATCAGTCCACGGGGTGCTGACGCCCAGAGCTGAGAGGAAACATCTCTCAGCCTGGAGCCCAGGCACAACGCTAGGAGGCAGCAAAGGACCTGGGAAAGGAACTCGCTTCAATTATCTTTAGCTCTGAAAGTATTTATTGTCTGTGAACACGTGTCATTCAGCTCAGGTTGTGACTGTACTTAAGAACTGGAAATCTAGCCTTGATGATTTGATAATCGGTGTATAATCTCATTGAGGATATGAGAGAGAGAAACCCAGTCAATTTTAAAGGGGTGTGGGGAGAGGTGAGACTGCTCCTGAGGTAGTGACACTGAGCGTATGTTCTGTTTTAGGAAACAGATATGGACCAAAGCAAGCCACTTGTTAAGGAAAGCTTCGTGGAACAGGTGGACTTTGAGACAATTTTGGAGAGAGAAAGAGAAAGATCTTTGGTGGAGAATAAGGGTCCCGATGGTAAAATGAGCCTAATAAAGGTAGAGATGGGGAGGTTGCACTGCAGGGATATCACACTGACTCAAAAGAGGTGCATCTATTACATGACAGCCCTTGGCTACAGGTTTACAATCATCATTTAATTGGACTCTCACAATAATTGTTCAAGAAAGGAATCTATTTATTCCTATTATAAAGAGAATCGCAGAGATAAGTAATTTCTTTAATAGACACAAGTCAGAGCCAGGAACTGAAAGGTCATTCACAACAAGGGTCAGATGCAAGTGAGACAAAGGTAGATATTTTCCCTGATGTTGGTTAAGGAGCACATAGCTTGTCTGTGGAGAACACAGACAAATTAATTAGGGTTTTCCATCTGGTACAATGTGTCATGGGAACCGATCTATTCAGGGTCTTGGTTTATGGAAGATCCAAGTGAGGTATTGGAAGTGAGTCTTGAAAAATAACAGGCCATAGACAAGAAGAAAATATCTGTAAAGACATATCTGATAAGGGACTGTTATCCAAAATATACAGAAAACTCTTAAAACTAAACAATAAGAAAACAAATAACCTGATTAAAAAATGGGCTAAAGATCTTAACAGTCATCTCAGCAAAGCAGATAAGCAGATAGAAAATAAGCATATGAAAAGATGCTCCACATCATATGTCATCAGGGAAATACAAAGAAAACAATAAAAGATAACACTGCACAAATTAGAATGGCTAAAATCCAGAACACTGACAACACCAAATGCTGTCTATGCTGTGGAGCAACAGGAACTCTCAGATACTACTGATGGAAATACAAAATGATACAGCCACTTTTATAGACAGTTTGGCAGTTTCTTAACAAAAACTTAACATATTATAGCAGTATTTCCCCCAAAGGAATTGAAAATTTATGTCCACACAAAAACCTGCATTAGGATGTTCATAGCAGCTTTATTCATAATTGCCAAAACCTGGAAGCAACCAAGATGTCTCAGTAGGTGAATGGACAAATAAACTGTGGCACATCCAGACAACAGAATATTATTCAGCACTAAAAAGAAACTAGCTATCAAGCCATGATAATATACAAAGGAACCTTAAATGCATATCATTAAAAGCCAATCTGAAATGACTACATACTGTATGATTCCAATTATATGATAATCTGGAAAAGGCAAAACTGGAGAGAGTTTAAAAAATATCAGTGTTTTCCAGGAATTAGTGAGGAGGAAGGGATAAATAGGCAGAGCACAAATGACTTTTAGGGCAATGAAATTACTCTGTATGACTTTATAGTGATGGGAAAATGGTATTATACCTTTGTCCAAACTCTGTCCAAACTCACAGAATCTACACCAAGAGTGAACTCTAATGTAAACTATAGACTTTGAATGATGACGATGTGTCAATGTAGGGTCATCACTTGCAACAAATTACCGCTCTTGCCGGGGCATGTTAACAGCAGAGGAGGCCGTGCATGTGTGGGGCCGAGGGCAAGGGGAAATCTCAGAATCTCTGTTCAGTTTGCTGTGGATCTAAAACTAGTCTAAAAAGTAAAGCCTACCAAAAGAATAATAAATAAACAGAACATATCCAGGCAAAGGAAGGAATGAGGGCTGGTTCAAGATGAGGAAATAGCCTGCGTATAACCCCAGAGGTGAGAAGGACCACGCTCATACAGGGAAATAAGGGCATACACTCTGAAAGGAGATGTGTAGTCCAAGGCTTGCTAGCTGCAAGACCTTAGGAAAGTCATTTAACTGTGCTTCAGTTTTCTCATCTATAAAATAGAGGCAGTAATAACATATGTTTCATAAGGTCGTTAGGAAAATTAAATGATGTAAATTTGTAAAGAACTTAGTACGGCACCTGACAGATCTGTCAGGTCGTGTTACTGGTGTCTTTGGAAGACTCTGATCACTCCTGTATCATGCTGAGAAGCTTGGAACTTGATTTGAGACTCATGCAGGGATGTTGAGGGGACTTAACTATACAGTGAAATCTCTGGGCCAGCATTTTAGAAGGCTGCAGTGGAGACTGGCAGCCATGTACACGAGAAATGGGAAGGGCCAGAAGCTAAGGCAGCGGCAGTTGACAAGGAGAGGATAGAGTGGGTGCAAAAGCTGTTGAGACGGGATATACAGAATGAGGTGACAGAATGGATGAGGACAGAGAGGGCCCCTCAGTTTTAGGCTTGGGGATGGAATCATTTCTAAAGGAGATAAAATGCTCTCTGTGACCCTTGGGCTCTCTTCCACTCTCCATCTCTCCACTCACTACACTGGACTGTTACACTGGTGTAAAATAGCACTTTCCGGGATATAATCTCCAATTGTCCCTTCTAGCTTGAAGAGCCTTGGTGGATACCACATACGGAAATGAACTGTCTCTCCAGCCAGTGTCATGGTAGCCTCTTTTCCTGTTTATATAAACACGTTTTCTTAATGGTCTGCTTAGAAATGAGGCTTATAGAGCAGCCAGTTCTCAAACCAGCACATGAAGTACGCAGAGAAGGGGCTCGCGCATTGCAAAGGCTCTCCACGCGAAGGGGCAGCCCTTGCGCCAATCCACCCTTGCCTTATGGCCGCAGTGAAGAAGTCAGCCCGTAGATCTGGGAAAGCAAGAACGACCTGCTCCTCATGCTCTCTCCATCCCTCCTTCAGAGCACGTGGATGCTACTAAGGGAGAGTTCCCTGGAGGTCAAAAAAATGACCAAATGCAAGCTTAAAGCACCCCGAATCCTTCTCCTCCACTATCCACTGCTAACACAAAACAAGTCCGGTCAGTAAGATGAAATGTTACTTGATTTGATTGGTATTCTTCTGCCCCAGTTTTAAAGCCACACATCAGAGCATTTTAAACATTTTCTTCCTTAACTAAAACTAAACAAGATGCTTCACATTTCAGCTCCTCTTTCTCAGAGGCAGCCTCCATATATATGCCGCAAGAGAAAACAAGTGCAATTTTTCCTTCTCCCATTGCAAGCCTTGGTACAATAGAGCATTCAGGCACAGAGAGAAGTGATGTCATGTCATTCTACCTTTTGGGGGTCACTGCTTACAAGACCTCACAACCTCCAGTTCTGTATTTGCAGCATCACTTGAAAAGCAGCTCCAGCAGTGAGGCAGAAGATGAATAAAACAACCTGAGGCTTCAGGGGCTCCCCTGCTGAGATCTCCTGGCTGGTCCCAGGAAGAGAAGCACGAGTATTTAAAGGACTTTCTTGACACCTCGCTGATCCTCACAATGGGCCTGGTCTCAGCGAAGGTGAGAAGGGGGAGGGGTACAGGAGGTCAGTGACCTGCTCAATTGTTCTACAGAACTACGAAGGACCAGGATTAGACCCAAGTATCCCCACTCCCCTGATCTCTGTATTGCTGATTTTGAGGCTCCATCACTGGAATTTCGTTTTGTACCTTAACATAACATCACTGCTTCTGAACGTGGTGGTGCGATAGACTCAAGAAGGCAGCAAGCTTTCCTCACTCCACCAACCTGCTATCAGAATCCAAACTTTCTCCAGCTTCTCCAGAAAGAAAAATAATGTGAAAATACTAATAAATATCTCTGCCTCTACTCAGTAGTGGTCTACCAAGATATAAAGTATTTTACATATTTTTGCACTCCTCAAAACAGCTATATAAGGTCACGCCAGTCATTATTTACTCCCCCCACTGGCCTCCCTTGCCACCCTGCCTGGCCCTGGGAGGCTGGTCTCGGTAGGTCATGTGGACGATGGTCCCTGAAGTGTGGCCTCTGGTGCCTTTTTGCCCAAGGAAGACACCAGCAGGAGAAGAGAGGACAGGAGGAGAGAAAGGTCAGAGAATGGGATTACAAATTCTCTGCCCCACGGGGCAGTAGCTGTCCTCCCCTAAAAAGTGATGGCTCAGGTCCCATGGTCCACTTCTACCCCCTTTACAGTGACAGCTTCAGTGACTTCAGCGTTCTGATAACCTCACTCTCGCAGCTGGTGCAGGTGTGGGAGGGGCCAAACCATCTCCAAAGGCCCTTAGCCTTGTTATCTATGTATGTGTGACTCACACACATATATGAATACCTGCATATACATACAGACAAATACATATGTACTCACAAATGCACACAAATGTCCTAGTGCTTTTCTGACTGAACCTGGACCCTGACTGATATACAGAGGATCAGATGAATGTGGAACCTGGGTGTGCCAGCTACAAAATTTAGAGGGCAGTGCAAAATTAAAATGTAGATCTCTTATTCAAAAAACAGTATAAAAGCTCCCTCCTTTCTTCTGTGGTCTCTCTCCTGACTTGTTATGGTGTTTATTTGCTATTAAATAATAGAGCAATGGGAGACCCTCACTGCACCCGGAGCCCAGCCCCACCAGTTGGCATACCAGCCATGTGTTTTCAACCCCCACCCTCCCCCACACCTGCCTCCAGGACCCAGAAGTGATGCAGTGGACATTGGGCTGGAACTGCGGAGAGCAACACGGTGCCCTGTGGAGGTGGGAAGTGGCCAAAGGTAGGAAGGCCAGAGAGCCCAGACATGCCCCAATGTCCCATTGAACTTCACGTACAAAACACAAATTCAAAAATAAAGTCACTAAGCATTTCAAGATGGCAACTGCAGGGCACTGAACCCCCAGAGCAGGGCACCTTTTGATGGGGCCCTGTGCTGTACACACCCCAGCAGTGGCCCCATACCCGGTGAGTGTGTGCTGGAGCCCGAAATTGAAGCGATGGCACCTAAAAGCCTGCGCGTTTGTCAAGGAGCCACATTCCCTTCAAGGTCAATAAATGGATGCTTCTCAGGTTCCGTGAGAAGTGTGGGGGCCAGAACAGGAGCACACCCCTACAGACAAATCACACCTTTTTCTTCCCAATCCTATAATCCACCATCATTCTCTAGAAGGCAGGTATTTGATTTTCCTTTATAATTAAGAAAACCAGGAAGAGCCAGACAACATTACTAGTGACTTTCCCACTTCTAATCTCAGCAGCAGACACACACTGAGCCCCCAATAAGTGTATGCATCCAGCGGAGGTGGCAAGTCACTAATTAGGATGCTTTGCCTTAGGACATACGGATGTCACCAACAGCTTTAAAACTGAATAGTGTGCTTGACCGTTCTTGCTGGAAGTGGGAGCCAGTGCTGGTCAGGAAAAATTCAAAATCATCAGACTAGACAAACATTTCAGTGTTATGTGCACACTGCTGAGAGGTTGGCGCAGAGGGCATGTGGCTGCCTGAGTATCACTGAATTCTGGCTCTCAAGAATGGAACGATAGGGCTGGTTAGAGTGAGTGGGGCAGAGGAAGGGAAACTCACAACTGTTACCAAGGAAAGAAACAAAGACCACTCATATGATTTTGCAAGCTGGGACTCTGTTTCAAAGTAGAATTTCTTTGTGACTTTTTCTTACATAATACAAGGCACAGGTGTCCCTGGTCACAAAGTGACAGCAGCAGAAACAAGATCCTCATTGGGGGTCTTGCATGTGTAAGATTTCCTCCATGGGTTGAGGTACAAAGAGATCCAAGATGGAACTGAGTTTTCTTGCAAGTGAGACCAGAATTATTTCACAAAAAACTAAATAGCAGCTGTGATTAACATGAGTTGAATAATAAATGAATTCCATGAAGGGATGAAGAAGAGAGAACAGACTTTGTGGGGTGAACTAGCGTTTTTGCAAGGAGAATGAAAAGTCACATAAATTCATCTATTGTCTAAAAGATCACACAGACAGCGAGTCCAAAGAAACTGATCTAAATCCCCTGCATGAGAAGTACTCAGTGGTTGCGCAAAAGTAAGGTAAGGCACTTTGTAGGACATTTGCAGTCGATCTCAATGAACCCAGCTTTTCTCCACAATAGTCTGCTTTAGTGATGTGGAGGCATCTCAGCCAGATGGAACCCGGGGCTTTCTCAGAAGGTGAACATCTGCTACGATGGAGCTGCCCTGGGCCATGAGGCTGAAGACTCCCTTACAATAGTTCCAAGCCAGCCATCTACTTAGGACTTGCTCATGCTGCCATTCTAGAAGATAAGGAGCCATGAACCCAGACATCCAGCTTGGTGAATCTAGACCAGATATATAGTGTGAGCCACATGTGTAATTTGAAATTTTCTAGTAGCCACTTTTTAAAAAGTTAAAATATAGAGTTGAGATTAATAATAGATTTATTTCAACTCAATATGTCCAAAATACTATCATTTCAACATGTAATAAAAAATTATTGAATACTTTTCATTAATATGTTTATATTGTCTTCAAAATCCAGTGTATATTTTATATTCACAGCAAATCTCAGTTCACACTAGCCATATTTCAAGGGCTCAATAGCCACATTTGGCTGGTGGCTATCATATTGGCCAATGCCCAAAGTCTTAACTCTTTCTTAAGTGTTAAAGCCTGTTCCATAAATCGGTGAGTATTTAGGCAGCCTTTCCTCCGCTCATTGCCCCCTGCAAGAATCCTTGAAAGGAGCCATAGATGGATTTTAAGGCAGCTTTGTGATCAAAATCTTCTAGAAAAGAGAGATTCTCTCTTTTTTTTTCTTATTTTTCCTGTATGACCACTGACCTAGCCAGTGCCATACATAGTTTATGATGTAATGAAGAGTGAATGGAGGAACAAAAGAATGATTAAGTGGCATGATTAAGAGGGAATAAAAAGTAGGGCACGAGGGATTAAAGATGGCAGTGTGAGAGGTGAGACACAGGCTTCCTCCTAAAACTGTATATGATATGAAAATATAATTAATACAACTAATCCTGAAAGAGCAACAGGAAAGAGGACTGCGCCAGACTGCATACACCTGGAGACAAGAGCAGACCTCACAGAACAGGGTAACATACCAGAGCTGTGGCCAGGTGGGACCCAAGCCCTTCCCCCAACTCAGCTCACTGGCAGGAGGAGAGAAACCAGGCAGGGAGGGAGTGGAGGCCTGGGACTGCTAAATACCTAACTCTGGAGATCTGCTCTGGGAGCACAAACCTACATTTCATGGTGCCTCCATGATACTCTCGTGATTATGGGGTTGGAAAGCTAAGACAAGCAGAATTTCTGGAGAGACTGAGATTCCAGCCACTTGTGGAAAGCAGGGATCCATATCCGGCTGCTCTGGAACAAAAAAAAGGTGGGCAGCCTGAGAGACTTCCTAACAAAGAAGTCCTTAGCAAGAGGGCTGCTAAACGGGCAAGGATTGCACAGAGCTTACTGCTCAGGAGAGAGGACAGGTAGACAAAATTGTCCGGGTGCACTCTGCCTAGCAGGTTGAGCTTTGCCATATAGACTCTCATATTTAAGGAGGAAAAAGAAATCTTCCTCCTTAGATGATTTTCAGGTGCTCCAGCTCCCTGGCTGGCTACACAGCTCTAAGGATCCCCTCCATAATTCACAGCCTACTGCGCCTTTCTCCCGGCCAGCCCCACCTGGCTCGCAAACTGGCAAACCCTACCCTGGCATTAGCCCAGCCAGAGGGAAGATCTGTCTACAGTAACTACAAATGCAAAGCATAGAGGTTTATACCTGCGTGCTTGGCCCACTGGTTCAAGCGGTGGAGACAGGCATAGGGCATCTGGGTAGCAGGAAACAGCTCTTTCCTCCCTCCAGGCACCAATACCACTCCCCTGTGACCCCCGACATTTCTTCAGGGGCTGAGCAGATCAAGGGAGTAGAGCTTCTAGGCACTAGAGGGCGCCATATACAAATATGAGACATCAAAGGAACCTGGTTCAGAGTAAAATTATTAATACCACTCCTGAGAAAGATTTAAATGACATAGACCTCATGACTCTCCCTGACAGGGAGGTCAAAATAAAAATCGTTAACGTGCTCATGGAGGTAAGAAAAGATATTCAAGAACTCAGGAATGAATTACAGTCGGAGATCCAGTCTTTGAAGAGCACAGTGGAGGGTATTAAAAGCAGATTGGATATGGTGGAGTAGATGATAAATGAAATAGAAACTAGAGAAGAGGAATACAAAGAAGCTGAGGCACAGAGAGAAAAAAGAATGTCTAAGACTGAAAGAATATTGAGAGAACTGTGTGACCAATCCAAACGGAACAATATTCGCATTATAGGGGTACCAGAAGAAGAAGAGATAAAGGGATAGAAAGTGTCTTTGAGGAGGTAATTGCTGATAACATCCCCAATCTGGGAAAGGAGATAGTCTCTCAGGCCATGGAGATGCACAGATCTCCCAACACAAGGGACCCAAGAAAGACAACACCAAGATATATAGTAATTAAAATGGCAAAGATCAAGGATAAGGAGAAACTATTAAAAGCAGCCAGAGAGAGAAATAAGATCACATACAAAGGAAAGCCCACCAGGCTATCATCAGACTTCTCAACAGAAACCTTACAGGCCAGAAGGGAGTGGCATGATGTATTCAACACAATGAAGCAGAAGGGCCTTGAACCAAGATTGCTTTATCCGGCAAGATTATAATTTAAATTTGAAGGAGGGATTAAACAATTTCCAGATAAGCAAAAGCTGAGAGACTTTACCTCCCACAAACTACATCTACAGTGTATTTTGGAGGAACTGCAATATATGGAAGTGTTCCTAAGTTTCAATAGCTGTCACCAGAGGTAATACAGTAAAGAAAGTAGAACAGTTAATTACTAAGCAAATGCAAAAATTAAAATAACTGTCTCCAAAGTCAATCATGGGATAGACGAAGAGTAGAGAATACGATACCTAATATATAAAGAATGGAGGAGGAAGAAAAAGGAGGAAGAAAAAAAAAGAATCTTTAGATTGTGTTTGCAATAGCATATTAAGTGAGTTAAGTTAGACTCTTAGATAGTAAGGAAGTTAACCTTGAACCTTTGGTAAACACAAATCTAAAGCCAGCAAGGCCAATAAGTACATACCTATTGATAATCACCCTAAAGGTAAATGGACTGAATGCACCAATCAAAAGACATAGAGTCACTGAATGGATAAAAAAACAAGACCCATCTATGTGCTGCCTACAAGAGACTCACTTTAAACCCAAAGACATACACAGACTGAAAGTGAAGGGATGGAAAAAAATATTTCATGCAATAGGGAGAAAAAAGCAGGAGTTGCAGTACTTATATCAGAAAAATAAACTTCAAAACAAAGAAAATCACAAAAGACAAAGAAGGACATTACATAATGATAAAAGGGTCAATCCAACAGGAAGATATAACCATTATAAATATCTATACGCCCAACACAGGAGCACCTACATATGTGAAACAAATACTAACAGAATTAAAAGGAGAAATAGAATGCAATGCATTCATTCTAGGAGACTTCAACACTCCACTCACTCTGAAGGACAGATCAACCAGACAGTAAAAGTAAGGAGACAGAGGCACTGAAGAAGACAATAGAACAGATGGACCTAACAGATATCTACAGAACTCTACATCCAAAAGAAGCAGAGTACACATTCTTCTCAAGTGCACATGGAACATTTTCAAGAATAGATCATATACTAGGCCACAGAAAGAGCCTCGGTAAATTCAAAAAGATTGAAATTGTACCAACCAGTTTCTCAGACCACAAAGGTGTAAAACTAGAAATAAATTACACAAAGAAAATGAAAAATCCCACAAACACATGGAGACTTCACAACATGCTCCTAAATAACCAATGGATCAATGACCAAATAAAAACAAAGATCAAGCAATATATGGAGACAAATGACAACAATAATTCAACACCGCAAAATCAGTAGGATGCAGCGAAGGCCGCGTTAAGAGGAAAGTATATTGCAATACAGGACTACCTCAGGAAAGAAGAACAATCCCATATGAGCAGTCTAAACTCACAATTAATGAACCAGGAGAAGAAGAACAAATGAGGACCAAAGTCAGTAGGAGGGACATAACAAAGATTAGAGCAGAAACGAATAAAATTGAGAAGAATAAAACAATAGAAAGAATCAATGAAAGCAGGAGCTGGTTCTTTGAGAAAATAACAAAATAGATAAACCCCTATCCAGACTTATCAAGAAAAAAAGAGAGTCTACTCACATAAACAGAATCAGAAATGAGAAAGGAAAAATCACTATGGACACCACAGAAATACAAAGAATTATTAGAGAATACTATGAAAAATTATATGCTAACAAACTGGATGACCTAGAAGAAATGGACAACTTTCTAAAAAAATACAACCTTCCAAGGCTGACCCAGAAAGAAACAGAAAATCTGAATAGACCAATTACCAGCAACAAAATTGAACTGGTAATCAAAAACCTACCTAAGGACAAAACCCCTGCACCTGATGGCTTCACCACTGAATTTTATCAAACATTTAGTGAAGACCTAATACCCATCCTCCTTAAAGTTTTCCAAAGAGTAGAAGAAGAGGGAATACTTCCAAACTCATTCTATGAGGCCAGCATCACTGTAATACCAAAACCAAGCAAAGACACCATAAAAATAGAAAATTACAGACCAATATCCCTGATGAACATAGATGCAAATATACTCAACAAAATATTAGCAAACTGAATTCAAAAATACATAAAAAATATCACCTATCATGATCAAGTAGGATTTATTCCAGGGATGCAAGAATGGTACAACATTTGAAAATCCATCAACATCATCCACCACATCAACATAAAGAAGGACAAAAACCACATCATCATCTCCTTAGATGCTGAAAAAGATTTAACAAAATTCAACATCCATTCATGATAAAAACTCTCAACAAAATGGGTATAGAGGGCAAGTACTTCAACATAATAAAGGCCATATATGACAAACCCACAGCCAACATTATACTTAACAGGGAGAAGCTGAAAGCTTTTCCTTTAAGATTGGGAACAAGACAAGGATGCCCACTCTCCCACTTCTATTCAACATAGTACTGGAGGTCCTAGCCACGGCAATCAGACAACAGAGAAATAAAAGGAATCCAGATTGGCAAGGAAGAAGTTAAGCTGTCCCTACTTGCAGATGACATGATATTGTACATAAAAAACCCTAAAGCATCCACTCCAAAACTACTAGATCTAATATCTGAATTCACCAAAGTTGCAGGATACAAAATTAATATGCAGATATCTGTGGCATTCCTATACATTAACAATGAACTAGCAGAGAGAGAAATCAGGAACAAAATTCCATTCACCATTGGATCAAAATGAATAAAATACCTAGGAATAAACCAAACCAAGAAAGTGAAAGACCTATACTCTGAAAACTACAAGACACTCATGAGAGAAATTAAAGAAGATACCAATAAATGGAAACACATCCCATGCTCATGGATAGGAAGAATTAATATTGTCAAAATGGCCATCCTGCCTAAAGCAATCTACAGAATCAATGCAATTCCTATCAAAATATCAACAGCATTCTTTAACGAACTAGAGAAAATTGTTCTGAAATTCATATGGAACCAAAAAAACGACCCCGAATAGCCAAAGCAATCCTGAGGAGGAAGAGTAAAGCTGCGGGGATTATGCTCCCCAACTTCAAGCTCTACTACAAAGCCACAGTAATCAAGACAATTTGGTACCGGCACAAGAACAGACCCATAGACCAATGGAACAGACTAGAGAGTTCTGATATAAACCCAACCATATATGGTCAATTAACATATGATAAGGAGCCATGGACATACAGTGGGGAAATGACAGCTTTTTCAACAGCTGGTGTTGGCAAAACTGGACAGCTGCATGCAAGAGAATTAAACTGCACTATTGTTTAACCCCATACACAAAAGTAAACTTGAAATGGATCAAGGACCTGAATGTAAGTCATGAAACCATAAAACTCTTAAAAGACAACATAGGCAAAAATCTCCTGAATATAGGCATGAGCAACTTCTTCCTGAACGCATCTCCTTGAGCATGGGAAACAAATGCAAAAATGAACTCATGGGACTACATGAAACTAAAAAGTTTCTGTACAGCAAAGGACACCATCAACAGAACAAAAAAGCATCCTACAGGGAGAATATATTTGTAAATGACATATCCAACAAGGGGTTAACATCCAAAATATATAAAGAACTTACATGCCTCAATACCCAAAAAGCAAATAACCCTATTAAAAAATGGGCAGAGGATATGAAGAGACAGTTCTCCAAAGAAGAAATTCAGATGGCCAACAGACACATGAAAAGATGCTCCATCATCAGGGAAATGCAAATTAAAACCACAATGAGATATCACCTCACACCAGTAAGGATGGCCAGCATGCAAAAGACTAAGAACAACAAATGCTGGCGAGGATGTGGAGAAAGGGGAACCCTCCTACACTGCTGGTGGGAATGTAAGCTAGTTCAACCATTGTGGAAAGCAATATGGAGTTTCCTCAAAAAACTAAAAATAGAAATACCATTTGACCTGGGAATCCCACTCCTTGGAATTTACCCAAAGAATAGAACTTCTCAGATCCAAAAAGACATATGCACCCCTATGTTTATTGCAGCACTTTTTACAATAGCCAAGATATGGAAGCAACTTAAGTGTCCATCAGTAGATGAATGGATAAAGAAGAGGTGGTATATCTACACAGTGGAATACTATTCAGGCATAAGAAAAAAACAAATCCTACCATTTGCAACAACATGGATGGAGCTGGAGGATATTATGCTCAGTGAAATAAGCCAGGCAGAGAAAAACAAGTGCCAAATGATTTCCTCATTTGTGGAGTAAAACAGCGAAGTGAAACTGAAGGAACAAAATAGCAGCAGACTCACAGACTACAGGAAGGGACTAGTGGTTACCAAAGGGGAGGGGTGTGGGTGGGTTGGTGTGGAGGGTGGGAGAAGGGGATTGAGGGGTATTTTGTTTAGTAGACATGGTGTGGGGGATCACAGGGAAATTATTATAGCACAGAGAAGGCAAATATTGAATCTGTGGCATCTTACTACACTGATGGACAGTGACTGCCTTGGGGTATGGTTGGGGACTTGATAATATGGGTAAATGTGTAACCACGTTGTTTTTTCATGTGAAACCTTCATAAGAGTGTATATCAATAATACCTTAAAAAAAACGTAGGGCACACATCATCACAACTTTACACTGGGTCTGATATTCACGTTTTATTTATCCCAATTTCAACCTATTCAACATTTCCCACTACATGCTGTAATAAAAGCTAATCTCAGGAGCTACTCAGCACAAATGAGAGAAAAGAGGAACATCCTACCAATTGGCAAATGTCACACACATACAGACACACACACACACACACAGGTACACACACATACTACAGCCCCTACTCGGGACTGTACCCACAATACCCACCAGCACTCTGATAAGCACATCTGAAAGTTTCTTGCCAACAGAACCTTTAATACACTGAAATTAACAGTTCCCTTTGTCACGTCTCTTGAGCTAAATAGGGAGCTTGCTGAGGGGAGAGATCACATTTATTGTGCTTTTGTAACCATGACATGGCTTTTTATTCTTGCCTGCACTCCTGGCCCTACAATCCATTCTCCAAACAGTGTTAATGTAGCCTTTTACAGTATAATCCGATCCCATCACTACACCACTAAAACAATGAAAACCTCATCACACCTACAAGGAAGGAGAAGCTCCCTCACGTGACCTACAAAGTTCTACATGAGCTGGTCACAATCTATGACCTGAAGCCAGATGTCCTGCTCCAGGGATCTGCAAACCACAGCCCTGAGATTGAATTTACATTATCGGTAGCTATAGGAATACAACCACACCCAACTCTAATTCTGTGTCTGCTGTGGCTGCAGTGGCAGAATTGAGTCGTTGCATGAAGACAGTGCGGCCCACAAAGGCTGCTATTTTCGGTTTGATCCTCCACAGAAAAAGTTTGGTGACTCGTGGCATACCTTTTCACCTTTGTTCTCTGCCTGGCAGCTCTGCTGATTTTCTTTCAGAACCTGAAACTCACCACACTCTTTTTGCTTCTATTGTTTCCTCCGCCTGGAACATGGCCCCGTATTTCTGCAGGACCGACTGCTTCTTACTGCTCAGGTCTTAGATCAAATGTCACCTTCTCAGTTACCTTCCTTAACCTTCCAATCTGGCCTGCTGCTCTTCTCCCCGCTCCAGCTACTCTCATTCCCATTACCACGTGGCTTGTTCTTGCTTCTTCCTGGCATCTCACATCCTGAACTTACCTTATTTACATACTTACATATTCATTATCCATCTCCCCTCATAGACTGCACTCTGCCAAAGGGGCATTGTCCATCCCTTTCTCTGCTGGAGCCCCAGAATCCAGAACAGTGCACAGCACATCCTACCTACTCAATACATTCTTACAGACTAAAGATTATGGAACAAATCAATCTATGTTGGGCCTGTCATATGGCCTCAAGAAAATAATTTCATGTGCCTCAGAACCATAATGGCCATTACAGACCATTTAGAACAACTTCTCATTTTATGGATGAAGAAAATGGGGACTCAGGATGTGCCCAGACTGAACTCAGGTTGACTCTTATCTCAGGCCCAGGACACCCTGATATTGAGCACATCACTGCCTTAACTGTCTACATGGAACCTGACTTAGAGAAGTCTTTCCCAAAGTTTCCATTCTTCAGTAAGTTTTGAAAGATTACAAAACCAAGTGAAATAATTTCTTTACTGAGAATTTCTCAGATCCTTTAATGAACTATTTTTTCAGAGAATCTAAAAACATGGGATATTTTATATAGACCTTTGTAAGCCAATATGAATCCTTTTCTCCCCCACCATGAAAATCTTATCTTTTTCAGCAATTAGTGGTCCATGTTTTATCCAGTCTTATTTAGGAAATGCTGACAAAGAGAAATAATTAGTGATGTTACCTTTTCCAATTTTTTTTTTGCATTTGTGTAGCATTTCCATAGCATCCTATAAAGATCCTATACTATTCTCAGCATTCTATAGCATCCTTAGCTCTCCGTTTTAACATTAATCATGGTATATTGAAATTGCCTATTTTGGATCTGTTCACTAGACTATAAGCTCCATGAAGGCAAGAAACATACTTGATTCACCTCTGTACACCCAACAAATAATACTGCCAAGAATATAAAAATAAATAAATAAGTGTATCTTGATATTTTCCCCAAGACGTTTGCGTTGGCCTGGGACACACTTTCCCCAGTGGGTTTTGGCTCACTGCCTGACCTTCAAATCTTGACTCATATGTCACTTCTCAGTGGAACTCATGCTCATCACTTTATTTAAAATTATAAACCGTTCCACTTGAACCTTCTATTCTCCCTTCCCCCACTGTATTTTTTCCCAAAGCAGTGATCACATCCTAATACACTGTAGACAGTAAAGTTGTATAGTATAATTACTCCCAACCCCCACCCCCCAGTAGACAGTAAGCTTCAGAAAGGTGAAGGCTTCCTTTTTTTTTTTTAATCTTCTGTATTTGCTAACATATCCCTAACACCTGGAATGGCTGAATACTATGTGGTCAAAATAAATTTGTTGAATTAGAAAAATGAGTTCATGAATGAATGAATGAAGCCCAAAGGACCACCACGGTGCATCTCCAGGCTCATAGATAAGGCAGCGGACAAGCAGACTAGCAGACCCCACGGTAATCACAGCGGATGCTGGGGACTCTCTTCTCAGTCCAGGAAGAACCTAGAGTTCAGGCCAGCCATGTTTAAGAGCGGCACTGAACAAATAAAAGTTAACGGCTGAGATGGGGGTGGAGCTTGTCTTGCTTGATGCCTTGGCAGCAGAGCAAGTGTGGAGAGGGGGTGAAGAGATTTGAGACCTTAGCTTGTGCCGACTCCTCTGTTCCCAGAGCCCTCAGGAACCATGGGCACTATTTCCAAAGGACAGCAAAAAAAATCTAGTCTCATCCAACCACCAGGAGGCAGAGTGAGACACTGGTATGAAAGGAAAAAATAAGTTACCCTTATCTGAACAAACCTACTTAGAAAGAAATGGAGTAAATTGTATTGTACTCCTGGCTGCCTCTACTTATTCTTTAACTCTGGCTCAAGGGCTGAGACAAGTTGACGATTCTGTCAACATGAAGCTTGGCTGGGGTGGAGAATAATAGAAATTAGATTAGCAACATGGCAAGAAGCTTTGGGTGAGAACTTAGGTTTACACCTAGCTGAGCATCAGAAACAAGATGGCGCCAATGCTTAGAGACAATGGAAACGGGAAACAAGAGGGGCTAAGTCACTTAATTCTTTTTATAAAATAAAAATGGTAACTGTCACTTGTTTTTGTAACAAGTGACTTTTAACAATTAGTTCCGTTATGAACATGGCATGGCCTCCTCATGTCTTTCTGGAAATGGAAAAAGCCTCTAGTCTTTGTGGAGAAAAGAGTAAGTTTTATTCTGTTAACTTGGAAAAGAAAACCTGCTATCCTCTTGAGCAAAACCAGAGCTTACTTGAATGAAGCTGGGACTTCATTTATTCAAGCTCTGAGGCATGTTTAGAAAACAAGAAGTGGAACCAAAAAGATTCCTAAGAAAAACTCACCCTAGGAAATGAGGGGCAGAATCCCCTTTTCATGAAACCCACACTACCGGGATGCTTGGTTTTGAAAGCACTGGGCAGTTAGGACTCAAGAGAAATCAAGTAACTATCCAGCTCTGAGAACTCCTTTTTGCCCTACCGCAACAAGGGAGTGTTTACTGCCACTCTACAGACGAGAAAGCTGTGGTTTACTGACGGAGGCACATACAGCCCAGGGTCACACAGCTAGCAATCCGCAGTCAACCGCAACTGAAATGGATTAGATGCCAAAAATATTTTTCCCCTATAATAAGAGATAAGAGGAAAGTGCCTACCTTGTCAACACAGAGAGTGCTGGGGAGGCTGACGCTTCTCTAAATCCAGGTTTAAATCTTTGAGTTTTCTTCCAGAATCAGTCCTGTGGAAAGGGCTTCTGAGAGACTTGCATGCCATTCCTACCACATTAGCAGTGTAGGTGGAAGTAGAGAAAGATACCCAGAGAGATATATACACACACTCAAGCAGAAATGGTCGTTAAAAAAATCCCACTGGCAATTTCGCAACTTTCTTCTTTTTATACTTACATTTTTTTTCATCATACAAAAGTAATTGAGGAATGTTTCAGTAATTACAGTGAAAACCAAAAGCCTATCACACAAAGGTAACTATTTACTTCTAGTCTTTTTCTATGGTATTTTAAATACTTCCCACATACTTTATTGTTGCCTAATGCATTTGCTCAACATATGACATAAGCATGTTTTGCCATTAAAACTCTACAAGTTTAAAACACTTCATAATTTTATATGGGGAAAAATTTAAACACTTTGTAAATGTAATTTTAATATATAAAAATATACCATCACGTATTTGTCATAATTTACAAAATTCCCTAAATGCTAGTCATTTAAATTGTTTCCATTTTTTTCCTATTATAAATGACAAAGATGAATTCCTCTGACTTAAAGCTTAGTATTCTGCAATTTTTCAAATGCCTCAGGAAAGCTGGAATATAAAATCTGATGATCCATTTGTATTTTGAGAGGAAGTGTTTGCACATATTTCCCTGGAAGCAGGTTTTAAAGGGAGGTGGGTGTGAAAGCTGGAGGTCATGGACTACCTGGCACTTGGAGAGTGGGGCTGTCGTGTGGGGTCAGGTGGCGCAGAAGAAGAGGCTGGACCAGCGGAGGCCACACATCCCGATGCTGAGCATCCTGCCTGTCCCCTCACACGAACCACTGAATGGGATATGAATGATGCGACCCTTAAAGTGCCCATGCCTCCTGAGCATGTCCAGGGACTATACGGCTAATCCTTTAGGAGGGGTAACCAGTGAGATTCCTGTACATTAAAAAAAAATAAAGTGGTTAAGAGAACCTGTGACCCAGCCTCCCTCAAAAGTCAGATCACCTGCCAGAGAAACTACTTCCCAGATGGCCAAAAAGCTCCACCAAGAAGGTTCCCAGTTCTAATGTGAGACATTCATGAAGGATATACTCATCTCTTAAAGATGCCGAGGACACAAGGTATTTAAAGGACCAAAGAGTCTGGACTTAAACTGTGACAGCAGCAGGAGTAAGCTGAGCGGGCCTGGCCGTTTCCGAAGTGTATTTCTTCTGCAGTCCACTGCCTTTTCTCAAGATAGGACGAAGAAGGAATTGGATGGTACTATTTCATGTCTAGTTTTAGGAGGGAGGAGGCTGGGTGGGACATATTCAGAGAAGAGAGGAAAGACGACCTCTCACGGAACTGCTATATAACAAAGTGTGACCAATTCATACTCCTTTTTGGGTCTCAGCTGATACTCCTTCTCATGTAAGTCTCAATGTAATTAAATCAGTGTCAGCAATAACGAAATATCATTAACAATTTTAATGTGTAATGTGTGCTGACAAACGTCAGGAAGAGATGACTGCAACAGACAGGGAAATATTGAGTATGGCTCCGTCTGATGTGGTATTGCTAAAGAAACTCAATATTAGGTTTTACCTTGATTAGTCCAACGAAATGACTTCTCCAAATGATTTAAAACCATGGCCAGTATTACTTAAGGAATTTCCAAAATGCTGTAAATCTGGATTTGCTAGCTTAATCAGGTTTATGCAAAACATTCCAGGTATAAAATACATTATATCTGAATTGTTAATATGACTGATATATCCTTCATTGGTAATCTTTTAAAATAAGCATATCAAACTTCCAATGACTTTTTTCTGTTGAATTCTGACTAGATGACAACTATTTGTCTCAGATTTTCCATGACAGTCCTAATTACATATATTCCTTGTTATTGTCCTTCTAAATCATCAAATTGCCCTAGATATGTCAATATAATGATGTCAAAATAGTCTTATTAGATGGTTCTCTACACTTGGAAATGGCACAAAAATCCTTTATCAGGCTATATTTGATGTTTTATTTGAAAAATGTTATCACTCCATCAGTTTTACGAAAAACACTAAATTGGTGGTATCTGCCTTTAAGAGAATATTCCACATTCCTTCTGTTACTCATACCTTAGGTTTCCACCCCTGTTGTGTATGTTAATATTCAAAAAAATTGAAATATATATTGACAATGTGCAATAGGCAGTTAATGAATTGGAAATATTTGGAATTATCATTACCTATAAAATGTGCATCATTATTATAATAATATTACTAAAATCTTAATATACACAGTGACTGTTCTAAGTGATTCATCTGCTGTGGCTGTATCACTGTGCTTTTGAAGACTAAGTGTAGTATTGTATATGGGAGGCCACTGTTCATTCATTCTTGTATATAATGATTTCACAGGTATTTGTTGAGCATCTTCTTTGTTCCAAACACTGTACTGTACAATGTACTGAATATATAACAGAACAAAACAGACATGACCTTTATGTATATTTGCAGTTGGTCAAAGATGATACTGAAGCTGAAATATGAAGATGCATAAGAATTAGCCACGCAAAGGGGAAACACAGAGGTAAGCAAGGAGAGGGAACAGCATGTGGAAACATCCTGAGCAAACAAAACCCTTGAAATACTCAAGAACTGCAAGAAAACAAGTGTGATAATGTAAAATGAGTTCAGGGGAGAATGGCATGAGAATGCAAAGAGCTAGGTTTATACAAAGTCTTACAGGTTTTATGGAATAGCTTGGATTGTATATTAGGGTGATGGGAAGGAAATGTAGTGTCCACCAGAGCTGTGAAATAATAAAATTTATATTTAAAAAACATCACCTGGCTGTTCTGCAGGGATTAAAGAAGAGTAAGAGCAGAAGCAACATCAGGGCGGTAATACTCTCTTGTGCTCATTAACATCTGTCCTCTTTTCCTGGAGCACAGGAAGACAGTCACTTCCTAGCTCTTTTGCACTTTGATCTCTATGTGTTATTAATCTGGTTGAGGGGCCTTGAACAAAGGTGATGTGAAGCACTTAGGGGCCCAAGTACAGAGATGGGTGTGTTTTGTGTTCTCCCTTCTTGCCCCAGCAAATATGGAGGTATGTATTCCATGTGGTACCAGAGGTTGGGGACTCTCAGTCTAGGTCTTTAGTGACTGTGAGGTGAAGAGGTGCCTCCCACCAACCCCATCAGTCACCGCTAAACCCCCATGAGATTGTAGCATGAACAAGATGTAAATCTGTGTTCTGTTAATTACTCTGAGATTTCAGCATTCCTCTGTCACTGCAAGCTGGCCTAACTTACCCTGACTAAAACATGGGATCAGCCCTCAATTTCGTAGGTGTGAGAGACAATAAAAAACTAGATATGTAAGTGTATATCACAGGAGCAAGGGCAGCAGGTGCTAAGAAAATGATGGCTAGAAACTATTAGTATTGGTTCTTTTGATTCCAGTCTCAGCTTTGTTATTAACTAGTTCACTTCACTGGACTTTGATCTGGACTTCGGATGACCACTCCAACTCCGAGTCTCAATTTCTCTCTGTTGAATGAGGGGTTTGTGTTAGATGTCCAAAAGTCTGACAACCTAGGATTCTAGGCTAATGGGATAAAGAATGCAGGGAGTCCAGGCTAGCTGGAAAGTCTGGACAACACTTTCTCTTCCTCTTCTTCAATCAAGCAGAATTAGCAGATTCTTTGGCTACCAGGTCAATAGGCAAATGACCCAATAAGCCAGGTCACTATACTCCCTCATTCTCTTCTTTGCATATGGAAAAAAGAGAAACAATTCAGAACTGCCCCAAAGACACCAACAAATCCTTAATTTCTTTCTGGACATTTACAAGCCTAGCAGCTAGCCTGGAAAAGAAAAATGCCAATTCTTCTGGCTCAGATGGTCACAGATGTTGATGCACTACTGCTAAAGAACTTCCCATTTTGTACGTTTGTCCTGTTCTGAGAACTTCCAGGTGAATCTGATCTCCAGACCCAGTGATCCAGACTTGCAAATGAATGGGAGGATCGAGCTTCCTCCGTGTCCAGGGCATGTCTGTGTGCAGGCAGTGCATATCATGTATTTATGTGACAGCATTTCTAAGAAACTCTGGGCTCTGACTCCAAAGCTGCCACTAACTAGCTCTGTGATTTTGGACAAATAACTTTACACCCTCCATGGCTCAGGATCCTCATGTGTAAAATAATGATCATAATACCCACCTTATGTACCTCCTGAGGTTGCCATAATGATCAAATGAGATGGCACAGAAGTGAATGTCCTTTGGAAAGCATACTCTGCCCAATGGATGCATTTGGGAATCATTGATGCATTGTTGTTATTATTGCTATTATGCTCTTCCCTGCTCCAAGATGATTCATCTCAAGGGATCTTCCTTGTGCACATCAGAGACCAATAAAAAAAAAAAAGCCTCTCTTCTCCCTTCTTGTGTTTGATGCATGGTGTGGCTGTAAAGGGAATTTGCAGACCTGAAAATGTAAACAACTATTTCTACTGAGATGATTTTCCTTACATAGAAAGGAATAACTGTTTTTTTCTTTCTGAATGCACATGAATTCTTGTCCTCTTGAGAGCACCTAACTGCTTTCTCCCTGTAACTAGTTTACCTTTTTGGGTGCTTGCTATTCTCTGAATAAACTTATTAAAGTATATATCTATTCCTCAGATCTCATAGGAGTCTTGTCAACTGTTTTTACCCAACTCTCATCCCCAGAGGCACTGATTAGAATAAAAAAGCAAAAGGAATTAGACAATGGTCTATAACACAAGCACACACCTAAGGCATGCTGTGAGGTCCACTAGGCGGTGGGCGGGAAGGGCATCTGGTAGAGGGCCTTTGCCCAACAGGCTAATAGCACTATAAAATCCCCTTTCTTAGGAAATTTAGATCTTTGGGGTTATAAGACTTTTCAGGCACCCAGAGTCCTGTCTAGTAATGCAACTACTTTGGGAGTATATCTGAAATTATTACCTAGAACCTTGGATGGACTTACTGAAAGCTTGGTAAGAGCAAGCTTTAACCAGGAGACACCAGAAAAGGTGTGTGTGTTGTGGGTGGGGAAGGGAGGCAGAAAAGGACAGTGGAATTATAAGGAAGGCAGAAGTTTTAGAGTTAAACAGTTAATTAGGAATCAACCAAAGTTAAGGCAATCCCAGCCCAATGAGTGGATTTTAAATCAAAATGGTTCAAATAATCATGGAAGTGGGTAAAATATCCCCCTAGGGGAGAAACGTCATCTGTGGGCAGCCCTCTGTTTCAACACAGGAAACATTCAACTGTTTGTCAGACAGAATGCAGCTCATACAACACAGGGCAGCTCTGAAAGGCCTGGAAGGTCAGGCATACATGTGAATGTCAGTGCAGGCTGCTACAACACGATGGGGCAGAGGACCCCAGAGGTGTGGAAAAGGAGTCCAGCTTGGTGAGGGCTGGTAAGAGATCCCTTGAGGCACCCAAGCAGGTCTTGAAGGATGAATACAGAAGAGAAAGGGCAGGGAACAGCATTTAGAAAGACACAGCGGCATGAAACTGAGTGCTGTCCTCCATGGAGACACACAAATGCATGTGGTCCCTACCACACCATAAGCCTGCAAGGCCTCTGTGAAAATGCAGGTGGAAGGCACTCATGGGGAGGGGCATCTATGTGCTCTTACCATGCTGTTCCAATTTTGGGTTTTATTTAGGCAATAAGGATTCATTTGGAAGGTTTAAAAAAGAAAGTGACAGTCATATTTGTATTTCAGAAAATGATCTTTTCTGGAGATCACTATCAAGCCCAGCAGAAAATTTGTACATTGGGACCCACAAAAGGGAGGCCACCCCCGTGGCCTAGCCCACACTACAAATGTCCATCTCAGTCAGCCTACACTTTCCAGAAATGCCTCACTGCTGAGGAAACCTAACATACATCAATGGTGATCCTCCAATTCAGCTTTAGCTGATTTACCTTGCCCTAGAAAATAGGACCTGCTAGCCATATAAAGAAATCCCCTGCCTCCCAGCCAGTCATTCCATTTCTGCATTGCCTTTTGCAACACTCCACAGACCTCACTCTTGCCACAATCTCCAGGCAATTATGCTCCACTGCTTGTCAGGTTCTATCCCACCAACCCATGGATTATTTTCCCTTGAATAAAGGATAACAAAGTCATTACTAAATTGCTTTAATTTTGTCATTCGAGAGAACAATGCAGGAGATATTCAGGAGGTAAAATCATCCAAATTCGATGAATGGTTGGATGGGGAGTGGCTAGTTGGGGGTAAATAAGGACAAGTCCCTGGTCTACTAATTCTTTTAACATTGAAGGAAGAATAAGTACATATACATATGCAGTAGGATTGATTAGTTAGGGACTCATTTAGTTTGTCTATATCACATTCTAGAGATAAAATGAGGGGAAACTACTGAGATATGGAGGAAATTAAGAGCCAGAGACGACCTGCTTTCCCCCATTAGCAATCACCACTGTAACCTAATAGTTTCACTGTTAGAAAGATCCACAACCCTAATATAGCCTAATATATAATAAGGAAAGAGTATCTTAATGGTATAAAAATTTGTTCAGCTTTTGTGAAAGCAAGATGGTGTTACTCTTCACTTAATAGAAATTAGGAAATATTTTTGAAACTGGTGAAGGCTTAACATTAATATTACACCAGCTGAGTTTGAGTTAATATGGCAGGTTAAATACTTGCATCAATGCTGTTACTTCATGAGACCCTCTGAATTTTTAGTAAATGACTTTTGTTGTAAAGTCTTGAGCCCGTACAAATGTGGACAACAAGAAAGGAGGTAACAGCAATGAAATTTTGAAACCAATGAGCAAGAGATAACTGCAGAATTGAGGACGTCGAATCCTAAATCAGTATTGAGGATAACTTAGTACCCACACAAATAATATCATAGAATCCTCGAGAGAATCAGAAAATACTGGTCCTGGCAACTCTGGACTGCAGGGTGGTGGTGGCAACAATGAGGGGCAGGAAGACCTTAGAGGAAAGAGGGGGTTTGGATGAAGCTGTGTGAGAATCACTTAGGTCGCTACTAGCCATTCTCCCCTGCCCCGTGATACAAGATTTCCTACCACCATAAAATTCTTGAAGCTTATTCCCTAAAATAAAAAAGTGAAAAGTAAGACAGAGCATCTCTGGGGACACAAGGTACAGTTGATGGAGTTGATACAAAACTCAAGACAAAGGAAGTAAGAGAGCGTGCACAAGGGTGCTGACTGTTGAAACCCCAAATTACTTTCCCTGAGAGCTGCGGCAGTCACCCTTCTACAGCTGTGAGAGAGAGAGCAGGAGAGTGTTTTCTGGGAAACCTGACCAGCACAAGAAGCAAACCCCAAAGACAGTGGGTGTTCTCCTACAGAAGGGCTCACAGTCAGCAACCTAAAGACAATCAGAACTTCACATACCCTTCTGGGCATCCCATTCTTAGTTATGAGCAGGCTGCTAGCTTTACCAGACATCAGAGTTAAAGGAAAGCCTCCAAGTTAGAGAAGACCTACAGAGATGAACGTGACAAACAGAGTAAGCACTGGAGGAGGTAGAGACCATGCCAAAAGAGGAAAAAGGGAAAGCACAGGAAATAATTTTTCATAGTCTCAGAAAGAGAAGATAAGGCAGACATGAAAGAGTACAGAAAAATAAATAAGAAAAATATCCATGTAATTTAAAAAGAGTTCTTGGAAATTCAAAACATAAACGGACAAATGAAATGGAAATCTCAGTGGAAGAGTTAGTTATAAATTTAAGAGAATATACTAGAAAGTGGAGCAAAACAAGAGATGGAAAATAGACAAGTAGAAAAATAGTTAATTACATCCAAATAATAGATGTTCTAGAAAGAGCTGCAGAAAACAGAGGGAGAAAATCAGCCATAAAATAATTCAAGAAAATTTCTGGGAAATGGATGATAAGAATGCTTCAAAGAAAGGGCCCTAGTGAGTGTCCAGCATGGTGGACTCACAAAACCCTAAGTTTCCAAAGAGGACAGAAGAGACACATAGGGTTGAATATTGAGGTGGCCTCAGGCTTCTCAACAATAACCCTGGAAGCAAACAACATAGGAAAAATGTCTTTAACATTCAGAGGGAAAGTTATTTCTAATCTAAAATCTATTCCAAGGCAAGGTAGCAATTCAAACGATGTTATATGAAGATATTTTCAAACAAACAAAAATTTGACTCTCACCCTTCCTCAAGAAGTTACTAGAGTATAAATTCTGTGACCCTCCCCACCAAAGAAAAGAGAGAGAAAGAATGAATCAAAATAAAAGACATGAGAAAGAGGTCACCCAACAAAGGAGAAAGGATGAGGGAATCCATTAGGGAATCAAAACTGTTCTCAGTGAGACAACAGTGCAGGGACTCCAGAGTGCTGCCCACAGAGTCTGGGCCAACTCATCCCGGGAGACAGACATACCGGGCACTCTATCACTAAGGCGCTAATGCCATCTTAGGTACTTTTTATCAGAGAATGAAATGCCCAGACTTGACCCTTATTCATAGCTGGTCTTGGTTTGTCTTGACAATGTGCTGATGAATTTCCTGTCCCTCACTTTGCCCTGTTTTCTCAATCAGTTGAAGACACTCATTTTACTTCGTTGACTCTTTCCTGAGAGCTGTAGGTAGGGGATGATGAGTTTAGAAGAGGAAAATACAGAGCCACTTACTTCTCTGGTCACATTCCCACAAGATGTCTGGTATGTGATCTACACCTGAAACAGAACGTGCCCTGCAGAGGAGACTCATGAACTTCCAGGAAAGGTGAAGCCACACAATTCCATTCTATCTTCTCGTGGGAGCCTCCAAGAAATAGAAATTGCACTTTCCTCACACAGCCACTCAAATTTCAAAATCAGTCTATTATTTGCAGGTACATACACTGGTGATAGTATCATAAATAAAAACAAGGAAGTAAGTAACCCAAAAGTCAGGGTAGTGAGTATTTCTGGAGGGTGGAACAGGAAGATGTAATCAAGAAGAGGCACACAAGTGGTGTCTAAATCACTGGACATATTCTAATTTGAATCTGGATTATTCTTGGGTAAGTGACTGTTTTATTACTGATAAATTATGCATATGTTTTATATACTCTTTTGCTTTTGAATCCAACAAGACTCCATGAACCTCTATTTGCTTCTATTTTACATAGCACAATAGATACTTATTTGGTCACCATCATCAAGAAAGAGGTTATATGTGACATAAGCAGCAACTTTAAGAAAGCTTCAGAGAGATTCCTGAAGACAGGACTATTTAGGGGAGGCTTCCAAAAATGAGTTGAGTCCAATTTTAAAGAAGGCAGGATGTGGTTGTCCTCACCAGGCAAAGATCACCGCTAATGTACTCCTCTTTTTTCTCCCTCAATGACAAATACAGTACTTACAATATAGTAGGACCTCAATAAATACTTGATAGCTGCATATATGTTCGGGGAAAAGGCATTTCAGTCTGTGGCATGCATATAGTCTTCTCTCAAACCATAGCTGGTTTTCTTCCTTCCTACTGGCGTTACCTTTGTCCCCTGCTTCCAGAATTATTGAATGGAGGGAGTCCCTACAATGAGGGTTCAATTAAATCATGCCTGGATTTTATTAATTGATATGAGCAAATGATTTTGGAATAGAGTTTCACATAATATAAAAATGAATACTATAGATCCCCTGGTTGCTCTCACTGGCCCTCAGAGGTTTGTTCATTATGTATCTAAACTTAATGATCCAAAAGAACATTTTCCTTGTTTTGTCGGATCTACCAAACTTAAGAATTAACACTATAATTGTGCTCTTAATGTTTTCTTGACTATCTTACTGAAGGCAGAAACTTCCACGGATGCTTCTGCTGTGATCATTATATGAAAGTGATGATCTGAGGTCAGCTGAGTGACTTGGGAAGCCCTGGCGGGGCTTCAGTAGCTGAGTTATTGGCTTGTGCTCCAAGGTTTTATTTTGAACACTCATGAAAAATGGAATTCAAGACCTGCCATTGACCTGAGGGCAGCTAAAGGTCTTTGAAATAGCATCTTTTCTCTGACTATAGGCGGTGCTTATTCCCAAACTCCTGGAGTCAGTTTTTGGTTTATTTGACAATGGATTATTTGTGTAATAATCACAGAAGGCTCCTTTCATGTGTTGCTATCTCATTCACTATTCTTTGTTCTACCTCTGTTGTTATCCAGGTTGACTTTAGCTAGTGATTATTTTTTTATTAATCCAATAAATATGCACAAAATGGTAATCACGTGCCATGAACTGTGCAGAGTAGAGAAAATGATAGAATACCTTTTCCCCACACACATTTTTGAACCTATTTTATATCAGTAAAATAGCTAACACATATGTATGTCATTACACTCCATAAGAAGTGCTTTGAAGCAAACATACATACCTATGTTCCAAACACAACTTATAACGCAGAACCAGAGAACCAAATGTCTGTGGCAAGAGTAGAATGAAGTTTCAAGAATAGTTTCCCCTGAGAAGGAAACGTTTAATGTAAAATTGCAGGCTAAGGATGAGAGGCGGCAGGAAAAGAGAGAGAAAGTCCTGAAGAGAGGCAAGAATTCAAGATTGAGCATTTCCTGAGCTCAGAGCTGGAGATCAAGTAGCAATTTCAGGGGACTGAAAACGAGCAACATGGCTGGAGCCCAGGGATTGAGATAAAGTAACAATGGTGACGCAGGCATGGGCCAGATCACATAAGCTGTGGGCCACATTCGGGTTATTTCTCTCTATCGTCAGAGAAAGAGGCCTCTGAAGAGTTTTAATCAAGGAAATGACCTAGTCAAATTTGCACTTGAAGGATCACTGTGCCTGCAATAGGAAGAAGGTCTTAAGAGGACAAAAGTGAATGTGAGGAAGGAGTGGATCTTTCAGTGTTCTGCCAGAAAAGAGGTGGCTTATTCAACAATGGGTGCCTGAAGAAAATGTAGCAAAGGGACCGTTTACAGTGACTTAAGGAGCAAAACAAAATGGCAAGCCACTGGCCTCTGCCAGCCCCAAAGAACAAGGGGAACAGTTTACCAGAGCCTGGTCAGGGTCAGGATAAAAGGAGGGGGACCAGCTGAAAGGGCAGGTGGTGGAGATAATATTCTGATCTTTCCCCCTCCTAAGGCCACTCTTCTGCCAATGGCTCCCCAGCCAGGCCCACCTGGAAGGCATAAGTCAAGATCAAGGCAGAGCATGGCAGATAAGGGCCAAGATAGATCTAGGGAGAGGGAATAACAAGCCCAGATGGTTGACAGATTCCTACAGCTGTCCACATTTAAGGATGGAGAGAAGTGAACAGTTTAGAGAGATATTTAGGAGGGAAAATCCATAGGCTTTGCTGAGGAGTTGCTTGAGGAGGTGAAGAAGGAGAAGGCCAAGATTTCCTTTGAGTCTACCAGTGCACTGATGATGCAGTGAGATACATACTGCCACTCTTGACAAAGATAACACTTCGTACAGTAAGGGAGGGTGTGGTGGAGTGAAGAGTGAGTTCAGCTCTCTCTACATGCTGAATTTTAAGTGAATTCAAAACCATCTCGTGTGGATGTCGAATAACCTTTCAATCAACTCAAATCCGTATGGACCATTAAGCCACAGTGAGTCCCACAGCTACAGCCCTTGATCATGGCCAACCAGCCCACAGATCCGTTATCAGTCACAAGGAGTGCTGTGGGAGAGACCGTGGATATATGAGAGCATCTCCTGTCGACTCCCATCCTAGAGTTTCATTCAGGCATCCAGCTAGGGCTCGCTAGCTTTACCCCTCACCTAGAACTGGGGGAAGAGCAGGTGGACCCTGCCCATAACACTCAGTCCCCCAAAGTGATGGAAAGGTGATTTTCTAAGGTACTATGTCTAAGGATAGAGTCCTAGGCACTTGTGACTATCAGGCATTGATAGTACTCCTCTCCCATTGCTTATGAAACCCACTGGCTTGTGTTTCCACAGATCGCAGTGTACACAGTGACCCCTTAGCCAGTGTCCCCTCTGCAGCCACCTCTGTAGTGCTGATGCGAGGGCACCCATGGGAGGCAGCCATGGCACTGGCCACACCCTGGGTTGGGGGTCAGTGCTGGATATGCTCCTCCTTTCTCAAGTTAATCGTCAAAGTTCCTGATATAATCCCGCTTTGTATCCAGTACTGCCCTTTCCACTTGCAAGTCTTTACTCTTTACTGTTTGAGATTAGTTTCTGATTGGTAGTCATCTAACTAGGACCCCTGTATATGTCCAGAATATCTGTTGGTGTCTTTCTAACTCTTCCTGCCCCAGAATCAAAAGTTCTTGTTTCTTCTTGCGGCATGATGTCGTCACCATAAAGCCTGATACACCAACTTCTTGCTCATAATTTAGAGACTTAATTAATTAATGCATAATTTCCATGACTGAGAAAATGAGAAAAATTACACTGGACAATAGTCTCACACTCCTACCTTCCCATTGTACCAATGGGAACATTAGGTAATATTCACACTGGATTTTGATAAAAGGCATATGGGTGGACCATGATGGGTTGCCCACTTGCCATAAACCAGAAGGTTTCTGGGCTTTATGAATCTCAGTGTCTTTTTTGTTTCTTTTTGACAGAAAAGGACATTATTGAAAACTTACCTGGTTGAAAAGAAATGCTTCCAGGATTTAGTGACCCCACATTTCACACAGAGCTGATCATAAAGAAGACGGTCAATATACTCTTGTCTAAAGATTGATCTCACAACCACAACTATATCTCATTCCACAAGGTAAGAGCTATGATTGAGGGGATCACAGAGGACAACAGAAGCTCCAAGAAGGGATTTCAAACTCAATTAGGGAAAGGGGAGTGTACATTATGGACCATTTCCTATAATAAACATTTCAGAAGGTAGGCAAATGATATGACACCAAAGAAGGAATGTTATAGGAAAAGTAAATAGCCACCCACAGTTTGGGAAAGATAACTTCACTGGTATAGCTGAAAATAATACCCACCCCTCTTTGAGACATAAGATGCATAAAAGTGTTTCCATTGGATATCTTGGATTACTACACTTATACATCATCCATGGAAATAATGCCTATGGCAGTAGACTCCAAATTATTTGTGATTTTTTTTATCTTCTCCCCAACTTCAGGCATCCAAGCAAAGACTGTGAAATGGAAATAAGATCATATAAAAGTACCTGGAGAATTTACCTCCTTGGCCATTGTTGTTTCTCTCTCCCCCAACTGTCAATGAAAACAGGAAGGAATTAAAGCAAGGAGCCTATATTTTTCTGGTTGGCCAATACAACCTACCTCTGCTTTGTGATTTTATGCAATAATACAGTTGGTATTGGGGAGTGCAACACAAGGCATATTAGGTCAGCTGTCCCCTTGGCTGGCACACCAGCTAGGGCCCCAGAGATGATGAATAAGCATTGTTCACAATCAGATTACTATCACAGCTTGCCAAAGAGCATTCCTCTCAGGCAATAAAATACAACTCTGTTTTCAGCGTCAGACATGATTAAGTTAAATGTGTAACGATTCCTAGCCTTATCGATTTCCTTGTATAATGCTCATATTTCTCATGCTTTTCAGCACCTTATTCACGCTTAAAATAGAGGGAGACATTTGAAGAACAGCTACTGTTTAGGATCAAAGAGAATGAAGGCAGGGAGATAAACAGCAATGCTTCATGGGAAACATATAGACAAAAGATACAAAAAGTAGTAAAAAGACTAATGATTTTTCCTTTTTCTCTGATATGACTATTTATACTCACCCTCCTACCTGCCCATTGTATCAATACCAGTCACATAGAAATGAACATAAAATCATATAGCTAGAACAAACCTGAGAAAAAATTTAGTTAGTTTCCTTTATTTTAGAGGTGAGAAATGGAAGTGAAATGTAGAGGTTGGCCTTGTTCAAAAACCACATAGTAAGTGATAAAATCAAACCTGGACCCAAACTTCTTGATTCAGAAATTAGGTATCTTTCACCTACTCTTGTACAATCTTTAACACCTCTAAGCGTTAGTTTTTCCTCATCTGTAAAATGGAGATAATAATATATATTTCATAGGTTGTTGCTGGAACTGAATGATTATTAACACATAAAATTCCCAAACACAATGCTTTTCATGTAGCAGCCAATGTATATTAGCTGTTAGTATTATATTCTTAATTATTTTCTTCAATATTTTTATTAGGAGCTGATCTCATGCAAAGTCAGCAATCAGATGTATAGTGTGACTCCAGTGCGCTATAAAGAGCCCCTTTGCTAAATACATATTTTCTACTAAGATGCCCCAAATCCCTCCCTTTAAGAGATTTTTCTTTGGGTTATACATTACTCTCTTCCTAAAGTACATTTTTACAAAGGGAACATGATTGGATTAATGTGATAGTATCTGTGCATATGAGTTTAACAGATCCTTTTTTACTAGTACATATGATGCAAGACAGGATGAAGTTTCTAGTGGCCTAGAAAGTGAGTTAACCATAAATGGGAGGATGAGACAGTGCTTACATACCAGGGACTCTTCCACATATGTCCTAGTACATTGCTTCTTCCCAGCAGACTATGCTGAATTCTGCACTGCCCTCATCTGCAGCCTGCATCAGATCCCTAGAGAGACAATGGTCAATCCTGGAAGTCCACATGAGAGGAAAAATGCTGGAAAGCAACAAAATCTCCAGAGGAGGAAGGGATGGTAATAAAGGAATTTAGAAGTCACATAACATAAGAACAAGGTGCAGACCTGGGATAAATTCAGAAAAAAAAAAGACCAGGGAAGACAGGACAGAAAAATAGATATGAGAGGGATGGAGAGATAATAAGGCAAGTAAAGACCACTAGAAGGGACTCGAAGAGTTAACAAGGTAAAACTAGAGAGCCAGAAGAGACTCACAGTTAATAAGTTAATCAGCTGAAGCTCTGAAGGCCAGGAATAACTTGGAATGTCCAAATATTACCCAGATAACGAAAAGTATCCAAGCACAGCCCACGACTTCATTGTGTCAACTAGATCATGCCATTGTAAGATATACTTTAGCCTGCTAAAAGATTCAGCTTATTCTCTAACATAAGCTATATGCTGTTTCTCGTCCTCCTCCAGCCCCTAATCAAGTCATTTTGTAACCAGGGCAGGAGACAAGCATCATGGTTAACTTTTTCTGCCTATGATGAAAAAAGCCCAGAGATAAACAGCGTAGACAGAACAGGAAAGATTCCATCTTAAAGCTAAGATTCCATTTTAAAAGCCAGGAAGTTAGGAAGTAAGATTCCTAACATACTATTTAGCAAACAGACCATAACTCAGCCCACCTTGGGGGCAGGGCAGGCGGTCTTGATTGATATGTTCCCAGAGGGAAGGGGCCATCCTGGGGAGGAACCAGATTAGTAAATTTCTTGTTTTAAATTTGCAGAATGACCTGGAAAACTGTAAGAGAGGAGAGGAGACACGGTGTCTCTCACCAGAGATAAGCATCTTGAGACCACTGGACAAGTTTATACCCCCGGGCCCTTTGAAAACTTCTTAAAAGAGGGAACCCCCAACCTTTCAGGGCGCCTTCTCTCTGAGGATACTCACACTTTCTAAGTGCGTAACTTCAAATAAAACTTTTACTCTGCTTCACTACTGTGTCTCTGCCCTTCAAATCTTTGTTGCAGCGGGAACAAGAACCGAAGGAAATAAACTCAACCCCCCTTACATTTTAAATATGGGAAGGATTATTCCAAAGTGTGGGTAAAATTGTAATATTTCCAGAATCTCTTGCCTGGCTTTAGTACATCTGTGTATCAATAGGTGTTTCAAGGGGTGGAGAGAATTAGTCCATCTACTTATCAATAGGTAATCCCAAGGGTGTGCGAGGGTTTATCTAGACTGGAGCGGTTGGGCAGAGCACTGCTGCGGCAGCCTGGTGAAGAGAGAGACAGGAGGACTGCTTGTAAGACATAAACAGGTTTCTTAACTTTATTTCTCCCTCTGACTGATTTCGGTTTTAGAGGTATTTTGCCCCGGGATTTTCCCCCCAGAGTTGCACAAAGGCACCATGAAACCTTTCAGGATTCCAGGGCAGTCATTCACTTCTTCTTCTAGACTCTCTATAGTTTTCTTTGCTGACATTTATTATAACAAAACCTGATTGTTTATGCCTTTTTTTCTCATTAGATTTTAGTTCCTTGAGAGCTGGGACCATGTCTTCTTTACCTTTATGTTCTCATTTTTAAAATAGCAGTTGGCATATAAATCTGTTTGTTGAGTGAAAAACCAACTTCTTCTGTATAACATCAAAGAGCAGAACTAACACCATGAGTGTAATTCTGAGAGAGATTCCGACTCCATAGCATGAAAACATCCTTAATTCTAGATCCATATGTCAGTTTATGTTAGAACTCACTGAAGAAGCATCAGTGACTCTTCCTTAAGGAATGCGGGACCTTGCACTTGATTGGGAGGTTACCTTAGTGACTGTTAAGATTAGTTCAGGCTTTAACATTTTTACTTGGGATAAATAGCCCCTAACTGTCATCCCTGATATTTTATTTCCTCTATGATCTATCCTGCACATTTCTTTAAAAATTGTCTTGCTAAAGCACACATATTCTATACCTCTTGAAAAACAGTTTTATCTCATTGCCAACACCAGCATTTGCTAAAGAACACCTTTGTAGAACGATAACGCCATGGGATGGTCAGCAAATAATGGATCCAAATATAAGATAAATTAGCAAAATGCCACATTCCAGTACTCTTAGACATAGTATCCCTAAACATGTTACAGAGACATTGGTATGACCCAGATAAGGGGCAATTTCAAATCGATTTTTTCTAGTCTTATCTTAACCCAGGACAATGTTTTCTTTTTATTTCAACATCATCCACACAGTGCCCATATTTTTCTCCTACTGTTTTGGGGGCTCAAATGTTCCCATACTGTGACCTCTCAGTGAGCTTAATGGGGCGAAGAGGAGGACTGAATGAGGGGTGCAGAATCCCTGCAGGACATCAAGCAACACTTACCAGCCTTCTAGGCCGACCATCTAGGTTTGCTGTGACTTCACATCTGACAACATGGATAAAAGCTTGATGGACCATGTCCACAAAGTTCAGAGGTACTCTTTCTTCCAAAAGTAACTAACTTTCTCCACCCTTCCTCTTCTCTCCACATAGGCCCTTTACTCTCCTTCTCTTGGTGAAGCACATCTCCAAGACACCAAAAGTTAGCATCTGTAAACCTCAATGAAGGATAATAAGGAACTGACCAGCAGTGGGGAAAGCTAACATCAAGCAGAGCTATCAACACACCATAGGTGACACTGCTGGGACCCTGCCATCAGGCAGATGCACCTAGCTCACAGCTGCTGTGAATGTTGGCTGCTGATGGCCCACAGCTGTCCTCTTCCCAGATAATTAGCCTATGTGGAACTAAAGCCACGAGGTCAGGGGTTAAACCCCTCTTTATTCCTTCCTCTAGGTAACCAGTGACTGACTGACACAAAGATACAAAGGACCAGGCTCTTGCCTCAAATCAGGAACAACTCTGGTTCAGTCTATGCTCCAGAACTCCAGGTAGGATCAGACTAAAGCTAGATTCTGTGGGACCACATCTTTGCTTAACTTCCTTCCCTTTCTAGCTCCTCTCACATCCTTTCACTTAAGAGCACTCAATCAATAAATCAGCCCAAATTCCTGTTTCAAGCTCTGCTTCTTAAAATCCAACCTAAGACAATCTCCAACGATCCTTTAGAGGATTCAATTCCTCCCAAATTTTGAATCATTAAAAATAAGTTCTCATGGTTGTCCCTTTCTTCCATCACATATCTATCTTTACAGCCATCATAGCTCATAGAGCAATGTTCATTGTATTTCCGTAATGAAGAACTCTGCCTTAGCTCCTCCAAATAGAACCAGCTTGTTGGAATATCTTCACAGGTCACTGCTTCTCCCAATTGCTGAGGAATATATAAGTATTTGAAATTATGACATAATATCAAATGTAGTAATCCATATATAATATTTATATTTGCTCCTATCATCATAATTCCTAGAGGTCTTTTTAGCTCTATGTATACATGCATAAATTTTTAGCTACCATGTATAAATACATTCAGTACTGATGCAGTAAGCTCTCTCACCCAGAGTTCTTTATTTGTTTTATCCTACATGGTTTGGTTTTTTATCAAGTGTATCTGTTTTTCAAGAAGGGTAATGGATATTATTAAAAATGGCATAAAACTAAATATGATTTACTCCCAGAGAAATTAACATTTAAACAAAAGGGTACTGACAAGAAGCCTACATGTCAGAACATGTAGCAGGGAGTCACTCCAGCTGGGAGGGTGTGGGAGACTGAGAAAGAGCGGTCTGCGTGTCACTTCAGAAAAATGCACAAAAAGTTTTGAACCAGCCAATAAAATTAAGCCAAATGTAGAGAAAGCCTAACATGGATATAACTAGCTAAGGCATGGGAAAGGATGTGAACCCTGCAGTGCTCAGCCAATGGAGAACCAGGGGAAGGACTCCCATGCTAAGGAATAAACTGCTTGTTGTAAGCCCCTGAGTGTGCCTGCTCACCAGACACCCAATCCTGCGAGACCACCATCAAAGCCTCGCTCTGCTGTTCTTTTACTCCATGTCCACTTTTTAAGTTCAGACCAGTGAGTGCATTTCTCACAGGTACCATAATCCTTGAGTGCTCGTTGGTATATAACTTTTATATTTGACAACAGCTTGGCTGGTTATAAAAACTTTGCATAATAATTTTTGTCATTACTCTATGCAATTTCTCCCCTGTGTTCTGGTATTGAATTCTGCCATGAAGATTTCAGACCAGTTTGCTTTTTCTGCCTGGAAACCCATAGGCACTTTTATTTATATTCTTCAGGACATGTTTCACATCAGCTTTTCTTGGAACACAACAGGACTTTTGTTGTTGACATGAAGATTCAGGTTTTAACTGATTTCAGGAAATGGTCTTTCATTGGATACCTCACATTTTTCTGTGCTATCTTACTCTTTTCAGGGGTATCATTGATCATAATTATATCTCCTTTGTCTGACTTCCATATCTAAAAATTATCTGTTATCTCTTTTGTCTCCAGTTCTTCAGTTTCCATTTCTTTTTCTGATTATCTCAAGCTTTTCTTCTATACCATAGATACTATTTTCATATTTTTAAATTTTTTATATTTTAATGTGGTTATACTTTTTAATACATTTATCTACCATTCCATCTTTTCTTAAGAGCTACCTCTTTGTCTTCTCAATGAGATGTGTGCCTTTTAACTTAATCATTGACAGCCTTTGTTTAATAGTTTACATTCACTTTATCTTAAAGTATGAAGAATATATCATTATTTCATTTTCTTCTTCAGTTCCTTTTATGGCATGTTATCACATTTGCCTTTTGTTTTCTATGTTCCTCTCCTCTATAGACCTTGGTTCATTTTCTTTCTGCTCATTGAGCTTTTTGGGTAAAGGAAAGTTCTATCCAAACTTGTGATTTGCCCATAAACAGAGGGCAGTGTGCACAAAGCATGGGCTGGAGAAGACAGCAGTGTTCACTTGCGTATGTCATCTCAAAACACTTTCATACCCAATTGGTCACATTTTCTATTTGGTTGCTTGGTCCTCCAAAGGTTTCAGCACCTCTTGGTTCATGGTCAAGCCCTGTCTCACCCATTCTCTCTTCCATGATTTGTGGTTAGTTTTTATCTCTTCAAGGGATTCTGATGAGCAGGTTTAGAGAATCCGTTATACTTTGAAAAGAATGGTTTGGCTATTGGCATACTTCTGTGGAGAAGATAGAGTTTCTTCCCTTGCTTTTCTTCTAATCAGCACTTTCATAAAGGGAAGCAAGGACTGCATTTACCCAATCACCTTCTAGTACAGCCCCACTTTCTAGGCAGGGCCCATGCCTCCTCCTGGTGTTCCTTTACCATTCCCTTCACTTTTATTACTTAATGAAGATCTATGTTTACCTGTGGCCTTTCTTACTTTATCTGCTGTCAATCTGCAAAAATATCTACAGGCAAAAGCAGCATCATTCTTGGCAGTAAGTGTCTTGTCTTGAAGCAATCACCTTTATGAAGCAGTCTCTAAGAATGCATTCTGTGCAAATCAGTGATCATCTGTTTTTACTTTATTCATTTTTCTCACCCCTTAGTCATTCACCAAATACTTATTGAGTGCCTCTGATGTGTGTTGGCCATAATAGAAATTGAGAGAAGAAGAAAAAAAAAAGACACTTACCAGCACTTCATAAATCCTCTTGAGATAAACAAAAATGTTTTAAAGAATTTGATGATAGTTTTAGAGGCCCATTTTATTTATTCTGCATTTCTATCATCCATAAATACTATGAGGTGATGATTATCTGCTTTGTTCCTGACCAGGGAAATTGAATTTCATGAGCTACTGATGAGATTGATTTTTCTAAGAAAAGAACATTGGTCAGTTGTTTCAGTATATTTTGCTTTTTTTCTTGATGGGTATATTTTGAAAGTAGAATATATGTACTCCTGAGATTTAAAGGTGTGAGTATTTTTATAATAACCCCACCAAATACATGAAGGAGAATGCAAAATGACTTCATGTAAATCCTGTAGGTAAACTAGTAAGGACATAAAAATGACGTCATGTAAATCCTGTAGGTGAACTACTAAGGATATATTTTACAGACTTCTCAAACAAATCCTTCAATTGCCTGAGTTCTTTGGAGGAAATAGGCCATGTAAAGCCAATAAACATATAAATAAGTAATAGACTATGCAGTCATTGGATAGAAAATAGAAAAGGGGGATGATGACCCACACTAAGGGTCCGAGAAGAACATAGGCTTCTGTTCTGAGGAAAGAAGGAGCTGGGCTGTTAAGGTGCCTCTTTTCTCTGCAGAATGGGGTAGAAGGAAGAATCTGATCAGGGCCTATGATCATAACTATGACTCTGTCCAACTCAAGGACTCAGTTGAAGAAAGTGTTAACTAATAATGAGCTGGGAACTTTGTCCCCTTTAGCTCACCACAGTGCACAGGACTGGAAATTGCTTTGCCAGACACAGGATATCACTGGTGTGTCAGACCTTGGAATCCTTTTTAGATTAAGGTATGTAAAGTGCATAGCACTGACCACTGGATGGCTTAGAGCCAGAGTGCATCCAAATAACCAGTACTGATAAAATAATTAAATAAAGGATAGTACTATGAGGTCTCATAAAGAGTTCTGCAGTGTCAAAACAGGTAAAGTCAGGACAGTATATGGCTAAGATTGAGAAAAACAGTGGGAAATTCAGTGACAGCCAGCCTGAGTTCCTCTGTCCTACATTGGGGAAATGGAAGTTCCTGTGGCCAGGATCCTCACCTGACCCTAAACTACTTAATGATGTAACTGGCCTACTGCTAAGCTATTGCTTCCACACCCGTAGACAATACGCTACTATTGACCGAGTCACTATGTAAAGAGCTCTACCCAGTGCTCTGGGCGGAGGCAGAGATAAAGGAAGATTATAGACCTAGAGACTTTTGGATGCAGATGTGATTCTAGTGCTTGGCCTATCACCGATCACCTGGAGAATAAAGCTGGTATAAACCTTTTAACCCGAAAGCGTTCTGTTGTCATTTCTTGGTCTCACTGAATCCATAGTGAACTTGCCCAGGGCTGAAACCCTCAGGCAAGACACCTACTCACGGAACCTCCTAGAGGCAACCAAACTGGCAGTCTCAGTACCTGACACATGTATATAAATGATTTTTTTTCTTTTATGAAAAGAAAAAAGCTTTGTATCAATGAATGATATTAATTATAAAAAATGTAGATCTGAAAGTAACTTTAGACCTTCCCAAGGACAGTAGGCCTCAAATCTCTTTCACAAGGAAAACTTTTCTTCAAACAGTGTCTTATGTTAAAGACCAGTGGGTTAACTAATAAAACTGGAGGTGCCCAGGGTTCAGGTGGGAGTCCCTGACCACACATGCAGCCTCTGAGTAATCATAGCTGGGTAGACAGAGCTCCAGGGAACACAGTTTGAAAAACAGAGCTGACTGGTATAGCGTCACATAGCTAGTGTCAGAGCTAAAAACTAGAAGTTAAATAACCTGCTTCAATGCCCTACTGTTTAACCAAAACTTTTCAATCTTCAATGAGCACGTGAATCACCTAGAAATCTTATTAAAATTTAGCTTTTGATTCCCTGGGTCTGCAACAGTCCTGAGAGTCTGTATTTTTCACAAGCTGCCAGGTGGTATCAAAGCTGCCGGTCCAGGCATCACACTTGGAAAAACAAGGCTTTATACTTTGCCAGGAGCTGACAAGCATCCTGGAAAGAAATGTAATCTCAAGTATAAACCTTCTTTCTGAAACCATTCACTCAGAATGTCCGTCTTCAATCCTGACTAATCTCTACTTAAAAATGGAAGGGAGAAAATGAGAAGAGGAGAGAGGAGAGAATGTGCTGGCCCAAAGTGGCCCACTAACTGGTCCTTCAAGAATTAATATGCAAATAGGAATGGTTTTTATTAATATGCAAACATTAGGCGAGATGATTTATAAAACCAAGTTTGAAAATCCTGAATTTTTAAAAAAATATCTTGAGGAAGGATTGACAAATGGGATGAGTTCAGGAGATGCAAGGCCGACAGCTGCCTCTAGAAACACTGTCCAGCAGGTGAAGTTAAACCTCGGAATCCCTCCACGTTCTGTCTGTGGCTCCCTCCTCTGGGCCCACACCACCACCGAGCCTGCCCTCTGCAGCCTAGCGCTCACCTCACCCAGTTAGTTGGTACCAGCTTTCCCACCAAGTATCAGTTGTTACCTACCCCTGCTGTCAGACTTCCTACGTGTCTGACCCTAAACTACTTAATAGTTCAAAATAGCCTAATGTGTTTTCATTTCAAGACTGTATTTGCGTTCACATAATGACCTTAGAAACATCAATGCAAATTAGTGATAAAAATATGAGTTAATTATTTCACAGCCTTTCTCACAGTCTTTATTCTCATACCAGGAGGACAGGGGCTGATTCCTCTGAAGCAGGCTCCTACTTGTCCATGAAATGGACAGACCCCTTAAAGACAGGTTACAGTCCTCAAACCCTACGGTTACTCCATGTATGAAAACCCACAATGGAAACTACAGTGAATTGCCATGTAATGAGAATCTCACTAAATCAATGACAAGCATACAGGATGCTTTAAAGTTAGTTGAGAAACGGACCACATTTTGAGAAGCTGATGAGTAATTGATTGTATCAGACTTTATCCACCAAAGTCACTGTGACTACAGCGTAAGAAGAGGAAAAGACTTCCTGTCCCCGCTGACAGCATCAGTATGCAAATCAATCACCTGGCTTTCAAAAATTCCTGCAATAGATTCTACCTAAATGTTCTGCTCCTTCGAGTGCTGAATATCAGTAGTTCGTGGAAACAAAAAATGTCTTAAAAAGTCCAATAATTTATTTATAGACAGTTCTAGTCCATTTATATTTTTAAATGAGACACTGTGAGTTTAATGTGGTAAACCAGCTTAAACTATTTAAACGCCTATGTTGGTATTGCGTTCTCATAATTTGGCGAAGGACAACCAAAGCACTTGAATAATGAGAGGCATTTTCTCCTCAGTACTACATTAAGTAAAAGCAAATCCCCAACTTCTCATCCTGTTTCCATGGGAACCTTCTTTCCATGGGAAAGAGACAGTCTGATAGAAGGCATTTCCCCTGGTGTACAAATTTTCCCCCTTCTCCTTGAAATATATTTCTGATTGTTGTCCAAAGGCTAAAGAGGAAGTGCTGAGAAGCAAGTGATCATCTTTGCTCCTCTTCTCCACGTGAGAGAGCTGCAGAAGTGGCTAAAACAGAAAACAGCAACACCTCATCACAGCAGGGCTGGAGGAAGGACTGGTGGGAAGAATGGACTTTGAAGGAAAAAAAAATACCTTAATGAATCTGTCTGGCTTGAGATTTGGAGATTAAATTTGAATATCTCAACTCCATCTCCATTATTTCCTCTGTTAAATCGTGTGCATTGCCTGCTCCTGCCTGTTGTAGCCAGCAGCCTGACAGGGCAGTGTCTTCCTCCACCCCCACCATCTTTAACCAGAGTAGAATCATTCGAGTTACTTTTGTTCCCTGGAACAGCTGTTCTCTAAGTGTTGTCCAGCAACATCAACACTACTTTGGAATATGTTAAAAATGCAAATTCTCGGGCTCTGCCTCAAATCCACTGAATCAGACTCAGGAGGGCCCAGCAGTGTGTTTTAACAAGCCCTTTGGGAGGTTTGAATGCATACTGTGGAGTCACCCATTACATACCTGTGACCAGGGACTTGTGGGGACATGTGGACTTTAAATTGGAGGTAAGTGACCCTCAGCACATAGGGAAAGGTGGCTAGAATTCATGTCGCATCCACCTATACTAAGAGAGGTCCCGAATATCCAGGGGATACTTAATATTTCATGCTAGAAAGAGGATGATGTGAAAGGTGGGGCTATAAGGGGTTGTGCATTAGATTATATAATTTTTAAAGTAAAAACATCAAACTATTTATTTTATCATTTTGGACTTCTAGAGCATAACTGTACTGGGGACAACCTCTGGTTTCAAATGGTGACGACTAAATAAGCAAACATTCAGATACACAATATTTGAATTTGGACTTTTCAGGGTGCCTGCTGCACTACTTTCTACCCATCTGTGGAAATAGACTCCTTTATATGCATCGAAATCAGCATTTTTAGGAAAAATAGAACCGGAATGCATCGCACCAAAAGGTCTTTCTATAAATGTTTTCCTCAATAAGCTGCCTACCTCTCTGCTTGTCTTGCCTGCTCTGGCTGGAACACCACACAGAGAAGAGGTGCCCATTGCAGAGGTGCTGAAAAGGGATTCTGGACAAACTAGAAGCCCGAGACTCAGGATCTCAAAGTCTTCTTCCAGTGCTAAATCTCTTATCTCAGACCAACCAGGTTCTGGGAAGACATGGGTTATCATTCTCAACATTCACTCTCATCACTAAAGGTTATGGATTTAGAAGCTGGAAAGTAAATAAAGCAATATTTTTCCTAGGATAAAATTGGGAATTGTCTTATGACTAGATCCTCACTCTGAAGAGGCTTCTTATTTCTTGCCTCTTTCTCCTTAAGGGGAAAGCAGGCAGAAAAAGAAGATCCAGTTATTTGAAAAGTCTCACACCTAGAGTCCAGTTAATCAAACATCTGCTGAATTATACTGTAGCGTACTGTATAATATTGCCTAGGCACAATTTGCTTTTCCTTATTACCAGCAATGAGTAAACCCGCTGGGTACTGTTTGGGAATAAGGCCATGAGACTTTGTAGGTCCTTTTACTGTTATTGAGAATTGGGGCAAATACTCTAATGAAAACCTGTACCTGCTTTACTCCTGCCCACGCATGGAACAATTTATACCTTCCATGGCAATTGAGTATACAAATGCATTATAAATATTTTTTCAAGAAAAAGTCCCACATTTTCTTTTTCATGTAAGCTATCTATATGTTTAACCTGAGGAGCAATTAACAACATATGGAAACCCCAAGTCTTGGTCAAGGACCCTGCAGCCTTGCCTTGTAGAATGCAAGTATTCCTAACCTATTTAGGGAAGAGTATTCCTAACCTATTTATCCTTTTATTTAAGGCTTTGCTCTTTGCTCCTTTGAGCAATTGATAATGGGACTAAGGCCTAGAGAGGCTCCAGTAGATGCCATAATCATATGCACTCTCTGCTTCCTTAGCCCAGGGAAGGAGCATGAACATCTCTGTCTTTGGCTGCAGCTGATAGCTGGGAAGTCCCCTGCAGCTGCTCAGCTGACAGCTGTGAGCACACCCCTGTGTGCGCTCTCAGTCAGGTGGGCAAGGTCAGTGTGAGCCTCAGGACCATGCAGAACATGGATGGCTTCCATCTTCAGGCAAAGACAAAACATTGCAGGTTCATGTTCCGCTATGGTTTGGGCACTGCATTTAACTGAGAATTAACATGACTGCATAGCAGCTTTTCTGTCTCCGTATCTGAAATTCCCTTCTCATGATGAGTAAAAGGACCAAAGAGTGAGAGTCACACCTCATGAGGCCAAAATAGCCCTGGTGTCCTCCTGCTCTACCTGCTCCACCTCCTCCTCCTCCTCTTCACTTAAAAGGCACCACAGGTAGTGAAATGCAGCTCCCTGAACTGGCAAATGTTCAGTCAATGACCGCCTTTTACATCATCCCTATCTTTCACTTTCTCCCCAGTGACATCAGAGGCTGGGCAGAGGTGTGGGCAGTCCTCGGTGTGGAAGTGCCGCCAAGCAGCCCCGTGCCTGCGCTAAGCACACTGCTGCACAGGTCTGCTGGCACCTGGGAAGTCTGCGTGTCTCCGAAGGAACCTAACCCGGGTCTAAAAGTGCTCATGCTTTGCCACTGGTGACTTCATATTCTCAAAGTCCTGCACTAAGGAGAAAACTGGTTAACTTATGAAATGTAAAAGGAAAATACTATATTTTTTATGAGCATAGCCTTATGCTGAAAGGGAAGGGGAAATTTTCACCTTTATCTGTGACCATGGTTCTTCAGGGACTATGTTCAACACTTTTACATACAGTAGTGCAATGAACACTGTAGTAATTCTCCCCATTTCACAGATGGGGAAACTGAGGCCACAGAATTTGTGCATCTTGTCAGGTTTGTCTGAAGCATACCAGGCTCTGCAAAGAGTGAATAAAAGCATAAAGCGCAGTTCCTATGTGATTGAGTCAGTGAGACAAATTGGCACCCATGAAATTATTAAGTCCTGAGGTGTGTGGGGATGGTGGGCTGGCAGGATATTTTAGGAACAATGAGAACTCAAACTGTGAAAGGAGAAGGGAATCAGGTGGGCCTCATAGAGACAGATCCTCCCCTTTTCCAGCTCACTAGACTAACATCAGGGTTCACTTATTCAGAATAAGATCATCTGGATTCGGTTTTACAAAAGACTGGAGCTTTACAAAAGGCAGGAGCAGCCTTTCTATGCTGTCTACTTATTTCTGTACTGTTTCCCAAATAAAAATAACTATATCATTGGTATGTTCAAAGACAGCAACCCCTTCAGAGTAATTATGAGTATCAGCTCCACAGGTGCCTGGACATTCTTACAGATAATCCCTTTAACTGCTACTTCTAAAAGTAAATGATTGGATATAACCTTTTCTAGCCAAGGAGAAAATGTATTGAAAACTTCTCATTTGGAAACCACACGGAGCAAGAAGCAATCTGAAGCTCACGGACAATGTGTGGTGGGGTGACCCCATCCTGCCTGGGGTCCTCTTGCTGGTTCAGGGTCACTCCGCGGGTCAAATCTGCAACAGATCTTTGAGTTGCTGTGTGGTTGGGGAGCCGATGTGTGTGAAGAGCTGATGGAGGTTAATTCTCATTGTCTCCACTTACAGCCGATGATTATACAGCATTTATACCAATAATGGAGTTCAATTAGCCAGCTTATGCTACAGAAGCTGAACTCAAGTCCGGTGAAATGTCTAACTCTCGGGTTTCTTTGAACTTCCTTGACCCCAGCTCAGGCATTTACAAACATGTTTTTCCCCTGCTGTACTTTCAGAGGCCTGTGTTCAAAAATAGCCAGTCGTTCCTTTCCAATTGTTTCTAAATTGCTTTTTTTTAACTGCTCATTTTAGTGCAAGAATAAATGTACAAATGTCAAAAGTCTGCTCTCACAGTCCTGTTTGTCTTTAACACAACATTCTAGGGCCCATTTAAGGAACTTGGTCTGTGTTCTATAAGCATGTCTTAATCGAGGCTCAAGTTCACACCAATGCTTTCTTGGAGTCACATGGATTTTGGGCAGTTTCTTTGCACAGAAGGATGTTCAAGGCTAAGTATAGAAAACAAGTAACTATTTTTTGAAAATCACTATGCATTATAAAATACAAATATTATATAAATATATCTACATCATGTATATATATTATATATATAGTATGTTTATATATATATTTTTACATTTGGTATAAGGTTGACTCACTAGTCCCCACTCTCACCCCCTCTATATTTTCCACAAAAGCGACCCCTCTCTAAGCCTTATAACCCTGGTGCACCAAACACCCCTCAACCATTGAACGATTTAACACTCTCTGTGTCTCATACATTAAACAAAATAAGCCCTTTGGTACCTGTAAGTAAGAAGACGCGTTGATAAATTCAAATTAATAACTACAAAGAAGTCCCGGGTCTATTTTTACTTAATTTGAGGGTGAGGGTAGAATGGTCACTTCACCACAGGCCACACAATAATATTCTCCACTGTGAACCTCCTGGATTATCCATACTGGAGAAAATCCTAAAGGTAAATAGCTGAAAAACTAATGAACATCTCCAAGAACAGTGAGAGGTAGCGATAAGGACCCTAAATCAGCTGAGCGCCTGCTCTGTAGCGGCAGGCTTAGTATGTTAGTTCTATGAGCCCATTTAGCTTTCGCAGCAAGCCCGTGAGGCCTGGCCGTCTTCATTTTCAGATGAGGGGACCAAAGTTGAGAAAAAAAACAGCAAAAAGTCAAAGGCCAAACAATTTGTAGCAAATTCCAAATTTATATCCAAGTGGTGAGACTAAAACACATGCTCTAGCCATTCCACCATCTGGTCCTCAAGGCCACCAGGCCAGGGAATAATTGTGGGCGACTTCTGAACACTGCCTCACAGCTCCTGAAGACCTTTCTTCTTCCCCCACCCTTCCTTCTCTGTGTCTTGCTGCATTTCTTGCATGTCCCTCTCTTGACCAAGTCCTTACCACCCCTATTCACTTATTCTAAGGCACAGAATCAAAGTGTTTAGGTTTTTAAAGATCACATGTGTTCCTTCCATAAAACAAATAAAAGAACAAACAAGCAAGCATCAGAAGGGGAATATTTATATTTCTTTAAATATTACATATGAAATACAGTCCTTATTATACATAATACACATGCTTGTAACTTTTCTGCATTCCTAAATTAGCATTGAATAGCCTTCACCAAAGGTTTTCTTCAAATAGCCTATACGGTACTGCCCTCATTATCAGCCAGTCATCTGGATTCATAAAGAAAGTGGCCTTGACAGGAATTCTGTCATCACCTTATTATTCCATTCACTCCCACAGACATAGACATGGGGGCTCACTGAGCTGGGGGAGCTTTCTAAAGCCCTCGGCCACCACCTTCGTTTCACCTGCAAGCATCCAGCATGGGAGATCTATTTACAGCAGGGACTTTGGAGAAAAGCAAATCAGAATTTAGGTTCTAGTTCTTCTACTCTCCAGCCATGTGACCTTGTACAAATTAACTGATTTCTTTGAATTACAGTTTCTTCATTCATCATATATGCTAAACAGTAAAAAAGAAAAAAAACTCTTCTTCACAGGGTTGTGTAAGGCAGCAATAAAAGCAATATTATTTAAGTATTTGGCTCATAGTTAGAACTCAATAAATCTTCATAACAATTACAATTTGTCTTAGTCAGGAATTATCTGGTTGATATGTTTGTCAAAAACAAAAGCGTATTGAATGTAGTTAAGACCACAGAGAGAGCTCACCGGAGGACTATGTGGGTATCTGGCAAAAAATCCACAAAGGATTGCTGGGTGTCTGGGAACACTGGACGAGGGAGGAGTAGATGGAGGTGACTTCTCCATCAGGCCCTTTATTGTCATTATCATCACTGGAGGCAGGGAGAAGACCAGAATGAAGATGTTCTGATTCCAGCCTGGTGAGCTATGCTTGACATTACAATCCGGTATTCTCTTTCAGGACACCTAAGCCCTGTGAGAATGTTAATCCATACAAAGCTTTGCATTCAAATATTTATAGCAACATTTTTCATTTATAGTAACATTTTTCAAGCCCAAAACTGAAATAACCCTAATGCCTCTCAATCGGTGACTGGATAGACAATTGTGGTATATTCATACTTTGGAATGCTACTCAGCAATAAAAAGGAATCAAATATTATTATACATAACAACATGAGTACATCTCAAAAACATTATGCTAAGTAAAAGAAATCAAATGCAAAGATCACACATTGTATGGTTCTTTTTGTATGGAATTCTAGAAATGGCAAAATCATAGTGACAGAAAACAGATCAGTGGTTGCCTGAGGATAGGAATAGGGGTTGAGGTGGGAATTGAAGGTAAATGGACACGAGGCAACTTTCTAAGGTGATGGAATTCTTATATTGTCATGAGAGTGAAGCTTTCCTGACTGCATACAATTACAAAAATCCATCAAACTGTATGTTAAAATGGATACATTTTATTGTGCATAAATTATACCTCAGTAAAACTTTTTTAAAAGCTAAGAAGGAAGGAAAGAAGGAGAGAGAGAGAAAGAGTGAGAGGCAAAGAGGGAGAGAGGAAAGAAGGGAGGAAGGGAGGAAGGGAGGAAGGGAGGAATGGGGGAAGGAAGGAAGGAAGGAAGGAAAGATGGAAGGGAGGGAGGGTGGGTGGGAGGAAGGAATGGAGGAAGGAAGGGGAGGAGGAAGGGAGGGAGGAAGGGAGGGAGGGTGGGTGGGAGGAAGGAGGGAGGGTGGGTGGAGGAATGGAGGAAGGAAGGAGGGAGGAAGGAGGGAAGGAAGGAAGGGAGGGAGAGTGGGAGGGAGAGGGGAGGAAGAAAGGGAGGGAGGGAGGGAGGGAGAGGGAAGGGAGGAAGAGGGAGGGAGGGAGGGAAGGAGGGAGTGGAGGAGGAGGGAGGGAGGGAGGAGGGAAAGGAAGGGAGGGAGAGTGGGGAGGAAGAGGGAGGGAGGGAGGGAGGGAGGGAGAGTGGGAGGAAGAAAGGGAGGGAGAGAGGGAGAGTGGGAGGAAGGAAGGAAGGAAGGAAGGGAGAGAGGGAGGGAGGGAGGAAGGAAGGAAGGAAGGAAGGGAGGGAGGCAGGGAAGGAGGGAAAAGAAGAAGAAAGATCAAAGATCCAAAGAGTCATCTACAAATTCTACATGCCGTTTTTTCCAGATGCATCAGCATGTATCAGTTACTACCTTAAAGGAATATGCTCTCACTACTAATAAAAACTTTTTATTAAGCACTCACCATATGGCAAGAAGTACGCTAAGTGAATCCTTTATATGCAATCCTGAACTGAATTCTCACAACAACCCTGCAGGCATAAAGGAGTAACTTGCCTAAGTAACTGCCAAGTGGCTGTTATTGTCCCCATTCCAGATACTAAGAAGTGGTTGTTCATACCAACTAATTTCCTCGCTGAGAGTGCCCAGCTAGTCAGTGGCAAGGATGGAGTCCGACCAACGTCTGATTCCCAAGCTTCTGTTCCCAACAGCCTCCTTTTAAGATTGAATTCAATATTAAAACTAGATATTTCCTCAGACCATAATCATCCTATTGGTTAAAGGAGAGGAAAATAAACTAAAATACAATGAAATTGAGTTTTTAAGCCAATATCCATGTTTTCAGAGGCATGCTCTTTCTGCCATTAAAGAGAATCCTTGGTTAGTTGAATCATGTCTCCTATTATGGAGACTATTTGTGACATACATATCACATATGTGTGTATATATACCACGATTTGTATATGTATATATATATATATATATATATAAACACATACATACATTTACATATATATAGTGTGTGTAGGTGATTTCCTGGTTTGCATGGTATGTTTATATGAGTCAGAATGTTTAAAAAATTATTTCAGAAAAATATCCAATGAAAACTGAATAATTCAGGTCCACTGGAGCCCAACTCAGAAACCACTGCAGAATGCTAGTCAACTGACATTTAAGTTGAGGCCCACTTTGTAGATCATATACATGGAATTTAAAACATTTGGCAGCATGTGTCACTAGACTTGAAGGTACTTAGTCTGTACCGTTAGGGTGAATTACAATGTAAGACAATTATTGTCTAATTGGAGGGGAGGAGAGTTATCTTTGTATTATCTATCAACAACAAATGAGTATTTAATGAGTCCCTGCCCTGAGCTGTGGCTGCATACTGTTTTGGAACGAAAGTAGAATGAGGCATAGAACTCATTTTAAGGTATCTTGCTATATAATTGCCCAGAAAAAAAATTACCATGCATGAAATAGACACAATTAAATACTACGCTCTATGGTTCTGAGTACAGCTACCATGTGAGTTCACAGTGAAGGAAATGAGTGTGAGCTGGAAGATGCAAAGAAGGGTGGCAAGAGAGGGTGGCAGCAAAGAGAACAGGATGAAGAGGCGGGCAGCCAGGGTACGAATCCCAGTTGAGTGACTTAACTAATAGCTGTGTTACTAGGCAAGCCACTCCTTTGTGCCTTAGTTTCTCCACTTGCAAAATGTACAACTTCCTTATATATAAGGTCCATATAAAAGTGCTACAACATAGTACCTGACATGTGCTCAGAAGAGTGGCAAGCACACTGGCAGGTTTTCATGAGTATTAGCTATGTTGTTATTCCATAAGTGGGAATTAAGGTGAAACTTAAAACTCAATTAAGATTTATGAAAGAAAAAAGAAAAGTGGAATGGGTGCTCTTGGGAAAAGCAGTAACATAGGGAATGGCATGGAGACTGAGGAACAGTGAGGAAAAGGGCTTAATTGGGGAGGAAATCCATTTTACATAAAGAAGGGATGGGAAATGATGGTGAGGTCAAGTGTGATGAACTGTGGATGACCTTAAAATCTGGGAAGAGAAGGCAGATTATATGCAAGAGCAATAGAAAATTGATTTGGTTCTTCAATAAGGAACTTCTCAAAAAAACAAATTTGTGTTTAAAGAAAATTCATCTCATAGCAACATATGAGATGAGTTGGAAATAGGAAGTGACACAGGAAAGGAGAATAAATAGAAGGCTATTAGAAAATCCTGCATATTTCAACAAAATTCTAAAACTTAAGCCTGAGATAAGAGAGTGAGAAATCTACACAATCATGAGGACCCACACCAGTCCCTAGCTTTAGAAGGACTTTAACTTCTTATTGTGACCACAGGGCGGGAGTAGAGCCTGACTCTGCAACAAAGACAAAGAAAATAGGGGATTCGCTTTACTACATTTGGTTAAAACATTATCTGTTCTGACAATCAAGGTAAATTCCTCACTGCTTGTCATTCTTTTCCCCCTCAAAGGCATTCTGAAATATATTAGGGACATTCTATAGTCCCCCAAAACTACATAAAAATAGAAACTGATGAATAATTGTAAAAAGAAGAAAAAAGCTTTCCAGTGTCTCATATTTCATGGTACAAAGTCTGACAATATCCAGCCTAAAAGAAAACAACAGGACAGCTCCGTGGGTCTCGGCAGGCTTTACAGTCGCCTGCAGCACTCTGAGACCGTCCCTGTCAGAATGACATTCCTGTGTGACAGTTTCACTTGCCTTATCTTACACCCACTCCCCCTCCTTCCCCAAAAGCACTAGTAATAAAACAATATATTATTTGGGCCTTGAGATCCTTCTTCCCCTTTCTGGATATCCTCTTTTTCTCAGACTCAGGGCATTTGTTCCAGTATTATTTATATTCTACAGAGTGAGTCTCAATTCAGTATTCTAAAACCCAAAACCAACCCCTTCAAGGTATAATATGATATCAGGATGAAAGTATTTGAATTTCTCAACTTATTAAAAGAAACCAAATAAATTATTACAGTCTATCAAAACTCCCAAACATAAACCCTAGTAATAAAGTACATAAATAGATATTATTGATCAAACTAAGCCATTTTTTCACAGTCATTTTTAGGACAAACCTCTCCCATTGTCACATAAAGCCACTGTCACAGGAGCTTTTTTACCCCAAAGCAAATGTCACCAGATGTACTGAATTACATAAGTCCCTCCTTTTATAAAGTTGGGCAAGTAAGTCTAGGAGCATGCAGAGCATCCATGTGATGTGGCGTGTGTGCTGTTGGTGATTTTCCAGACTCACTGCAGAGGGTGCCTGCAGCCGACAACATCTTCAACAGAAGAGCGGTGCCAATTAAATTCAGTTCTAAAGCTCTCATACATCTATTTCTAGAGCCCTCTTTATACTTCGCACACACGTGCACGTGCACACACACACACATGCACATCCACACTTTATGTTGCCTTTTGTCACTCCAAAGGCCCACACTGTAGCCAGGGCCCTGGCCCATCCTATACTGTACCATTCCCAAATCCTCCTGTGTTCCATTCCCTTTCTCTCCTAGGCAGAATTCACGTTTCTGTCTGACTTCAATTTGGAAAGAAATCATATATTTAACATTTTCGAAACTTTGCAGTAAAGTATGAATCACCAGGTGACGGACAGAACCCTCTCAGGTGTGTCTGAATTGTAATACAGGCTTCCATTCACTCAAAGGACTTTCCACTTGGTAGACTGTGTGGGAAGTTATTTTGATTATAGTGTGTTCCCAAGTCCCTCCAGCAAAGCACCCACTGGAGACAGAGGGCGCAGTCAGCTGGCATTCTAATTCTGAAAGAAAACAACTCAAAATGTAGTTTATGTAGCTAACTCACTAGTTTTGTTTAGAATAAGGACAAGTAGTTTATTATTTACCATGGCTTGGATTCTCTCGCTTTAGCTTTGTCATAACTAAAGCCCACTAATTATTTTTTTTTAATTTTCACAAAAGAAAGCATATGCCTACATATTAGTACCCCTCTTTATATAATAGTCATATTCATGAACTAATGTCATTTGTATTAAAATTCCCTAAATAGCCATCTAGTTTAAATGCTTGAAAAGTGCTTTTAAAGGCACTCTTGAGTACAGAATACACACACATGCACAAGCACACAAATTCTCATATGGATTCCAAAAAGTTTTGTAGAATTTGGTCTTACTTTTTTCTCATATCAGTCATACCCTCACTTTAATGATGTTTGACCAGATGGAAAGACACCTTGTTCATCAATTCTCCCCCACTATGCTTTAGGAGTGAATGTGGACTTCTGAGTAATATTTTATCATATGTCACCTGAGCTATAGCTTCGTGGGCATGAGAGTTACAAAATGAAATTGAACCGCTCCAGCACCGAAGCCATAAGCAAGATGACAGATATTGATTGTGCCCTAAGATGTAATGTAGGCACCTAATGGGGCATAGTAATGTACAATGAATCATTAGAATATTATTTTAAATTTTCCATTCACCTAGGGGATTGCTAAAGGGGTAGTTCACCTTCAAGTCACTTCTGCCTCCCCATACCAGGGCAGCACTTGATAGAGGTCATTGAGAGTATGGTAAATTCTTAGAAGCTTTGGGAAAATTAGTGACTATTTTCTACTTCCAGGGAGCAGATGTCCATATTACTGAAGATTAGGAATCTTTAAAAAATTCTTTAAATGCATCCTTGTTAGTCAAAGCTGGAAGATTCACCTGAAAGAAATAGCCTCTAACAATCCAAGAGCATGATAAACAGCGAGCATTTATTGAATGCTCACCATTACTACTGGAACAAGTACCTCATGTGCACCATTTCCCTAATGTTCACAACAACCCTCCGAAGAGAAGGCTGTCATTATCTTCATTTTGAGATAACAACTGAGACATATGGAAGGTAAGGAGCTAGACTGAGATGGTCATGCAGCTAGTAAATGGTAGAGCCGAGATAAAAACATAGACTTTTTATGTGTGCGGGCCACCCACTCTTCATTGTATATAAAAGAAATGCCATGAAACCTGAAGTCACTCATTAGGAAGTTAAGTGACTGCTCGTCTTGTAACTACCGTTCTTACTCTGAACCAGGTTGCCTGGACCAGCCTCCTGATCACAGCTATGAAGTGCATGAGGAATCTTTCGATGCCCTTTCTGTGGCCCTCAGTTCTGAGGCATTCATCGTGGCCCTCAGTCATCTCCCATGAAGAACCCCGGGCACCAGACGGATGCTTGCCTTGGTATGTCTCCCATCCAAATGACCTGTCCTGTGCTCCTTTCTCTCAGATACTCCAAAAACAAAGGTGTTTTAGATTCAGTGTTTTGTTTTCATGCACCAAATCTGTTTTGCTTTCTGTCTTCACCTGACCCTTTATTATTTCTGTTTTTCCAGGATCCTGGAAGCCAATAAATACGCTACTTCGCTTTTGAGACATTTATATTTGAATAAAGCTGTGTGGCAGGGTGGACAGGTCTTAGTTTTGGTGTTAGGCTGAGTAGGTCTAAATCTGTTTTCTATGTTTATTTAGTGGAGAATTGGAGCTAATCTGAGCTGATGTCAGTATGATGCTTCCAAATTAGCATTTTATCAGGGCTTTCAAAGACTTAACCCAAATAATCAAGTGATGGGAACTTCTGAAACTGGCAGGGATGTAAATATTTTAATACCATGGGATACTCGTTGCCATTGTATTTCATCATATGGGCAAATGTATATCACACTCACACAAAATGTGAACCTGAGTCAGCATTTTTCTCCTGGGATTTGTTCAGTAGGGTAATTAAAAAGCTTAAGGACTTGATCAGAGTTCTGAGTGAATTACAGGATTCATTAGGACCTCTCCATATTGTGCAGAAACAGAATGATTTATGCCATAATATAAAATTTGAAATATCTTTGGAATATAGATGAGGGTTCCCTAACAGTCTCAAAAGTTGGGCAGAAAGGAGAAGGGACGACAAACTCCATCCAGAGGAGGTGACAAGAGATAAGTCATAAATTCTGAGTGGGAGTTGGCTATTCAGAGAATACGGCATTGTATGGACACTAACTCAAGTCTGAATTGCCAATAGAGAAGTTCCACAGGGAGAGAGCATTGTTACACATTAGGCCACAATTAAGGAAATTTATTTTGAATAATCAACACAGGAATTTATTATCTGCAGGATGACAAGCTATCACTTGTTATCATAAAGGCTAAATGTGTCAGATCTAGCCCCACTTCTCCCAGAACTCCTCTCCCGACCTTGTTTTATCTACTTAGAACTTCCACCTGAGAGATAAATATTTGGGATTACTTCCACATACAAAGAAAAAATGTACGTCCCACTGTCTTGCCTGGCTGTCTCCCCACAGCCCAGTAACCTCCCTCCCCGCCAAAAGTCTTTTCAAAAAGCTTTTTGTGCTGCCATTTTTATTGGGGAGTGCGATCCCAAGGCACCAGGAGTGAGAGAAAAGGAACAGGAACTAAGGAGAGAAAACGATAGTGTCACTGCGCTGCCAGAATGCGTGAGGAACTGCTCAGCCCTGCAGGACATCTTCAGAGAGGCCATGTGAAGTCGAACATCTGGCGTTCCCCCAAGGAGAGGAAGGGAGAAAAGTTTACCCACATCTTCTAATAGCCCTTTATATCCCTTGCCAAAGTTCACCCCCTTGCACTTCTGAGTTACAAACGCACAGAGGCTGAGCATGTGCCCTAGTGGCTCATGGCTCTGTTGGTCAGCCAATCTGTGGCTGTAGAAATGACTTCAAGACTCTGGGAAGAGCCCCAGTACTTGATAGAACTGCTCCTTTTGGGAAAGCAAGGTCAGAGTGAAGTCCTGAAGCTAAAACTACGTAGTGCACCCTGCAGGACTGAGAGGCCATTCCTGAGAACCAAGGACACTCTGTGTATTATTCATACTTTTCCTCTCTTTTCTCTGTGCCCCTGCTTCTTAGTTACTATACTTTTGACTCCTCAGTTTTGCATTATTGCATATTTTACTGGATGGAGAAAGCTCAGAAGCTCAGTATTTGCTTTGTTGTCGGACAGACTTTGACTAGAATCCTACCGTCTATTCACTAACTGTAGTCACTTAAATCCTCTGAGCGTGATTTTGTTTTTCATTTGCAATATAGAGATAATCCCATTTCCCTAACAAGGCTGTTGGGATTATTAAATGAAATGCTGTCTCTGAAGGATCTCATAAAATTCTTGACCCATACTGGGGGCAAGAGGGATGCTGGTTTTTTTCTCTGACTCATTCTCATGATTCTAGTTATGGGTCACTGCTCACCTTGCTCTTCGACACTTTCATACGTACGTCTGTGCATGGTGAGAGTCTCCACAGTCCTTCTGTTAGGAATATAACAGTAGAACTTGGTGAAAGTTTTGTAACCTATCACCTCTGAGATCATCCCCTGCCCTTCCATACTCTGCTTGGTGATGCTGAGGCTGGGATTCAGTTAATCTCTCTCTCCTTTTAGCAGTGTCCATGTCAGCCTCTGCTGATTGGCACTAAGAGGCCAGAAAGCTGGAGGAGAATTAGGGGACTTGCCTTTTCAGCTTTGCTTGCTGTTCTTGGAGGTGTCACTTCAAGAATGGCACTTATGGCAGTGGCAGTTGGTTACAGTGGTACTTCTTTTTTGTGTCTCGCCAAACCAGCCTCACTGTGTCCCCTCAGAAGCAGTAGAAGAGATGGCAAAGCATCCACTCACAGGCATTGGTACTGGTCCTGCAATTTCCCTCTTTGAGTTTCTGATTTAGTACCACCAGCTGGACAGAACCCCCCTACCCCCCCGCCCCAGAGATCTGGATCCCAGCTTCCTGGGCCCCTCCTCCAAGCTTCTGGCTTCTAACAACCCAAACCTCCTCCCCCTCTCCCAAACATAGACATACTAGTTGCTTTCTGCAGGTGCTAGCTCTTTCTGTAGCAAATTTCAGAGCTAGTATTTCAGTACTTGTCTAAGCAATTTCTTGCAATAATTTATCTTTGTAAAATATCGATGTGGCTTCTACTTTCATGACTTGGTACTGACTGATACAAGGGATATCAAGATCTTTCCTGCCTAAAAAGAAAAAGATGTTGTGAAAAGACAGAAACACGAAAAAACTGCATAGATTTACAGATTGGGAGGTGGGTAGGTAGACAGATAGATATAGAGATATCTACACACACACACACACACACACACACAGTGGGCATTTGCTTCCCAACTAATAGAAGAATCACCAAAAGCATGACTCTATCCATTTCATCCAACAACATGTAGTATATCTGGAGACCCAAGATGTGTATTTGTTGTTTATCATCAGCTGCCAATTTACCAAATGGTTTTGAGGTATCAGTTTATGATCCCTTCTTTTAATGGCCTCCAAGCCAATACCTGAAATCAAGCCTACTCTTTGGAAATATTTTGCAGAGGATAAAACCTCTCTTCACAGCTTCTTGTAAAAGAATATTCTCTATCTTAGTTATCAAATTGTGATATGCCTCAATTCATTATTTTATCATAACTTGAGTTTCCTGAGGAATTGGTGTTTCAGAGATGGTATTTTCTAAGATAATGGCAGTGGGTAAGGAGATGAATGAGAAAATGGAGAAAGATTACATGTTTTAAAATGCTTACAAATGGTTTCCCAGAGCTAGAACAATATGTAGAGAGTTTGATATTTCCTCTTACGATATAAAAGAAAACTTCCATCAACTAGGGTGTAAAATGCAAAAGTACATGAGTTGAATGTAGTTGAATTCATACAGGCACTTTTTAGAGAGTTCTAAATTAACAGATCTAGAGCAAAATGATGACTCGGGGCCTGCTCAATGCCAGGATTACACAGGCTCAGGTGACACGCAATGGGTGGTGGCATCTTTTATGGCAATTAGAATTTATAACAGGTAAATTTTATAATATTTATAAAGTACATCTTTATGGCAATAAAATTTATAACATAAGAACCCATGAAGAATTTTACACATGTATTTTTAAATATTTCTATAATTTCAACAATAAGACAAAGTCTTTTTAAAATGAGACTCAAGACTTGTTCCTCTCCCAGATTACCTGGTTACCATTTGAACTAGAGACACTACTTTTTAAAGACCTACAAAATCTCACAAAACTGATGGGAAACTTTTCTATACAAAACAGATCATTTTGCTACAAAACTCTTTCCAGCAATCCTAGCATGACCTACCTGTGATATTTACATAGGAAGGCCCAAAGGGAAGGCTTTCCATTTCATGGCCCAAGCGCTGGACCACTCTATCAGTAGTACTGAACATTATGGAGTACATCGGAACTACTATTACCTAAAATACCATTTTTCTCTTACTCTTGCAGAGACCCCTGGCCAAATGGCACCAGTAAATGCATACTCAGCTAGAATACGGCTCAGATCTGCTTCCCCAAAAGTCATGTGATGATGTCATTCCCTTTTGAGAACCTCCAGCACTTTCCCATTTGTACTCTTCACAGAGCTAGGCACAATGTGTTCAGTAGGTAGAGCAGAATTCCCTAATAGTTCTAGTAGGAATTGCTATACTAAAAATTAATGCCCTCCATCATTCAGTCCTGGTTTCTTTCTACTCTGGAAAATGGCATGACTACCTTCCATCTGCAGGTGCCAAACTCATACTTGCTTCTTTATTTCCACATGTCATTCCCTTGCCTGGAATCTCCTTCCAGATCTTTCTATCTTTAATGCCTAGCTCACATTAGTTCCATCTCTTTAGTGAAACTTAGTAGCAATTCTTTATTCTTTATGTGTAAGCCTGAACTTAAGCTTCTTCACACATATTAACTTATTTAATTGTCACCAAAATGCTATGAGGACTATTATTCCCATTTTATAGGTGAGGAAACTGAGACACAAAGAGTTGAGTAACTTGCCCACGATATGGTGGCATAGAGCCAGGATTTGAACCCAGGAACTAGGGCTCTAAAGTTCAGTTCTTGATGGGTATTTTTTGCTACTCCCTAAAAATTCACCAGAATTCCATGAGAAGCCAGGTCTCCTAATGCAAAGCTCTGTTTGCCACATCTTCCACAGTAATAGTGGAAAGAAGTGTGTTTACCTTTCTTCTCATGTGGAGAAAATCCTCAGTGTGTCCTCTGTATTTCTCAGCTACTCTAACACAGTAATAATGTATCCTAACTCAAACCCAAATTGAAGACCCAGCTCTTGCTTTTTACATTATAATTCATTTACCATGCTCAATTTTTCTACAGTAATGAATGAATCCTCTAATCTTTTAAAGTCAGAATTACTAAGATTGTCTTCTGCTAGTTTATTACATTTCATTCCCCATTTTTGTTAAATCCCACCTTGTCTGATATCAGATTTCTGAACTTGTTGGTTGAAAGATTTTGGACAAGTCCACTTATCTCTTGGGGCCTCAATTTCCTCTTACTGGCTCCTACCAGCATTAAAAGAAGTCCCTCTCTCCCATTCCTGCCCATGCTACACCCCTTCTGGGCAAACTACCATTCTGAATTCTGAGTCTTTCTTCTTTGAACTACTGTAATGTATTTTCCATATATGCCAGCATCCCCCGCTTCCCATTATCTGTTGCCCTTTCTTTCTGCCTTCTGTCCCTTTCCTGGGCTCCACAGCAATAGCTGATTTTCTCCATTAACCTCAGCATTTTCAAGCAGGCTGACCACATGTGGATCCCCAGTCTCCCTGCAGGACCATTCCAGTCAATGAATGCCATTTTACTCTCACATTGTCTTTATCTCTTTTTCTTACCCACTGCTGCTGTATCCTGTGATTGGTCATGAAGTTTTTCCTAGACATAATGCTCTGCCTACAATAATGCAGTGTACAAGAGCAAAGGCCTGCTCCCATTTCCAACTCCCTGCTAACAACTTTCTTATTATTCACAGACCAGGAAAGATCCTGCCCCTCCCCATGCTCTGAGCATCTCATCTGGCACACTTATCCTGGAGCAGTTATACACAAGTCCACATTCAAAGTAACAGTAACACCATCTTCATTCCAGTCAACACTTACTGAGCGCCCACAATAGACCAGTCACTATGCCAGTTCTCAGATATAAATCATCTCATTCATAAATCCTCACATCTCTAAGGGATTTGTCTTATCATCACCATCCCCATTTTACTCCTGAGATACAGACCTAGAAATGAATGACCTGCTAGAGACTAGATGACCTGAAAAGCAAAAATGGTCCACTATCTCTCATATTACCAGTGCATCTTTCTTAATATCCACTGGAACCTAAGCTCTGGGGAACCAGGATCATGTGTGTTGCCTTGCCCATGTCTGTATCCCCAGGGTATCCAGGCACATAGTAGATACCAATGAGCATTTGTTGAATTAAGATAGCACACAGTAGTCTCCCCTTATCTGCAGGGCATACATTCCAGGACCCCCAGTGGATGCCTGAAACCATGGATAGTACCAAGCTCTACATAGGCTATGTTTTTTCCTATATGTACATACCAATGATAAAGTTTAATTTATACATTAGGCATAGGAAGATTAACAACAAAAACCAACAATAAAATAGAACAGTTATAACAATATCTGTAATAAAAGTTACATGAATGTGGTTTCTCTCTCAAACTATCCTATTGCACTGTACTCACCTTCTCCTTGTGATGATGTGACATGATAAAATCCCTATGTGATGAGATGAAGTGAGGGGAATGACATAGGCATTTGATGGAGCATTGGACTTCTATTGACCTTCTGACCATATGACAGAAGGAGGATCGTCTGCTTCTGGACCACAGTTGACCGCAGGTAACTGAAACCATGGAAACTGAAACTTCAGAAAAGGAGGGACTACTATATTTTCCAAGAGAAGCTATTTCTCTATCTTAAGTTGTAGTTAGTGGCTGTAATCTAACATAGAGCCAAGTGTGTTCAATGCTGCCGCCATGGAGTGTGCTAGGAAAACTACACAGTTTGACATTATTAACATTAGTAATTGGCCTGGGAAAGCACCCTGGTTTTAGCTTATATTTAAGACAGTTTTTATATTGTAATATATTGAAATGCAAAGTATTGCTTCTAGTTCTAGAAAACATGAGCACGTGCATAGAAATCTTATTTACCTTATCTCTTGAATCCAAAAGACACTTTCAATACTAAATGATGCTTTTTGCATGGCTATTATTTTGCATTTGCAAGTGTGTGTGTGCCTACAGTTGTGGCTGCTATGAGTCAACTGAAGGAAAATTAAGGTATCTTGGCTAGTTGATCATTGATAACCTAATATTGATGGCTCATTTTACATGCCCCATGAGGATATATTGCTAAAGATGGTTTGAAATCACAAATTAGCTTTGGGGATAAAATGATACAATATGTCACTTTGTCAGAGTGAAGAATTCCTAATGTGATAGCTCTATTAAAGAAAAGAGCTGCTGAACAAGTAATATATTAATTAGATATGTAAAAATTATCTTTTGGGTAAGAATGCACAAGCAAATCCAGTTATACTTCACTGGTGTCCCTTAACTAGGACAGAGATGAAACTATATAACCCTATTCAAAGTATTCAGTAACAGAATTTATAAAGGGATATTAATCCTGCTGAATTCTTGATCAAAGGCTTATATTTATTCATCAGTCCATTTTCTTTAAGGTTTTACAACCATTTTCCATGATATACTCAGAAAAAATATGTTGAAGTAAAAGATACAAACATGCTCATCAGTTCTTAACAAAGTCCTTTTGTCTCATGAATACCCAATCTGAGAATATTCATTATCTATCTTTAGAGTGAGTGATCTGATTAAATTCTGGAATTAAATATCTGAAAAGTAATTCGCTCAGAACTTATCTCTTACCTGACAGGCATTTATTGAAATCATGCTTTTTTTTCTTCAGTGAGTAAAATATCCTCAGTAAAATAGGTAAAACTCCCCTATGGAAATGGCTTACTTGGTGGAGAAGGTGCAGGCTAAGTCGCTAGTGGAAATGAACCACTTCTGCGAGTAGGCAAGGAAAACAGTACTTCTTATGCTGCAGAAAAGATTTGTGTAACCAACTAAGTGTCAAGCTGGGCTTTTAAACCTGTAATTGAGCAAGACATAGTCTCCTTCCTTTATGGAGATTTAAAGAACTGGAATCCCCATGGACAATCATTTTTATACAAGAATAGCCTTTGCAGGTTTAATTACAACGGTGACACAGAACAGACTAAATGTTCACACACAATGTTGGTGACATAAATTTCATAATATACACACCTTTGAGTAATAGGTAGCCATTAATAATAATATTTTCAAAGAATATGTCATGAAGAAAAACGTTAAGTAGGAAAAAATTACATGTGATTTTTTTTTTCATTTCTTCATTGTATTTCCGATTTCCACATTTTAAACAATTTGGACTTAAAATTTTTTTTTAAGTTTAAATTCTCCTCAGGAGAATAAAAAACATTTTCAAATGGAAAAAATTTATACATGCAGGAGTCCATGAGATATATTTCATTTTCTTAGGAAGGTAAATTTCATGAAATGCCTTAAAGCATCCCTACTATAAATCAGATGTAGGAAAAAAAACCAAATGCTGAGGAAAAAGCTTGCCAGGGTGTTAAGCAGAAAAATAGATATGAGCGGAGTGGAGAGTGAACTTTAGCAGTAAAGCCCACTAAAGGGGACTGAAGAGTTAACTGGATAAAACCAGAGGGCCAGAAAGGACTCATAGAGTTAATGAGTTAATTAGTTGAAGTTCCAAAGGCCGGATATTCCCCAGATAAAGAAAAGTGTCCTAGTGCAGCCCATGTCTTCATTGTACCGATTAGATCACGCCATTGTAAAATCTACTTAGCCTGCAAAAAGGTCCAGCATATTCTTTAACTTTACCTATATGCTGCTTTTTTTTCTTTTCTTCCAGCCCCTTAATCAAGCAACTTTGTAACCAGGGCAGGAGAGACAGACCTCCAAAGTGTAAATAAATCTATGTGGACAAAGAATGCCAGGATCTGGACTATAATCCTATTTTTAAGATAAAACTTCAAAGAAAGTATGAGTCACCTGTATATATCATGCCTCCTGCTGATCCTTACCTAAAAAGCCCTATAAAGCCCCAGACCCTAAATCCTTAAGTTCACCTCCTCTCTGAGGTTGCCTGCATTCACCTTTCTTCAAGTGTGTCACTCTCTCTCTTCTATTTCAGATAAGTAGGCAGGGGCTGCTGAGAGATTTGGGCTTGCAAGTTACCATCGCCTGGGTGACATGGATGGAGTCACAGGTGTACAATCTTGCTCTTTAGTAGCCTGCTTGAAAATATCTATCCTTTCTTTGCCTTTGGGAATAATCTCATTCCATTCAGTGTTCTGTGGTTCCCCCAAATCCTGGAGTGGTAGGGATGCAGTTCCCATGCCATGCAGATTCAGGTGGACACTGGTTGCTAGGTGACCCTGGTTTTAGGAGTTGGCAAGGGATCTGCCCTATGCTGAGCAGGAGTTCAATAAGCTTCTCTTTCCTCCCTCTGTTTTTCCTTCCTTTCTGCTTTATTCAAGTAAACCTGTCTTTGTCTATCTTGACTCTGGCCCGCTCCTCCCTTGGAGTGCATTCAAATAAAATCTTAACTCTGTTTCACTACTGCATCTCTGCCTTTCAATTCTTTGTTGCAGCAGGGACAAGAACTGAGGAGAACAAACTCAACCTCCAACAAGGGCATAATAGGCTCCTCAGAATACCTTAATGATAATTATAAGTCTGATTGGATGCTTGTTTGATCTCAGGATTCCACTATATTTTCAAACACAAACAGCTTGTCATCACTGATAGTATCAAAATTTAAAACTTACAACTAAATATGTCTACTAAAATCTCATCTTCAAAATTCAATTCAACTAATTTTTATTAAAGACCTTCTCAGAAGTTTTCTGAGTTCACATTACCAGCCCAAATTGCCTTCATGGATTAACTGAAGCTCAGAGTTTTCAAATACCTTGCCCAAGATCACACAGTTAGAAAAGCAAAGCAATGAAGAGATGATTCAGAAAGCATTCACTGATAATCAATCTCTGGTGGAGAAACCATATTGACCCTGTAAAAACTTTCTGGACCAAAAAATAGGTATAGTGTAACAATAACACTTACTGAGTTTTCACTTTGTTTGAACCTTTTTTAAAGGTTTTACATGCATTATTTCTTTCAATCCTTACACCAGCCCATTTTATAATTAGGAAAGCTAAGTCTTTGAGGAGTTAACAAAACTTGCTGAAGGACTCAGCTAATAAGTGCTAGAGCTACATTCGCACTCTTAAGTGTCCATAAGCCTGAATATTTTATGGGAGATATTACTGACTGAAAAATAATCTTTTGCTGTGTATGGTCCAAGGCACATTTACTTCCAGGGGCTTGTCCAGCCTACCCAATGTGCACCCAAAGTTAGATGAACTGTTCTCAAACTCAAAGTAGGAGGTAAAAATATTTCTCTCAACCAATGGTTTAGTGAGGAGCTAAAATGCAATGTCCTTGAGCACTGTGGTGATGGTGTCAAGGTTTATAAATAAGGGTTAGTTACTATTTTCCCATCCTGGGAGTTGATGCCACTATTGGCCATAAACATGAGATAAGTATTTAGCTTTCCCTTTAAGTGTACTTGGTATTTTTTATTAAGAATCACAATGATTGGATGCCCTCTATTCATTTGGATGTGATGGCAAAGCTCTTTCTCTTTGCCTCATTGGCCATGGCTCTTCGACATAGTGCAACTTGGCCCATGTGCTGTACACCCACTGGCAGTTCCCCAGGAAGGCTCTGTGTTTAATACTGGCCGCACTGCTTCCTACAGAGAAAAATGGGATGAATATCTAAAAAACAGAAGTCCAGGAAGGGAAGATACAGCAGGACCATTATAAATGCACCAGGGCTCTGGATGTAGATAACATTTCACAAAGCCTTCTGAGGGGATTTGGAGTCTGGTTAGACACTTACAGCAGCTTTTGATCACGCTTTATTTTGAAAACAGATTCAATTAGGTTGGAAATATTCACATGTAACTCAAAGAGTGTCTGATGGAATAAATGCTCCAAATGTTCTTTCTGGCAGAGGTCTTCGAAAAACCAAGAAAAACCTGGGACTGAGTTAATGTGTTAGGTGATAATAAAATTAGCATGATCAATAAGTATTTATTATATTTCTATCATGCTTTACCATCTGCTAAATCAACCTTGACAAAGAGCATGAGGAAATGGTTCTAAATGTGGAAGATGTAGGCCAGGGCTGAGGCTGAACTTCAGAAAAGACCCACAAATTGAAAGGATGTGGCAGAGTCTGGGTTAGTCCAAAGAATGCCAGTAGGCTGGTGTTTTCCAAAGTGTATTCTGCAGAGCAGTGTCCACATGAGATCCTAGGACCAAAATTAGCACACTGTGACTCACAGGTTTAGGAAAACTATACACTACGCCCCACTCCCTTAGAGATTCACAATGCATGTTAAAGGCTATGAAAATTCCATAATTAGGAAGGCTGCTTAATTCTGCCCTAATTCAAGGTACATCATTTGCTCATGAGCCTCTTTTTCATATACTACTATTACTATTACCAGTGGTTGTAGTAATAAAAATGAGTAACATGAATTTAGTACTTGCTTTATGTTAGACATAATTCAGGAGGGAAGTACACATATTAACTCACTTAACCCTCATGTTAGCCTAAAATGTAGTAGGCAATGCCATTATCACCATTTTACACATGAGGAAATTGAGGCACAGAATAATTTACCCAAGATCATATAACAAAAAAGGGGTAGAGCTTGGCTTAAAATCCAGGGGATACCACACACTCCCCGCCCAGTCACTTCACTAAGACAAAGTCACACAGCCAATGTCAACTGATGGCATATAGGTCAGCTGTGACATATTGATGGCTAAATTTACAAGTTGATGGTAAAATTTGTAAAGTAATAAAATAAAATGTAAGGCCGTTTTCTCAGCTTTTCCAAACTTTGAATACCTGAAGTTATGTCTGAACCCTCTTTGTACATAACTTTTTAAATTCAGCAATTAATACTTGAGCAAATGAAGATTTTTATGGGAGCAACATGTAGCATTCTCCTATTGAATCATTCTGATCTGTGAATTATTTATAAAGAATAAAACTCTTCTTCTTGCTAGGGCATGCAAATCATTTCCTGTTCTTTCCCTTCAGTGTTCTTATTGTCATGGTTTCTCTATTAATCTAGAAGTTACATAAGATGGCTGCTGTTATTTATCATTTTTACTTATTAGATACTGATATTTAAATTATACCTGATGTTAATTTTCTAGATTTCTAACTCATGATTTATTTACATTTTACTAGCTTTTGGCATTTAAAATTATTGAAAGTCTGTTTGAGGTAATGTAATAATACTGTTTACAACAATTTTTATTTCTAATAAAAATAATTGAATCTAATTTGTTTAAGTTGACAATAAAAAACTATGCATCTAGAATGTAAAAATCACATTTTGTAAAGTTTAAAACATTTTCATTAGTAAATTAAATGAAACTTAATAGTTCAATAACTAAAAAGTCAATTTCCTGAAGCTATTAAAGATCACCATTTCTCTTGAGAACTCTATACTTAAATGGAATTAATTTTTACTTGACGTTTATTTTCCAATCACAATTGGAATATATTTTATTAAAACTATAGGACAAAGAATTTACCACAAAAGAATCTAACATGAATAATTAGGCGACAGGAGGATGCTCTTGAAATTCTATTTCTGTGCCTGATACTTCTCTTCCTCAAAATCTAGGACTCATTAGCGTGAAAAATTATTAAACAAATTGCCACAAACAAATGGTGGGTTCCAGGAGGCTCCAGTGGGTAGGTGTTGGAAAAATGGAACATACTGGTCAAAATTTTCTGTTATAAGATGAGTAAATCCTAAATATCTAATGTACAGCATAGTAATTAATACTTAATAATACTGCACTGGTACCTAGTCACAAAACAGAAAAACATTTGAAATTTTAGTGTGTGTGAGAGGAAAATACAAAACAAAGTTTTTCTATTCATTTTTTTAAATAATTTATTTTGGTATCATTAATCTACAATTACATGTGCAATATTATGGTTATTAAACTACCCCTTCATCAGGTCCCACCCACCAACCCCATTACACTCACTGTCCATCAGCATAGTGAGATGCTATAGAATCACTACTTGTCTTCTCTGAGTTGTACAGCCCTGCCCATGCATCCCCCAACATTACATCTGCTAATCGTACGGCCCCTTTCTCCCCCTTGTCCCTCCCTTCCCACCCATCCTCCTCAGTTCATTTCCCTTTGATAACTGTTAGTTCATTCTTGGGTTCTGTAAGGTTGCTGCTGTTTTCTTCCATCAGTTTTTTTCTTTGTTTTTATACTCCACATATGAGTGAGATCATATGATATATGTCTTTTTCCGCTTGGTTTATTTCACTAAGGATAATACCCTCTAGCTCCATCCATGTTGTTGCAAATGGGAGGATTTGTTTTCTTCTTATGGCTGAATAATATTCCATTGTGTATATGTACCACTTCTTCTTTATCCATTCATCTACTGATGGACACTTAGGTTGCTTCCATTTCTTGGCTATTGTAAATAGTGCTGCGATAAACATAGGGGTGCATATGTCTTTTTGAAACTGGGCTGCTGCATTTTTAGGATAAAATCCTAGGAGTGGGATTCCTGGGTCAAATGGTATTTCCATTTTGAGTTTTCTGAGGAACCAACATACTGCTTTCCACAATGGTTGAACTAATTTGCGTTCCCACCAGCACTGCAGGAGGGTTCCCTTTTCTCCACATCCTCGCCAACATTTGTTGTTGTTTGTGTTTTGGATGTTGCCCATCCTCACTAGTGTGAGGTGATATCTCATTGTGGTTTTAATCTGCATTTCTCTGATGATTAGCGATGTGGAGCATCTTTTCATGTGCCTGTTGGCCATCTGAATTTCTTCTTTGGACAAGTGTCTATTCATGCCCTCTGCCCATTTCTTAATTGGATTATTTGCTTTTTGTTTGTTGAGGTGCATGAGTTCTTTATATGTTTTGGATGTCAACCCTTATTGGATACGTTTTTTATGAATATATTCTACCACACTGTAAGATGTCTTTTTGTTCTACTGATGGTGTCGTTTGCTGTACAGAAGCTTTTTAGCTTGATATAGTCCCACTTGTTCATTTTTGCTTTTGTTTCCCTTGCCCGGGGAGATATGTTCATGAAGAAGTCACTCATGTTTATGTCCAAGAGATTTTTGCCTATATTTTTTCCTAAGAGTTTTATGGTTTCATGACTTACATTCAGGTCTTTGAACCATTTTGAGTTTACTTTTCTGTATGGGGTTAGACAGTAGTTCAGTTTCATTCTCTTACACGTAGCTGTCCAGTTTTTCCAACACCACCTGCTGAAGAGGCTGTCATCTCCCCATTGTATATCTAATGCTACTTTATCACATATTAATTGACTGTGTATGTTTGGGTTAATGTTTGGATTTTGTATTCTGTTCCACTGGTCTGTGGGTCTGTTTTTGTGCCAGTACCAAATTGTCTTCAGTACTGTGGCTTTGTAGTAGAGCTTGAAGTCAGGGAGCGTAATTCCCCATTTCATTCCCCCTTCTCAGGATTGCTTTGGCTATTCAGGGTCTTTTGTGGTTCCATATGAATTTTAGAATTATTTGTTCCAGTTCATTGAACAAAGCTGTTGGTATTTTGATAGGGATTGTGTTCAATCTGTAGATTGCTTTACGTAGTATAGCCATTTTGACAATATTTATTCTTCCTAGCCAAAAGCATGGGATGCATTTCCATTTGTTAGTGTCCTCTTTAATTTCTCTTAGGAGTGTCTTGTAGTTTTCAGGGTATAGGTCTTTCACTTCCTTCGTTAGGTTTATTCCTAGGTATTTTATTCTTTTTGATGCACTTGTGAATGGAATTGTTTTCCTGATTTCTCTTTCTGTTAGTTCATCGTTAGTGTACAGGAAAGCAACAGATTTCTGTGTGTTAATTTTGTATCCTGCAACTATGCTGAATTCAGATATTAGTTCTACTAGTTTTAGAGTGGAGTCTTTATGGTTTTTTATGTACAATATCATGTCATCTGCAAATAGTAAAAATTTGACTTCTTCTTTACCAATCTGGATGCCTTGTATTTCTTTGTTTTGTCTGATTGCCGTGGCTAGGACCTCCAGTACTATGTTGAATAACAGTGGAGAGAGTGGGCATCCCTGTCTTATTCCCAATCTTTGATGAAAAGCTTTCAGCTTCTTGCTGTTAAGTATGATGTTAGCTGTGGGTTTGTCATATATAGCCTTTATGATGTTGAGGTACATTTTTTTTTGTTGAGCGTTTTTATCATGAATGGATGAATTTTGTCAAATGCTTTTTCAGCATCTATGGAGATGATCATATGGTTTTTGTTCATCTTTTTGTTGATGTGGTGGATGATGTTGATGGATTTTCGAATGCTGTAGCATCCTTGCATCCCTGAGATGAATCCCACTTGATCATGGTGTATGATCCTCTTGATGTATTTTTGAATTCGGTTTGCTAATATTTTGTTGAGTATTTTTGCATCTACGTTCATCAGGGATATTGGTCTGTAATTTTCTTTTTTGGTGAGGTCTTTGCCCGGTTTTGGTATTAGAGTGATGCTGGCTTCATAGAATGAGTTTGGAAGTATTCCCTCCTCTTCTTTTTTTGGAAAACTTTAAGGAGAATGGGTGTTATTTCTTCTCTATATGTCTGGTAGAATTCAGAGGTGAATCCATCTGGCCCGGGGGTTTTGTTCTTGGGTAGTTTTTTGATTACCAATTCAATTTCGTTGCTGGTGATTGGTCTGTTTAGTTTTTCTGTTTCTTGCCTGGTCAGTCTTGGAAGGTGGTATTTTTCTAAGAAGTTGTCCATTTCTTCTAGGTTTTCCATCTTGTTAGCATATAGATTCTCATAATATTCTCTTACAATTATTTGTATTTCTGTGGGGTCCATCGTTATTTTTCCTTTCTCATTTCTGATTCTGATTATGTGTGTAGATTCTCTTTTTCTCTTAATAAGTCTGGCTAGGGGTTTATCTACTGTTTATTTTTTCAAAAAACCAGCTTTTGGTTTCATTGATTTTTTCTATTGTTTTATTCTTCTCAATTTTATTTATTTCTTCTCTGATGTTTATTATATCCCTCCTTCTGGTGACTTTGGGCCTCATTTGTTCTTCTTTTTCCAATTTCAATAATTGTGTCTTTAGACTATTCATTTGGGAATGTTCTTCCTTCTTTAAATAGGCCTGGATTGCAATATACTTTCCTCTTAGAAATGCCTTTGCTGCGTCCCACAGAAGTTGTGGCTTTGTGTTGTTGTTGTCATTAGTCTCCATATATTCTTTGATTTCTGTTTTGATTTGGTCGTTGACCCATTGATTAATTAGGAAAGTGTTGTTAAGTCTCCATGTATTTGTGAGCCTTTTTGTTTTCTTTCTACAATTTATTTCTAGTTTTATACCTTTGTGATCTGAGAAGTTGGTTGGTAGAATTTCAATCTTTTTGAATTTACTGAGGTTCTTTTTGTGGCCTAGTATGTGGTCTATTCTGGAAAATGTTCCATGTGCACTTGAGAAGAATGTGTATCCTGTTGCTTTTGGGTGTGGAGTTCTGTAGATGTCTGTTAGGTCCATCTGTTCTAGTGTGTTGTTCAGTGCCTCTGTGTCTTTTCTTATTTTCTGTCTGGTTGGTCTGTCCTTCCGAGTGAGTGGTGTGTTGAAGTCTCCTAAAATGACTGCATTGCTTTCTATTTCCTCCTTTAATTCTGTTAGTATTTGTTTCACATATGCTGGTGCTCCTGTGTTGGGTGCATATATATTTAAAATGGTTATATCCTCTTGCTGGACTGACCCCTTTATCATTATGTAATGTCCTTCTTTATCTCTTGCTACTTTCTTCGTTTTGAAGTCTATTTTGTCTGGTACAAGTACTGCAACATCTGCTTTTTTCTCCTTGTTGTTTGCATGAAATATCTTTTTCCATCCCTTCACCTTTAGTCTGTGTATATCTTTGGGTTTGAGGTGAGTCTCTTGTAAGCAGCATATAGATGGGTCTTGCTTTTTTATCCATTCCGTCACTCTGTGTCTTTTGATTGGTGCATTCAGTCCATTTACATTTAGGGTGATTATCGATAGATATGTACTTATTGCCATTGCTGGCTTTAGATTCGTGGTTACAAAAGGTTCAAGGGTAGCTTCTCTACTATCTAACAGTCTAACTTAACTTTTTTGTTAAGTTATTGTAAACACAGTCTGATGATTCTTTATTTCTCTCCCTTCTTATTCTTCCTCCTCCATTCTTTATATAATAGGTGCTTTATTCTTTGCCTTTAGTTAGTATTTGGATGGTCTTCTTTCTTTGCTATGATTTTATTTTCTCTGGTGACCTCTTTTTAGCCTTAGGAGTGCTTCCATCTAGAGCAGTCCCTTTAAGATGTCCTGCAGAGGTGGTTTAAGGGAGGCAAATTCCCTCAGCTTTCGCTTGTCTGGGAATTGCTTAATCCTTCCATCAAATTTAAATGATAATCATGCTGGATACAATATTCTTGGTTCGAGGCCCTTCTGTTTCATTACTTTAAATATATCATGCCATTCTCTTCTGGCCTGTAAGGTTTCTGTTAAGAAGTCTGATGACAGTCTGATGAATTTTCCTTTGTAGGTGATATTTCTTCTCTCTCTAGCTGCCTTTAATACTCTGTCCTTATCTTTGATCTTTGCCATTTCAGTTATTATGTGTCTTGGTGTTGTCTTCCTTGGGTCCCTTGTGTTGGGAGATCTGTGGGCTTCTATGGTTTGAGAGACTATTTCCTTCGCCAGCATGGGGAAGTTTTCAGCAATTATTTCTTCAAAGACACTTTTATCCCTTTTTCTCTCTCTTCTTCGTCTGGTACTCTCCTATAACGCGAATATTGTTCCGTTTGGATTGGTCACACAGTTCTCTTAAATTTCTTTCATTCCTAGAGATCCTTTTATCTCTCTCTGCCTCAGCTTCTCTGTATTCCTGTTCTCTGATTTCTATTCCATTAACAGTCTCTTGCATCTCATCCAGTCTGCTGCTAAGCCCGTTGATCGCTTGTCTCATTTCTGCATTGTCTGTCCTCACTTCCCTCACTTCCTCCCTCAGCTCTTGCATATTTCTGTGTAAATCAATCAATATGGTTATGACTTTTATTCTGAATTCTTTTTTCAGGAAGATTGTGCATTTACATTCCATCAGGCTCCCTCTCTGGGGTTGTCTGGGTAAGTTTTGTTTGTACCATATTCCTCTGTCTTTTCATGGCGATAGAAGTGGTCAGAAAAAGAAAAAAGGGAAAAAAGAGAAAAAAAAAGCCCACCAGGTGTAGTTTCTGTGAGGATGCTGTAGGTGGCACTGCTGCTCCACTATTCTGCCGCCGCGGCCACTCCGCTTGGCCACGCCGCTCCGCTGCGCCCTTTGTGACTCTGGCCAGGGAGGGAACAAATGGGAGGCTGCTGATTTCTGGGGGAAGTCTTGGTGTGACTGCTTTTACCAGCCGCAGTCCAAGGGGTCTGAAATTCCCCAGGACTCTCAGCCTCCTTGGCTGAGGGCGCTGGGACGATCCTCCTCCTCCGTTGGTCCCGTCTCTTTATGACCCCTAAAAAAGCATGTGCTTTTCTTTTGTCCCTGGGAGCCAGCTGAGTGGACCTGCCATTTTGGATCCTGCACCTCTGTCTCTCCAATCTCCGATACACTGCACAAAGTTTGTCAGTGCTCCTGGCGCAGATCACCACTTCCTCACCACTCTGAATCCTCTCCTCCCGCCGGTGCACTGTGCTGGGGGATTTCTCAGGTCCCGCTGGGTCGCAGTTCCATATCTAACCGTCCTCGAGGGGTGCCGAATCCTCTCAGGTGTAGCTGCAGGCTGATGTCGTCCTGTATCTTCTGGTCTCTCTTTTAGGAATAGTTATATTTGCTGTATTTTCATAAATGTATTTGTTTTGGGGAGGAAATATCTGCCGCCCTGCTCATGCCGCCATCTTCCCAGAACCAGTTTCCAAGCTTTATTAAGATACGTTTGATGAGCACTGTATGCATTTAGGTTGTACAACATGCTATTTTTAACATGTACAATGTTATGAGTTGATATATATGCATATATAGGGAAATGATTACCACAGCCACATTAACATATCCACCATCTTTTTAATATTTTTGTGGTGAGAACACTTAAGATCTCTCTCTTAGAAAATGTCAAGTATACAATAAATACAGTATTATTAACTATAATAACCGTGCTGTAAATAAGACCTCCAGAAAGTTTTCATGTTACAATAGAAACTCTGTACTCTTTGATAAAGACATCCTGCCATTTCCCCACCTGCCTCTCCCCAGCGAGCCCCTGGAACCACCATTTTACTCTCCAGACTGTAACTTCTATGAATCTGTTTTAGATTCTATGCATAAATGAGGTCATACAGTGTCTGGCTTATTTTACTTAGAACAGTGCCCTCCAGTTTTATCCATGTTGTCACAAATTGCAGGATTTCTTTCCTTTTAATGGCTGAATAATATATATTTGTGTTTGTGTGTGTGTGTGTGTATATATATATATATATACATATATATATATATATATTTACCACATTAAAAAAAATCCATTCATCTATCTTGATAGTTAAGTTGTATCCATATTTTGGCTGTTGTAAATAAAGCTATAATGAACAGAGGAATGCAGATATCTCTTTGGGGTACTGATTTTACTTCTTCTAGATACATTTCCAGAAGTGGGATTGCTGGGTAATATGGTTGTCCTACTTTTAATTTTTTGAAATAGGTCACTTTTTGAAACAAACGTTGAAAGTACTTTGGATTTAGTGATAATGGTGTGCTCTTACAACTGGTGTCTTAAGCCCATCTGTTACTTTTATAAAAACATTAATAGAAAGTTGGAAGATGGCGGCCTGAGCAGGGCGGCGGAAATCTCGTCCCAAAACCATATATATTTATGAAAATACAACAAATATAACTATTCCTAAAAGAGAGACCAGAAGATACAGGACGACATCAGCCTGCAGCTACACCTGAGAGGATTCGGCACCCCTCGAGGACGGTTAGATATGGAACTGCGACCCAGCGGGACCTGAGAAATCCCCCAGCACAGTGCACCGGCGGGAGGAGAGGATTCAGAGTGGTGAGGAAGTGGTGATCTGCGCCAGGAGCACTGACAAACTTTGTGCAGTGTATCGGAGATTGGAGAGACAGAGGTGCAGGATCCAAAATGGCAGGTCCACTCAGCTGGCTCCCAGGGACAAAAGAAAAGCACATGCTTTTTTAGGGGTCATAAAGAGACGGGACCAACGGAGGAGGAGGATCGTCCCAGCGCCCTCAGCCAAGGAGGCTGAGAGTCCTGGGGAATTTCAGACCCCTTGGACTGCGGCTGGTAAAAGCAGTCACACCAAGACTTCCCCCAGAAATCAGCAGCCTCCCATTTGTTCCCTCCCTGGCCAGAGTCACAAAGGGCGCAGCGGAGCGGCGTGGCCAAGCGGAGTGGCCGCGGCAGCAGAATAGTGGAGCAGCAGTGCCACCTACAGCATCCTCACAGAAACTACACCTGGTGGGCTTTTTTTTTCTCTTTTTTCCCTTTTTTCTTTTTCTGACCACTTCTATCGCCATGAAAAGACAGAGGAATATGGTACAAACAAAACTTACCCAGACAACCCCAGAGAGGGAGCCTGATGGGATGTAAATGCACAATCTTCCTGAAAAAAGAATTCAGAATAAAAGTCATAACCATATTGATTGATTTACACAGAAATATGCAAGAGCTGAGGGAGGAAGTGAGGGAAGTGAGGACAGACAATGCAGAAATGAGACAAGCGATCAACGGGCTTAGCAGCAGACTGGATGAGATGCAAGAGACTGTTAATGGAATAGAAATCAGAGAACAGGAATACAGAGAAGCTGAGGCAGAGAGAGATAAAAGGATCTCTAGGAATGAAAGAAATTTAAGAGAACTGTGTGACCAATCCAAACGGAACAATATTCGCGTTATAGGAGAGTACCAGACGAAGAAGAGAGAGAAAAAGGGATAAAAGTGTCTTTGAAGAAATAATTGCTGAAAACTTCCCCAAGCTGGCGAAGGAAATAGTCTCTCAAACCATGGAAGCCCACAGATCTCCCAACACAAGGGACCCAAGGAAGACAACACCAAGACACATAATAACTGAAATGGCAAAGATCAAAGATAAGGACAGAGTATTAAAGGCAGCTAGAGAGAGAAGAAATATCACCTACAAAGGAAAATTCATCAGACTGTCATCAGACTTCTTAACAGAAACCTTACAGGCCAGAAGAGAATGGCATGATATATTTAAAGTAATGAAACAGAAGGGCCTCGAACCAAGAATATTGTATCCAGCATGATTATCATTTAAATTTGATGGAAGGATTAAGCAATTCCCAGACAAGCGAAAGCTGAGGGAATTTGCCTCCCTTAAACCACCTCTGCAGGATATCTTAAAGGGACTGCTCTAGATGGAAGCACTCCTAAGGCTAAAAAGAGGTCACCAGAGAAAATAAAATCATAGCAAAGAAAGAAGACCATCCAAATACTAACTAAAGGCAAAGAATAAAGCACCTATTATATAAAGAATGGAGGAGGAAGAATAAGAAGGGAGAGAAATAAAGAATCATCAGACTGTGTTTACAATAACTTAACAAAAAAGTTAAGTTAGACTGTTAGATAGTAGAGAAGCTACCCTTGAACCTTTTGTAACCACGAATCTAAAGCCAGCAATGGCAATAAGTACATATCTATCGATAATCACCCTAAATGTAAATGGACTGAATGCACCAATCAAAAGACACAGAGTGACGGAATGGATAAAAAAGCAAGACCCATCTATATGCTGCTTACAAGAGACTCACCTCAAACCCAAAGATATACACAGACTAAAGGTGAAGGGATGGAAAAAGATATTTCATGCAAACAACAAGGAGAAAAAAGCAGATGTTGCAGTACTTGTACCAGACAAAATAGACTTCAAAACGAAGAAAGTAGCAAGAGATAAAGAAGGACATTACATAATGATAAAGGGGTCAGTCCAGCAAGAGGATATAACCATTTTAAATATATATGCACCCAACACAGGAGCACCAGCATATGTGAAACAAATACTAACAGAATTAAAGGAGGAAATAGAAAGCAATGCAGTCATTTTAGGAGACTTCAACACACCACTCACTCGGAAGGACAGACCAACCAGACAGAAAATAAGAAAAGACACAGAGGCACTGAACAACACACTAGAACAGATGGACCTAACAGACATCTACAGAACTCCACACCCAAAAGCAACAGGATACACATTCTTCTCAAGTGCACATGGAACATTTTCCAGAATAGACCACATACTAGGCCACAAAAAGAACCTCAGTAAATTCAAAAAGATTGAAATTCTACCAACCAACTTCTCAGATCACAAAGGTATAAAACTAGAAATAAATTGTAGAAAGAAAACAAAAAGGCTCACAAATACATGGAGACTTAACAACACTTTCCTAATTAATCAATGGGTCAACGACCAAATCAAAACAGAAATCAAAGAATATATGGAGACTAATGACAACAACAACACAAAGCCACAACTTCTGTGGGACGCAGCAAAGGCATTTCTAAGAGGAAAGTATATTGCAATCCAGGCCTATTTAAAGAAGGAAGAACATTCCCAAATGAATAGTCTAAAGACACAATTATTGAAATTGGAAAAAGAAGAACAAATGAGGCCCAAAGTCACCAGAAGGAGGGATATAATAAACATCAGAGAAGAAATAAATAAAATTGAGAAGAATAAAACAATAGAAAAAATCAATGAAACCAAAAGCTGGTTTTTTGAAAAAATAAACAGTAGATAAACCCCTAGCCAGACTTATTAAGAGAAAAAGAGAATCTACACACATAATCAGAATCAGAAATGAGAAAGGAAAAATAACGATGGACCCCACAGAAATACAAATAATTGTAAGAGAATATTATGAGAATCTATATGCTAACAAGATGGAAAACCTAGAAGAAATGGACAACTTCTTAGAAAAATACCACCTTCCAAGACTGACCAGGCAAGAAACAGAAAAACTAAACAGACCAATCACCAGCAACGAAATTGAATTGGTAATCAAAAAACTACCCAAGAACAAAACCCCCGGGCCAGATGGATTCACCTCTGAATTCTACCAGACATATAGAGAAGAAATAACACCCATTCTCCTTAAAGTTTTCCAAAAAAAAGAAGAGGAGGGAATACTTCCAAACTCATTCTATGAAGCCAGCATCACTCTAATACCAAAACCGGGCAAAGACCTCACCAAAAAAGAAAATTACAGACCAATATCCCTGATGAACGTAGATGCAAAAATACTCAACAAAATATTAGCAAACCGAATTCAAAAATACATCAAGAGGATCATACACCATGATCAAGTGGGATTCATCTCAGGGATGCAAGGATGCTACAGCATTCGAAAATCCATCAACATCATCCACCACATCAACAAAAAGATGAACAAAAACCATATGATCATCTCCATAGATGCTGAAAAAGCATTTGACAAAATTCATCCATTCATGATAAAAACGCTCAACAAAAAAAAATGTACCTCAACATCATAAAGGCTATATATGACAAACCCACAGCTAACATCATACTTAACAGCAAGAAGCTGAAAGCTTTTCATCAAAGATTGGGAATAAGACAGGGATGCCCACTCTCTCCACTGTTATTCAACATAGTACTGGAGGTCCTAGCCACGGCAATCAGACAAAACAAAGAAATACAAGGCATCCAGATTGGTAAAGAAGAAGTCAAATTTTTACTATTTGCAGATGACATGATATTGTACATAAAAAACCATAAAGACTCCACTCTAAAACTAGTAGAACTAATATCTGAATTCAGCATAGTTGCAGGATACAAAATTAACACACAGAAATCTGTTGCTTTCCTGTACACTAACGATGAACTAACAGAAAGAGAAATCAGGAAAACAATTCCATTCACAAGTGCATCAAAAAGAATAAAATACCTAGGAATAAACCTAACGAAGGAAGTGAAAGACCTATACCCTGAAAACTACAAGACACTCCTAAGAGAAATTAAAGAGGACACTAACAAATGGAAATGCATCCCATGCTTTTGGCTAGGAAGAATAAATATTGTCAAAATGGCTATACTACGTAAAGCAATCTACAGATTGAACACAATCCCTATCAAAATACCAACAGCTTTGTTCAATGAACTGGAACAAATAATTCTAAAATTCATATGGAACCACAAAAGACCCTGAATAGCCAAAGCAATCCTGAGAAGGGGGAATGAAATGGGGAATTACGCTCCCTGACTTCAAGCTCTACTACAAAGCCACAGTACTGAAGACAATTTGGTACTGGCACAAAAACAGACCCACAGACCAGTGGAACAGAATACAAAATCCAAACATTAACCCAAACATACACAGTCAATTAATATGTGATAAAGTAGCATTAGATATACAATGGGGAGATGACAGCCTCTTCAGCAGGTGGTGTTGGAAAAACTGGACAGCTACGTGTAAGAGAATGAAACTGAACTACTGTCTAACCCCATACAGAAAAGTAAACTCAAAATGGTTCAAAGACCTGAATGTAAGTCATGAAACCATAAAACTCTTAGGAAAAAATATAGGCAAAAATCTCTTGGACATAAACATGAGTGACTTCTTCATGAACATATCTCCCCGGGCAAGGGAAACAAAAGCAAAAATGAACAAGTGGGACTATATCAAGCTAAAAAGCTTCTGTACAGCAAACGACACCATCAGTAGAACAAAAAGACATCTTACAGTGTGGTAGAATATATTCATAAAAAACGTATCCAATAAGGGTTGACATCCAAAACATATAAAGAACTCATGCACCTCAACAAACAAAAAGCAAATAATCCAATTAAGAAATGGGCAGAGGGCATGAATAGACACTTGTCCAAAGAAGAAATTCAGATGGCCAACAGGCACATGAAAAGATGCTCCACATCGCTGATCATCAGAGAAATGCAGATTAAAACCACAATGAGATATCACCTCACACTAGTGAGGATGGGCAACATCCAAAACACAAACAACAACAAATGTTGGCGAGGATGTGGAGAAAAGGGAACCCTCCTACAGTGCTGGTGGGAACGCAAATTAGTTCAACCATTGTGGAAAGCAGTATGTTGGTTCCTCAGAAAACTCAAAATGGAAATACCATTTGACCCAGGAATCCCACTCCTAGGATTTTATCCTAAAAATGCAGCAGCCCAGTTTCAAAAAGACATATGCACCCCTATGTTTATCGCAGCACTATTTACAATAGCCAAGAAATGGAAGCAACCTAAGTGTCCATCAGTAGATGAATGGATAAAGAAGAAGTGGTACATATACACAATGGAATATTATTCAGCCATAAGAAGAAAACAAATCCTCCCATTTGCAACAACATGGATGGAGCTAGAGGGTATTATCCTTAGTGAAATAAACCAAGTGGAAAAAGACATATATCATATGATCTCACTCATATGTGGAGTATAAAAACAAAGAAAAAAACTGATGGAAGAAAACAGCAGCAACCTTACAGAACCCAAGAATGAACTAACAGTTATCAAAGGGAAATGAACTGAGGAGGATGGGTGGGAAGGGAGGGACAAGGGGGAGAAAGGGGCCGTACGATTAGCAGATGTAATGTTGGGGGATGCATGGGCAGGGCTGTACAACTCAGAGAAGACAAGTAGTGATTCTATAGCATCTCACTATGCTGATGGACAGTGAGTGTAATGGGGTTGGTGGGTGGGACCTGATGAAGGGGTAGTTTAATAACCATAATATTGCACATGTAATTGTAGATTAATGATACCAAAATAAATTATATAAAAAATAAATAAATAAATAGCTTGGAAAAATACTGATTTACTTCTTTCACGTTTCTGAATACTAGATGAACTTAGCCAAAAACTGCAGAAAACATTATATTATCATTATGTAGAATTATGTTATTCACTGAAAAAATTTACAGTTTCAAAACAACAACTCAGCTCTGAAAAAGTGAGGTTGAAAGGATTCATTATAATACTTAATCAGCATTGTATTGGAATTCTGAAGGAAAGAATTATTAACACAAGTAGAACAGTATCTGTATGTGCTTAAAGCTTCACCATTACTTTAAAATACGTGATATGGAAAAATTGATAAGAAATCCATTTGCATGCATTTCCACTAGTATTTTCAATATTTTATTTTCACTTGAAAGAAAAGGACAAATCAACATCATTAGTTACTGAGTTACGTTTCCCTTGACATATAATTTAGAGAAACTAAAGTTTAGATGATGGCAGGAAAGGTGTTACACCCCAATGGAGAAAAAATAACATACAATTCCTGATACTTGATGTCATCCACTTAAGATGATAAAGAATTAAAAGAGATCATCATTAAATTGTCTTCCTCAAAAATCACTTGTAGCTGTACTGAGCATTCCAGTTTAATATATGATATTGTTAAAACAAAGCTTATTAAAAATATTAATATATTTTATTCGATGGTTTTTGCTAGCTAAATATTTAATATCTTACCTTAAATTTCTTATTTCATTTTTCTTATAATTTTCAAAAAAGAAATGCATTTTTTTTCAATGAGCCCCATATGGATGTCCACAGAAGATACAAAAACATTGGAATTCATGTACAAAGGTCTGTGCTGTTAACCTCACACAAAAAAATAAATGTACCTTTCAAACTCTCAACTAATCATTCTGATTTACCCAGGGTGGTAGACCATCTCCTGGGTCTCCATAACTCTTTAGCATAAATGACAACCAACCTATTGTTATTAATATCCTATTCCTTCTATGACTAACTTGGTGGTTGAATGTGGCCCTGATTAATGTTCCAGGCAGTGTGATGTTCTCTCAAACTCTATCAGAGAACATAAGCAACCTTATCAACTTGGAGTTCCTGTGTGTGAGTAGGGTAGGATGGGATGGGAGGATGTACTCCACACCCAGATTCTCTTTTGTACGATGGGGCATTTAATTCTGATTTCAGGGATCTTTCCATCTCTAAAGTATTCATGCTTTCCTTTGCCAGAAGATCAGATAATCTTGGGTTTTCAGAATCAGCTCATCAGCCAGGCATATGGGACTTTTAAAGTGTAATTTAGAAAAAAAAAACAGCAAGGGAAAAGAAAAAGAGGAAATTGAAGCTAAAGGATAGAAGAAGGAAGAGAGGAGCCCAGACACTCCAGAAAAGAAAGATGTAACAACCACCGCAGCAAACTACTTAGGATTCAAGTCATCCTTCCCATTAGACACCGTGGTTAGCTTCTCCATACCACCAAAAGCCAGTCACACTCACTGGCCTACTCCACAGACTTTTGTCTAACCCCACTTTACGCCTCTATTTTTCTTCTCCTTAATTTGTGATACAAAAACAGTGGTTAGTTTCGTTTTGTTTTCCTAAGCCTTTGGAACCCTCGCTTCAAACAAAATGTTAGGAGAAGCCCAATGGATAAAGCAGAAAAATCACATACTACTCTGTGGTGAAGCCAGGAAAGAACCACCCCATGCAACCCCAGCCTTAAAAGCTTTTGAATTGTTAGCCATGTTGTTTTTTGCTGTCTTCCTACATTTTGTTAAGTATTTATTCAAGTGTTCTCTGACTATATATATCCCAGTGCCTCTCGAACTCTAATGAGTATTACATGAATTACCTAAGGCTCTCGCTGAAATGCCTCCTGATTCAGGAGGTGTGGGGTGGAACCCAGAGTCTGTACTTCTCACAAGCTCCTAAATGATGACGCCGCTGCTGGGCCTTGGACCACATGTTGACTAGCAAGTTCCTGTGTAACTAGCTTAGGCTAAACCCTGTGGCAGATAAAAGTATAAATTTTTACTTCCGGCCACTAGAGAACTTAAGCATAAAAATAACCAATAGGAATGGATTACTGAGCAATAAAATGTATTGCCTCACGAAATGGCTCCACCTTTCAGAATTAGGTCACATCAGGGAAGTCCTCAAGCTCTCCAGATCTCAGCTTCCCTCGTGCTCAGATTCATTTGGGGTTCATGATTCTAAAGGCAAAGTGAGGTCGTTCCAACTGAAAGTGCAGACCGGGTAGAGATATCCCAGAAGAGCCAGAATAGGTAGGGCCACCTCAAGCTGCATCTGGGCCATAACCTGCACGGGATATTAGCCTCACGGCCTCTCGATGGCATCTTAGAGTCTATAGTCTCCAGTGTTGGAGTCGTTTATTCAAGTTCTGCACCACTGTGATCCTCATGGTATTTGCCTTGGTCAAAAGGAATGGGAAAGAATGTCCAGCACAAACGAATGAGTGACGCAAACGACTCAGACTCAAAAGCCTCCGGGGGCCAGGTGGCTAAGGTAAATGTGTGATGTTGTCCCCAGGCAGAAAGGGCTCGTGGGGAGGGAGACAGAATGGAGGTATGCTTCTCAGCTCCAGACAATGTGCAGTATAGAAATGCAGGGGTGTTGACTGCACAGAAGCACACACTCAGATTTTTCAGGCACGGTAGAAATCCAGATTGAAAATACAGTGTGTGCTGGGTAATGGAGCCTGTGTGAGGCCCTGGAAAAGGGACTGAGGTCATGTGCAGCCGTGTTGTCTTCTGATGGAATCTGAGGTCCCCTACGTGGGAGCATCCCTCTTTTATGACCAAAAAGAAGTTACACAGCAGCCTGCAGTAATCTTAGTCGACACTTTTACTTTTTCTTTTCAAAGTTCTAGCTCACTAGCAAGGTCCTTATGGCTAATGACAGGTTGAAAGTACTTCAAGTATAGAGTGTTTTCTGTTCTGTCATATTGCCTGTTGCCTGAGAAGCTCCTTAGGGTTTCATATGGTTACTGGTTAGCATCTTGTTCTTTCATTTAAAAAAATAGTTTCATCGCTCTGTTACTTATGAAGTGTTCATGGCACTTGTTTTAAAGTGGTAGCTGAGTGCTGGGTCCCTGGACATTTTCAAACGTGTCCAAATGGTAGAGGAAGGAAGCGTACTTGAACAGATATGCAGTGAGGTCTCTACTTTGCACAGTACCAAACTTATTTCTGCCTTATCTTCTCCTATCTTACCAAACTCAACCACTCTGAAGAATATTTGAAAAAAGATCAAGTAAACCAATGCTGACACCATCAAAGGGCCTCACCATCTTCTAGTTAAAAATGTTTGGATTTAGACAAGTCCTGGTGATAAATATCCAGTCAATTCATCATCACATCACTTAAATTATCTATCCAGTTCTTGGGTTGTAATTATTAAACAGCTACTTGAAAAAACGAAAAAAAAACCCTAGTACAATATAGTTTGTTAAAATGACCTATAGGCACAAGCATTTGTTTAATTAACTTGTTTTCACTTGGTAAATGATCAGCTGAATTGGAAGATCAAAATTCTGTGGCCACAGATGTACGGTTGATGTGAGGTTTTGCTTCTTCAGGGAGGGAACCTGTTGACTGAAGTTGTGAGATCGAGAATCCAGGTTACTGAGCGGGAGGTTTATTTTTCCAGATCCCCCAACTGAAGTCAACAAAATGCTTCCTAATAATTATATAAAGTGGAAAATGTGGACTGGACAACAGGCAACCTCTCACGAAAAAAGACCAACTAGTCTCTATTTGAAACTCTTAAATAAAAGAAATAGTAATAAACAAGACTCCTACAGAAAAATTGTTTGTTTTACATAGTGACTAATATCACCCTAGACTGTTTGTATTTCCTTCTCGTCATACCTCTTCCTCCGGTCCACTCACACCTTGGGCCCAGATCAGCAGAACTGCCCAACTGAACCTTCTTCTTGTGAAGTAATAAATGATTGTTGTTTTAAGCCACTAAATTTTGAGGTTTCACACAGCAATAGATATGTTTGGCTTTCGTAATTTTTATTTCTACTTAAGATGGAATTCTCAAGAGTTTATAAATCATAAGAATCTAGCTCTGCTGTATTTTTCTAAACAGGTAAAAATAGATGCAGTTAAATTCATTGTTTATAGTTAAAGGCATTTCAAGAGGCCCATTTTTTTAAAGTAGCTTTCTTTAAAGAAAAAATAAATAAACTGAAATCAGTAGCAGACTTGTGTTTAGATCCTAGCAAGAAAACTATATATTTGAAAATTTCTATAAAATATGACCCCCCTGAACATGCCGCATAAAGACATCAAACCAATACTGCTCTAGTTATCAGAACTTATTTATCAATTATGCACAGTAGCTGCAATGGATTTCAACAATTTGAAGTTTACCATTTGGTCCCATGTATTTTTCATCACCATCCTCCTAAAGCATATATTATACATGCTCCATACTGCTACTGCCTTAGTATTCAGCAGAAAAATACTGCCTCATATTGACCTTGATTGGGGTTCCAGGAAAGTTAGGTATGTTAGCAATTTACTAATAAGTTTATTTGTAAGGCATGTTACAACCACTTTGTTTTGCTCTATCAAAATGCATCACATTTAAATCAAAAGGGTGTTAGGTAAAAAAAAAATCTGTGTTTGCAAAATAATTCTATTTCTATACTACATGAAAAAGATTTATGATAGTTTAAGATAGGAATAGGCAAACTTTTTCTGTAAAGGTCCAAAAAGTAAATATTTTAGACTTTGCTGGCCCTACAGTTTATATCACAACTCTCAACTCCATCTTGTAAAGCCACCATTGACAATATGCACCAAAGTGGGTGTGGCTGTGTTTTTATAAAACTGTATTTACAAAAACAGAAGGCTGGCCAAGATTGGCCTATAGGCTGTAGTTTGGGATCCCCAGGTTTAAGGCATTGTTTTATATCTTAGTAACAATTTATTAAATCACAGAGAATTATGAAGGGTTAAAAGAAGATTGCAAAAGGTCCTTGCAGGTTGAGGTAAGAGACTGCATGAAATTAGCCAGTCTCTTGATAAAATTAAAACTGGTCATTGGAAAATGGAGAGGAAGAGGAAGGGTGAGAAATATGTAGCAAGACAGCTCTAGGGCAGTGTTTTCCCTAAGATTCTTCCTTGTTCCTATATCAAACATTCACTAACTTTTGAATGTAATTTGGCAATAACCACTTTGCAAAACTGCTTAGCAGTGTCCACTAAAGCTGGACATATGTGTGCACTATAGCCCAGTAATTACACTCCTAGGTATGCAGCCAGCAGAAAAAAATACATGTTTACTAAAAGAAATATACACTCTAACACTATTCTTTAAGTAAAATTTTTGAAATAATTGCAAATTCCCATGCAGTTGTAAGAAATAATGCAGATAGATCCCATTTGTCCCATTTATGGCTTTCTTGCTATTATAACAACTTATAAAACTATAGAACATTATTACAACCAGTATATTGACATTGTTATAGACCTCTGATCTTAATGGATATCCCCAGTTTTACTTCTGCTTGAGTGTGTGTGTGTATTTAGTTATACTGACATTGTTACAGACCTCTGATCTTAATGGATATCCCCAGTTTTACTTCTGCTTGAGTGTGTGTGTGTATTTAGTTGTATGCAATATCACCACATGAGTGGGTTTATGCATTCACACAGGCAAAATCCATCATCACAAGGATCCCTCAGGTTGTCGGTTTACCACTGCACCCACCTCCTTTTTCCCCAGTTAAGCCCTTATCTGTTTGAGCAAGCACTCATCTGTTTCCAAAATTTTGTTATTAGAAAAAAATGGTATATATGTAGAATCATACCATATGTAACCTTCTGAGACTGGCTTATTTTACTAAGTGTAATTCCATGGAGATTCACCCAAATTGTTGCATATCCATTCCTTTTGGTCACCGGGCAGTAGTCCACTGTATGGATGGACTACATTGTTTAACCATTCACCATGGAAGAACATCTCTGTTGCTTTCCAGTTTGGGGTTCCTATGAATAAAGCTGCTATGAATATTTCTGCACAGGTTTTCGTGTAAACATAAATCATGATTTCTCTATAAATGTCCAAGAATACAATTGTAGGTCACATGGTAGTTGCCTGTTTTTTTTTTTTTAAGACTGACTAAATGTTTTCAAGAGTGGCTATAACTTTTAACATTCCCACCACTAATGTGTGAATGATCCAAACTGTCTACATCCTTACCAGCATTTAGTGGTGTCTCTATTTTTACGTAAGCCATTCAAGTAAACGTATAGTATTAATTTGCATTTAGCTAAGAGCTACTACTAATGATGTCGAACATTTTCTCATGTGTTTATTTGCTATCTGTTTGTACTACTGGGAGAAATGTTTCTTCATGTTTCTTGCCGTTTGAATTGTTCTTTCTGTACCTTTGAGGATTGAGAGTTTTATATTTATTCTAGATACTCGTCCTTAATTAGATATGAGGCTTACAAACATTTTTTTTTCCAAGTCTGTAGCTTGTCCTTTTATCATCTAAACCAGGGTCTTTCTCAGAGGAAATATTTGTATTTTTTTATTAAGGTATCACTGCTATACATTCTTATGAAGAATTCACATGAAAAATAATGTGGTTACCACTTTCACCCATATAATTGAGTTCCCCCCCATACACCATTACAGTCACTGTCCATCAGTGTAGTAAGATGCCACAGAGTCACTACTTGTCTTCTCTGTGCTACACTGTCTTCCCCATGATCCCCCCCACACCATGTGTACTAAGCATAATACCCCTCAATCCCCTTCTCCCTCCCTCCCCACCCACCCTCCCCCACCCCTCTCCATTGGTAACCTCTAGTCCCTTCTTGGAGTTTGTGACTCTGCTGCTGTTTTGTTCCTTCAGTTTTGCTTCCTTGTTATACTCAACAAATGAGGGAAATCATTCGGTACTTGTCTTTTTCTGCCTGACTTATTTCACTGAGTGTAATACCCTCTAGCTCCATCCATATTGTTGCAAATGGTAGGATTTGTTTCTTTCTTATGGCTGAATAGTATTCCATTGTGTATATGTATCACCTCTTCTTTATCCATTCATCTACTGATGGATACTTAGGTTGCTTCCATAACTTGGCTGTTGTAAATAGTGTTGCAATAAACATAGGTGTGCATATGTCTTTTTGAATCTGAGAACTTGTATTCTTTGGGTAAATTCTAAGGAGTGGAATTGCAGGGTCAAATGGTATTTCTATTTTGAGGTTTTTGAAGAACCTCCATATTTCTTTCCACAATGGTTGAACTAACTTACATTCCCACAAGCAGTGTAAGAGGGTTCCCGTTTCTCCACATCCTCGCCAGCATTTGTTGTTCCTAGTCTTTTCTAAGTTGGCCATCCTAACTTTGTGAGGTGATATCTCATTGTGGTTTAATTTGCATTTCCCTGATAATTAGTGATGTGGAGCATCTTTTCATATGCCTGTTGGTGATCTGAATTTCTTCTTTGGAGAAGTATCTGTTCTTATCCTCCTCCCATTTTTTAATTGGATTATTTGCTTTTTGGTTGTTGAGGTGTGTGAGTTCTTTATATACTTTAGACGTTAATCCCTTGTCGGATATGTCATTTACAAATATATTCTCCCATACTGTAGGATGCCTTTTCGTTCTGCTGATGGTGTCCTTTGCTGTACAGAAAGTTTTTAGCTTGATGGAGCCCCATTTATTTATTTTTTATTTTGTTTCCCTAGCCTGAGGAGATGCATTCAGGAAAAAGTTGCTCATGTTTATATTCAGGAACTTTTTGCCTATGTTGTCTTCTAAGAGATTTATGGTTTCATGACTTACATTCAGGTCGTTGATCCATTTCAAGTTTACTTTTGTGTATGGGGTTAGACAATAATCCAGTTTCATTCTCTTGCATATAGCTGTCCAGTTGGCCCACACCAGTTGTTGAAGAGGCTGTCATTTCCCCATTGTATATGCATGGTTCCTTTATCATATATTAATTAACCATATATGCTTGAGTTTATATTTGGGCTCTCTAGTCTATTCCACTGGTCTATGGGTCTGTTCTTGTGCCAGTACCAAACTGTCTTGATTATTGTGGCTTTGTAGTAGAGCTTGAAGTTGGGGAGCATAATCCCCCCAGCTTTATTCTTCCTTCTCAGGATTGCTTTGGCTATTCAGGGTCTTTTGTGGTTCCATATGAATTTTAGAACTATACGCTCTAGTTCATGGAAGAATGCTTCTGGTATTTTGATAGGGATTGCATTGAATCTGTAGATTGTTTTAGGCAGGATGACCATTTTGACAATATTAAGTCTTCCAATCCATGAGCAAGGGATGTATTTCCATTTATTGGTATCTTCTTTAATTTCTCTACTGAGCATCTTGTAGTTTTCAGGGTATAGGTCATTCACTTCCTTCCTTAGGTTTATTCTAGGTATTTTATTCTTTTTGATGCAATTGTGAATGGAATTGTTTTCCTGATTTCTCTTTCTGCTAGTTCATTGTTAGTGTATAGGAATGCAACATATTTCTGTGTATTAATTTTATATCCTGCAACTTTGACAAATACAGATATTCGATCTAGAAATTTTGGAGTGGATTTTTTAAGGGCTTTTATGTACAATATCACATCATCTGCAAATAGTTACAGTTTAATTTCTTCCTTACCAGTCTGGATGCCGTTTATTTCTTTGTTTTGTCCGATTGCCATGGCTAGGACCTCCAGAACTATGTTGAATAAAAGTGGGGGGGAGTGGGCATCTTTGTATTATTCCTGATGTTAAAGGAAAAGCTTTCAGCTTCTCACTGTTAAGTATTATACTGGCTGTGGGTTTGTCATATATGGCCTTTATTATGTTGAAGTACTTGCCCTCTGTACACATTTTGTTGAGAGTTTTTATCATGAATGGATGTTGAATTTTGTCAAATGCTTTTTCAGCATCTATGGAGATGATGATGATGTGGTTTTTGTCCTTCTTTTTGTTGATGTGGTGGATGATGTTGATGGATTTTGTAATATTGTACCATCCTTGCATCCCAGGAATAAATCCTACTTGATCATGATGGATAATCCTTTTGATGTATTTTTGAATTCAGTTTGATAATATTTTGTTGAGTATTTTTGCATCTATGTTCATCAGGGATATTGGTCTGTAATTTTCTTTTTTTGTGGTGTCTTTGCCTGGTTTTGGTATTAGAGTGATGCTGGCCTCATAGAATGAGTTTGGAAGTATTCCCTTTTCTTCTACTCTTTGGAAAACTTTAAGGAGGATGGGTATTAGTTCTTCACTAAACGTTTGATAAAATTCAGTGGTGAAGCCATCTGGTTCAGGAGTTTTTTTCTTATGTATTTTTTTTGATTACCAATTCAATTTCGTTGCTGATAATTGGTATGTTCAGATTTTCTGTTTCTTCCTGCATCAGCTTTGGAAGGCTGTATTTTTCTAGAAAGTTGTCCATTTCTTCTAGGTTATCCAGTTTGTTAGCATATAATTTTTCATAGTATTCTCTAATAATTCTTTGTATTTCTATGGTGTCCATAGTGATTTTTCCTTTCTCATTTCCGATTGTTTATCTGTGTAGATGCTCTTTTTTTCTTGATAAGTCTGGCTAGGGGGTTATCTATTTTGTTTATTTTCTTAAAGAACCAGCTACTGCATTCATTGATTCTTTCTATTGTTTTATTCTTCTCGATTTTATTTATTTATTATCTGATCTTTATTATATCCTTCCTTCTACTGACTTAGGGCCTCATTTGTTCTTCTTTTTCTAGTTTCATTAATTGTGAGTTTACACTGTTCATATGTGATTGTTCTTCTTTCCTGAGTTAGTCCTGTACTGCAATATACTTTCCTCTTAGCACGGCCTTCGCTGCATCCCACAGATTTTGCAGTACTGAATTATTGTCATTTGTCTTCATATATTGCTTGGTCTCTGTTTTTATTTGGTCATTGATCCATTGATTATTTAGGAGCATGTTGTTATGCCTCCATGTGTTTGTAGGATTTTTAATTTTCTTTGTGTAAGTTATATCTAGTTTCATACCTTTGTGGTCTCAGAAGCTGTTGGTGCCATTTCAATCATTTTGAATTTACTGAGGCTCTTTTTGTGGCCTCGTATGTGGTCTATTCTGGAAAATGTTTCGTGTGCACTTGAAAAGAATGTGTATCCTGCTGCTTTTGGGTGGAGAGTTCTGTAGATGTCCGTTAGGTCCATCTGTTCTAATGTGTTGTTCAGTGCTTCTGTCTCCTTACTTATTTTCTGTCTGGTTGATCTGTCCTTTGGAGTGAGTGGAGGGTTGAAATCTCCTAGAATGAATGCATTACATTCTACTTCCCCTTTTAATTCTGTTAGTATTTGGTTTACATATGTAGGTACCCTTGTGTTGGGTGCATAGATATTTGTAATGGTTATATCCTCTTGTTGGATTGACCCCTTTACCATTATGTAATTCCCTTCTTTGTCTCTTATAACTTTCTTTGTTTCCAAGTCTATTTTGTCTGATACAAGTACTGCAACACCTGCTTTTTTCTCCCTATTTGTTGCATGAAATATCTTTTTCCATCCCTTCACTTTTAGTCTGTGTACGTCTTTGGGTTTGAAGTGAGTCTCTTGTAGGTAGCATGTAGTTGGGTCTTGTTTTTTTATCCATTCAGTGACTATATGTCTTTTGATTGGTGCATTCAGTCCATTTACATTTAGGGTGATTATCTACAGGTATGTACTTATTGCCATTGCTGGCTTTAGATTCGTGGTTACCAAAGGTTCAAAGGTAATTTTCTTACTATCTAACAGTCTAATTTAGCTCAGTATACTATTACAAACACAATCTAAAGGTTCTTTTTATTTCCTCCTCCATTCCTTAAATATTGCGTATCATATTCTATACTCTTTATCTATCCCTTGACTGACTTTGGGAGTAGTTGATTTGATTTTGCATCTGCTTAGTAATAAATTGTTCTACTTTTTTACTGTGGTTTTATTTCTTCTGGTGACAGCTATTTAGCCTTAGGAACAGTTCCATCTATAACAGTCCCTCCAAGATACACTGTAGAGACAGTTGGTGGGAGGTAAATTATCTCATCTTTTGCTTATCTAGAATTGTTTAATTCCTCCTTCAAATTTAAATGATAATCTTGTCAGGTAGAGTATTCTTGATTAAAGGCCCTTCTGCTTCATTGCATTAAATACATCATGCCACTCCCTTCTGGCTTGTAAGGTTTCTGTTAAGAAGTCTGACGACAGCCTGTTGGGTTTTCCTTGGTATGTGATCTTTTCTCATTCTCTGGCTGCTTTAATAGTCTTTCCTTTTCTTTGTTCTTTGCCATTTTAATTATTATATGTCTTGGTGTTGTCTTCCTTGGGTCCCTTGTGTTGGGAGATCTGTGCACCTCCATGGCCTGAGAGATTATCTCCTTCCCCAGATTAGGGGAGTTTTCAGGAATTACCTCCTCAAATACACTCTTTCTATGCCTTTTTCTCTCTATTCTTCTTCTGGTATCCCTATAATACAAATATTGTTCCATTTGGATTGGTCACACAGCTCTCTCAATATTCTTTCATTCCTAGAGATCCTTTTTTTCCCTCTGTGCTTCAGCTTCTTTGTATTATTCCTCTTCTCTAATTTCTATTCCATTTACCATCTTCTCCACTATATCTAATCTGCTTTTAAATCACTCCATTGTGTTCTTCATTTTAGATATTGCATTCCTTACTGATTGAATCTCTGTCCAGAATTCTTCCCTGAGTTCTTGAATATTTTTCTGTACCTCCATGAGCATGTTTATGATTTTTATTTTGAAATCTCTTTCTGGAATAATGATCAGTTCAGTTTCACTTGGCCATTTTTCTGGTGTTTGTGGGATTTTAGTTTGAATCAGGTTCTTTTGGCATTTCATATTTGTATGTGGTGCCCTCTAGTGCCCAGAAGCTCTGCTATCTGGAGCTGCTCAGCCCCTGGAGTGATTGTAGGTACACATGGGAGAAACGCTGGTGCCTGTGGGGAGGAAAGAGCTGTTTCCTGCTGCCCTGCTGCTGTGTTTGTCTCCACTGCCAGAACCAGTGGGCTGAATGCACAGGTGTAAGCCTCTATGCTTTGCGTTTGTAGCTAACGCAGGCTTGGCCTCCCTCTGGCTGGCCTGACATCAGAGCAGTGGTGACTGTTTGCAAGCCGGTGTCAGCCAAGAGGAAGGCACAGCAGGCTGCATATTACAGTGGTGGGCCTCAGAGCTGTGTAGCGTGTCTGAAGCTCCTCAAAATTCCCATCCTGCTAGGTAGAGTGAACCTGAACAATTTTGTCTACCTGTCCTTTCTCCTGAGCAACAAGCTCTGTGCAAGCCTTGCCCCTTTAGCAGCCCTCTCACTATTAGGAAGTCTCTCAGACTGCCTGCATTTCTTTTTTCCCAGAGCAGCTGGATGTGGATCCCTGTTTTCCACAGCATCTGGAATCTCCATCTCTCCAAGTATTCTGCCTGTTTTAGCTTTCCAACCCCACTAATCTCCAGAGCACCATGCATTGTATGTTCGTGCTCCCAGAGAAGATCTCCAGGGCTGGGTGTTCAGCAGCCCTAGGCCTCCACTGGCCTCCCTGCTCCATTTCTCTTCTTCCTGCCAGTGAGCTGGGGTGGGGGAAGAGCTTGGGTCCTGCTGGATCACAGCTTTGGTACATTACCCCGTTCTGTGATGTCTATTCTTTTCTCAGGTGTATGCAGTCTGGCACAGCCTTCTTTCCTGTTGCTCTTTCAGAATTAGTTGTATTAATTATACTTTCATATTATATGTGGTTTTGCTTGGAGGCCTCAGTCTCACCTCTAACGCCACCATCTTTAATCCTCCAGAGATCAAACATTTGTATTTTTACTTTTCTTTATTTTGTTGAGATCCTGTTTATAACTTATTCCTTTTATGGATCATGCTTTTGGTGTCCAGTCTAAGAAATTTTGCCATATATCCTGAAGATTTTTATCCTGCTTTTTTCTCCCCTAAAAGTTTTATAGTTATAGGTGTTGTATTTAAGTTCATGATCTATTTTGAGTTAACTTTTATGAGAGATGAGAGGTTTAGGTTGAGGTTCATTTTTTCACCCATAAATGTCCATTTTCTGGAGCACCATTTATTGAAAAGGCTACCTTTCCTCCACTGAATTCCTTTGTACTTGTGTCATCAGTTTGGTGTATTTATGTGGCTCTGTTTCTAGTTTTCCTTTTCCACTTCAGTAATCTATAAATCTATCACACCACGAATATCACATGGTCTTGATTTTTGTAGCAATATAGTAAGCCAAACATCAAATACAGTAACTTCTTACATTTTATTTTTATTTTTCAGTATCAGTTTAGCTAATCCAGGGCTCATGTGTTTCCACATTAGTTTTACAATAAGTTTACCTTTGTGAAAAAGGAAACACACAAAAAAACACACTAATATTTTAATAGGAATTACATTAAGTCTGTAGATCAACTTGGGGAGAATTGACATCTTTGTTATTTTGAGTCTTTTAACTAATGAACATAGCATATATCTCCATTTATTTAGGTTTTATATCTTTCATCAATATTTTAAAATTTTCATCATATAGATTCTGTACATGTTTTGTTAAGTATACACCTACTATCTAATCTTCTTTGGAGCAGCTATAAATGGTATAGTGCTTTTAATTTCAATTTCCATATATGTTAGTATATAGAAATTGATTTTTGCATGTAAGGATTCTTGCATCCTATGATTTTGTTGCACTCATCATTAGTTATGTAAGTTTTTTTGAAGATCTGTTCAGATTTTCTATGTAAGCAACCATGCTGTTTGGAAATAAGGACAGTTTTGTTTCCTTTCCAACCTGTACACCATTTCTTCCCTTTCCTCCTTTCTATCTTTCTTCCCTCCATCTTTCCTTCTTTTTTTATTTTAGTTTTGGCCTTACAGCAGTAGCTAGAAGTTCCTATACTACATTGAATAAGCATGGTGAGAATGTATATTCCTTCATATTACCAATCTTAGGGGGAAAGTATTATATCTTTCATCATTAAGTAAGATGTTAGCTGTAGGTTTTTTTGTAGATTTTTTTCATCACATTGAGGTAATTACCTTTTATTCTTAACTTGTGGAGAGTTTCAATAAATGAGTATTATATTTTATCAAAATTTTTTGCCAGGTCAATTTATATAATCATCTGACTTTCCTTCTCTAACCTGTTGATGTGATAGATGACATCAATTGATTTTCAGATGGTGAACCATCCTTTAACACCTAAAATAAATCCCCTTTGCTCATACTTCTTATACATCATTCTTCAATTTGCTAATATTTTGTTGTAGATTTTTATGTCTATGTTCATGAGAGATATTGATCTGTAGCTTTCCTTTTTGTACTGTTGTCTGTTTTTGGTATCATGGCAATACTAAACTCAAAACACCAAAATACATAACTCAAAAAGAGCTAAGTAATAGTACTCTTTTTTGTTGTCCAAATTTAGGTGCTATTCTATAGTCCATCATCAATAGAAAGGATCCATATATAATATCATAAAATTTGATATTATAGAACAATGAGAATAAATAAACCAAAACTACACAGAAATATACAAACATTATCTTGAGCAAAGAAGCTAGTCACAAAAGAGTATATTGTGTAAGATTACATTTATAAAATGAACCAAATAAAGGAAAACTAAGCTATGAGCTAAGTGAGAAGTCAGGATAATGGCTTTCCTTTTGAGTAGTTCTTAAAAGGGCCATAAAAGGTGGCTTTCTGGGGTGTTGATCATATTATGTTTCTGTTCTTCGGTGTTGGTTATGTAGATGTGGGTATTTGTGGCCAGTTCATTGAGCTATGTACTTATGTACCTATTTCTGTATGTTTGCTATCCTTGGATTAAAAAAGAAAAATAATACTCACCACCCCATCACTAGCCCCACAAAGGTGCTCCCATCCCACACACCCTCTTTACTTCCTGTTTGAATTCTCAGGGACCAGAGTCACATGACTCAGTGTTCATATAAACATAAAGATGCAATCAGCTGCTTTTATACTGTGTTTGACTAGCAAAATATGAATTCCATTGTTTTCAAAAAAGAGCCACCATCTATTTTTGTTTCCTTTTAGACCTTAGGGTTGAACAGCCTCCTTGGTGTCCAATGTACACTCCATGTGAAAAGTTTGAGAGCTGTTCATATTTCTAGCAGCAGAGAATTCACCAAAAGACAGTTCTGCCAACTATTTCCCATTTAATGTGCACTCTTTCATGCCTGCTTTGTCCTTGAAAATAGTGTTATCACATAGTATCCTTTATAACAATACCCAGCTAATTAAAAATAATTTAGCCTGATAGCATCTGTGATTGCAGATATCTTTTCTTTATTATTCTGTACTTAAGATTGATAAAGGAATAGAGATTTGTTAAATACATATTAGAGAATAAAAGCCCCGATGAACAAAGTACATAAAAAATCTGAGAATTTCTTGGCTTCAAATCAGGAAGCAGGAATGATGGATTCTAGTGGTTAGTGGTTCTATGTGTCATATCAGAAGAACAAACAATTCACTGAAAACTGCTTCCACCCAAGAGATTCAAAGTTTTTAAGCCTTCATATGCTTGGAAAGACCCCTGGCCCCTTCTAAGTGCCTCTGATGGTTTGTGAAACAGTATACTGCAAGACACTCACAAAAAACATTCACTGAACACTCTGAAGAGTAGGAAAACTTCTTTGAAAAAAATCAATTCACTCCAACTGCAACATAGAGTCACTACCACGTTACCCTCACAAGAAGCAGAGTTTCTATTGATCCACACACCTCTATCACCCTTACTCTTCACTTCTCTATTTTATCTTACAATCTTCAGGAGAGGAAAAGTTTTTAACAAAAACAAAAAAAGGTGCTGTATGATACATTTTTAGACCAACACATACAAAACTGTGATTTGAATATCACTAAACAGATTAACTAATAGTGGTTTCGACTTCAGCGTCCATGAGAATTCCCTGCAAAGATATTAAAACTGCAGATGCTCAGATCCCAGATCCATGGATTATGATGGGGCCCTGGATTCTGCATTTTTAACAACCATTCCAGGTGATTCTCATACACAGGACCTGAGAGAGAGACCAGGCTGAATGAATGAAAATTACAAGACTGAAGTATGTTTGCAAGAAAATTAAGCTTGTTACTTTCAAATACCAATAGCAGTAACAACTGGATATAAATAGTTCTGCCATATGCCAGTAATATGAGGCCTGATTTATTAACTTAAGATACCCATAAGTATCATATATTCTATATTTCCCTCATTCATTCATCCAATAACTATTTATCAAACACCTTTGTGTCAGGCCTGGAGGATGCAATGGCAAACTATTCCTTACAGAACTGATAGTGTAATAAAATAGAAAAATAAGCAGGCATGCCTGTGACTGCATTGTGCTATATGACTGACCTCCCTCATTTAAGCCTCGTTTCTTTAGGACAAACCAACCCCTGCAGGTCACAGAGAGACCACGTCTGGTTATAGTAATGCAACACCACCTGCACTACTGGGGATCGTGGCTCCCTCTGTGTCCTTGGGGTTGGCTCACTGGGATGCTGGCTTGGATGCTCTACAGATTCCTTTTTCCTTCTGAGGAATTAAGACTCTTCAAGCTAACCAGGCATCTTCAGGCCAAAGCAGCTAAAACAAAACCCAAAAAACAGAAGCACCACACAGTGCACGGCAAGTGGTCCAGGCCCTCGGAGGGACCCCTCTCCGCTCTCTGCTCACCTTCAAAGGCCGGAGCGCAGTTGGCCCATCTCCTGGTCTGCAGTCCTCATGGAGTCCAGCCTCTACTGTGACACTCAGAGATTTTCTGATTACAGCTCCGCTGGTGGATACCCAGGCAATGTGTTATAAGTGGAGAGAAAGCTACTTAGCAGAAATGTTTTCTTCTACCAACACACAACTCCTGTCTGCAAGCTAAGTGTAGTGCCTACCCCTTGTCTTTCCCTTATCTTAAGTGACCTTCCCCCTTTATTAGGGCTCATTCTCCCTCCAGGGCAGATGTCAGCATTGATCGTCCCTCTCTTTTGAGGATCTGGGTCTTGGAAGCTGGAGTACCTGCCCCCTTAGGAGCTCCTCTGCTGCTGTGCAGAGCCCTCTGCCTCCTCGGTTCGGTGAGTGGGTCACAGCGGTGGCACCTGCCCACACAATCTTGTTCCCACATGTATAGCCTCAGGAATCATCAGTCCTTCCAGTGATCATGATCAGACAGAGGATGGGTCTGGCCAGGAGTCAGAAGGAAGGCCAGTGTGGTCACCTAAGGTTTTGTCAACATGATGGGTGGGAAAGCAAATTGTGAATTTTATGTTCCTCATTCTTTTTATTCGGATTGTTCCATCATTAGCATAGCTTTTTAGTGGAAAAACAATTATAAAATAGTGAAACCAAGCACAAAACCCCAAATTATCCTCCTAGAATTTGCCTAGGCAAATGAATACCTGTATTCATTTTGTATATATTTATGTATCTGTGGTGTGTATTATGTTATGCATATATTTTAACAACTACATTTAAAATTCACATTAATTTGAAAGCTACTTCTTTCACTTAAGACTGTATATCATAACACCTTTCCACTTCAAAAAAGTTATGTAAAGCTACCATTAATTTTGACTGCTTTATACCTATTATATAGATTTATCATAGTTTACTAACAAGTCCTCTAATATTCAGTATCTGGGGCTATTCACAATTTTTATCTATTATAAACAATCTGAGAGCCTGTGATGAACTTACTTTCACTTAACATCTGTGCATCTGAACTTTTTCTTTAAATAAAGAAATTACTTATTTACATTAGCATTATAGGAAAAGAAAGCCATTCCAGAACAGACTTTGCCAAAACTGGGGTCAACTAAAAGTATCCTGAAGCACAACTTCAGTTTAAGTAAAGTTCTAAATTTATGCAATTTTTACAAAAGGTAGGAATTCATTCTTATTGCAAACGTAGGCATCTTTTGAGGGAAGCCATTATTATTGATATTGGAAATTAGTCATAGAAAAGTATTTAATTATAACAGCAATAGCTGCTATACACGTCACACTGCACTCATTTAAAAAAATCATATCCTTATTCTCTATGGCTCCCCAGTACAAATAAAAAAGAAGAAAACTGGGCCTATACAGTTGGGACAAGTCTGTGCTGGACTTATCACAGAATACTTCTAGACAAACAAAAAGGCTGAAGGAGGAAAAAATCAATAAGATCAGCAAAAAATATGCATGGATTGGCAAGGTTTTCAGACACACCACCCAAAAACTTTCCTAGATTGCTGTGACTACTCCCTAGATCAGCATCTTCCATCTCTTCCAGCCCACATGCAGAAAGGAGAGCTCTGAGTCACTCCGTGAGTTGAAGTGGCCTATTAGGGGATGTGGTTGCTATGGTGATAGGAAGTCCTCAGCCAAGGCAGAAGGGTATTAGGAGCATTGTATTACTGAGATAAACCTCGACCATGTATGATTTTACACCAACTTATTTTTTGTGAGCCAGTTTTGACATTTCTCTTTGCCTCTTTCCATAGTGTTGGAATGCCTCACAGGCTAACAGAATCAGCAAAGGTTTTGCAATCTGGAGGGATCTCCATCACCAGTGAATTTCCCTGTGTTTTCTGGGGTAGGGGAGATAAGTCTGACAACCACTCTTCCTCTTCCTGGCCATGACTCTTCTGAAGCAACATGAGAACAAATACTGCACTGGGAAGCAGTTTAACTCCAAGGTGAGAAGAGTGCCAGGATGACAGCTTTTTAAGTCTTTCTCACACCTCGACACTCCAGGATGGGCATGCTCTCCCCTAGCCTCTTTGGGAGTGAAACAGGAAAAACTGCCTCTGAGAAGTAGACTCTCAGCACAAATGACTCTATCTAAACCCTTGTCCTAAGAGACTTGAGCAAACTCTCCATGACTTCTAATAACTTAAGGCCATGTCTCTAGGATGGCCTCCTAAATGCCTGAAATGTCTGCCTGAGAAAGCCCAGTGCTGCCAGGAGGATTTACTGTTTATTTCAGCCAAAACCTGGTAATAAGTCAATAGACCTCTGAAGCCCCTCTGGAGCAGTTACTATAGAAGACTTGCAGTAATATTTTCTCTGTCCCTTTGAGATGTAAATCTTCTAGCATGTAGAACTATCTCCACAAGGACCTGAGATCCAACTCTTTGAAATACCAATATTAAAGGAAATAGCTATTGCTCCAGGCCCTGTGAGAGGGCAAAGGTCTATTGTGGAGGACTCTGTGCACCACCTTGTACCACTACCTCCTGTCATAAAGATATGAGAAGTTTTTTTTCTCCTCTGGATAAGTGCCAATTAACAAACCCTGATTGTCAACTCACGAACCAAATCCCCTCTTAACACCCTGTAAGGCTTTTCATTCAGCACACCTACTAGAGCAGTCAGTTAGTTAGAGATAAGCAGGACAAAAGGGCCAGCCCATCACAAAGGAAGACTCCACCCTGGCCAACTCCTAAGCCCTCCTTATTTCCCAATTCCATAGTCAAGGACACCTAGCTTATCAGATGGCCCAAACAGTCAGATACCTAAATTGTCAAGAGGCCCAGGACCACAGGGGGTTCGCTGACTACAGAGCATAAGCAAGGTCAGAAGAACTTGTCTGAAGGTAACCCCGCCTCATTAAAATAACATCTAAATCTAATTAGCACTGTGGTGTTGGCCTTCCTGTGGGCTTGCTTATAGGTAAGGCACCTGCACACTGAGAAAAGGTTATATAACCTAGAGCTGTCAATCAAAGAACATAATATGTAAGGCAGGATTTCCTGCCTTCTTAAGAAAAAATAAAAGCCAACCCAACTCCAATAGCAGGGCTGCTTCTGGTTTCCGACAGCCAACTCTCCTGCCTTGAGAGTGTACTTTTTGCTTTAACCCAATAAATTCCTCTCTGCTTTTTCTTGCTATGTGGTCTCTTGACTGAATTCTTCCCTTCAAGAAGACAAGAATCAGGGAAACACAACACATTCTACTGGTAGAAACATACATTTAAAACAATCCTGCCTTTTATTTCAGTGGAACTCAGGTTAGACTGAGGTTTCTCCTCTATTGCAATAGTTATTACTGAATAAAATATGACTTTACCACCCTTAACAGGTGTTTGGTTCTGTTTCTTTTGACAATACTGACTGTCTATGCTGTGATGAGTTTCAGATCCTACCAACCCTGATCTATAGAACTGAATACTCTGTGAGTTTGTCTAACAGGATTCCTGACCTATTAGTTCTGAGCTCCACTAATCATTTGGTCCTTAGTGCTTTTCTGACCTGACTGAACCTCCAATTGCTTACTCCTCATGTTCTTGAGATATCCCTGTTGATCTTTGCTCCATCTTTCTTGGGCTGACAATGGATAAATTGTGTGTAGAACCTTTAAACAGGCAATAGGGGACACAAAGTTTCTGAAGTAGATAAGAAATTCATCTCTAATCTTATTTCCCAAAAGGATAAGAATAAAATGATATAGTTACAACCTGTAAAAAGAGAACCCTTTTTTAGTTAAAAATAAAAACAGTTGTTTCACTTATATCCATGCATACCACATTCAACTACCAAATTTAAAACAATTGTACTGCTTATCTTCAAGAAAATACCTCATCATCCTTGTTTACTTCTATTGGTTTTTGAAAATTTTTAAAGAAAAAAAAAAGGAGAGGTTATGGGTGTGAAGTTAGGCAAAAACTCCAAGGAGATGGGCTGTTTAATCTCTCCCCAGATCTAGCTGATTACCCAGGAGTCTATTTTATAGCACAGCAATGCTGGAATTTCCTCTGCTCTAATCCTTTAACACCTTTTAGACTGCTAAAGGAAACAAATGGTCTCTTGACTTAGCCAGGAAAATGATCCAAATCTCTCAAATTTAAACTACTTCCCATTTGACTTTATAGCATTTGCTCACCAACCAGGAGGTGAGGAGGTAATAATAGAATAGCTTTTATTAGCAACATAATATTTTTATGATTCTTCATTAAATAATAATATTAAGAAGCATTATTTATCAAGTCTTAAGGATGTACTGTGTACTGACAAGAACATATAATTAAGCTGTGAAATAATGATATGAATTTTAGAGTGCACAGGTTAATACAAGACCTCTTGCCTTTCTCCTTCTCTCTTATTCCCCTCCATATTTGACTAATTGATACCTGTTTGTTGAGAAGCTACTCTATACCTACAATGTGCTAAAACGCATTAAGAGATCCCAACTTTTATACCACTACTATAAAGCAAGAGCGATAAGGTGTTTAATATCTAGCTGGTGAGATAAAAGTTGCATGTACAATTAGGAAATAAAGCTGGATACACTGAGTGAAAATTGCATGAAAAGTACAAAAAGTACTCCTCTTTTATGTGTCTTATACAAGGTATCCTGGTTCATTTCAATGTGGAATAACAGAAATATAAGAAATAGAACACATGACCCTTATTTAAAGGAGCTCACAATTTACTTAGAGAAAGAAAGGATAATATATATATACAAATATAGCCAGCATTGGCCAAGTAAACTGTAAAATTGCTTGATATTTCTCAGGTCCCAATAGCTTTATGTGGGAATTCCATATAATGGAGACAGATGAGCCTGTATTTAATTTTAAGACTATTTTAATTGCCTAGTAAGTCTACATCAGCTATTCATAGTATATGAAATGCCTGAGAAGAATTAACCAAAGACAGTTTAAGCTGGTGGGTGACTGATATTATGCCTCAGGTCGTTGCTCTTTCCTAGATCTATCTGTGCAGACCACCCTGCTGCTGATGCATCTAAGATGATACATGACATATGAGACTTCTCTCAGCAGCCTAAGCCTCTTTAGAGAAATATGATTAAATAGTTTGCAAACCTGTAGTAACGATCAAAGTAAACTCAATAAGGATGAACTCAAGAGGTAACTCGTTAGATTCTAGAAACTCCACCACTTGATCGACCTAGAATTCTTTAGACCAAGATAATTGGATATCTCCACCAAACCATGGCTATCTAAGACAAAATTTGCCATATTTCCCATATATGATGCAAATTCCTTTTACTATTGTTAAAAACCAAATCTTGCCAGTTTTTAACTCACTTAATTATAATTACTAAAATGGAAAGTGAATATATATATATAGGTATTTTATTTGGGGCATAATATAGGGCTTTAAAAATGCTTAATTTCCAACTTCATCTTAAATAGGTTTTAAAAAGTCCCTGCCAAAAGCGTACCTCTTCTGCACTATGTTTTTAACAATCTTAAAATTCCCACAGGTTAAAAGATGACTTGAAATTGCAACTTTGAAGGATTAAAAATGGATTTTAATTCCACTTGCCAAAAAGAACACAGTCCTTCAGTTGGTGTATATGACAACTCTCAGAGACAAAAAACAAACAAACAAAAAAAAAGAAATTTTTGATTCTTTTTATCATTATTGAAAACTATAATAACAAATCCCAGTGGAAATCAGAAAGTCCAATTCAAGTGATTAAAAAAACAATTCCCACTTAACATAACCATATTAACGACATTTTTCAGGCACCTCAACAAAACACCAATGCTTTTAATGTTTCTGTGTTGCTGTGAGCTGGGAGTGGTGGAGGAACAACCCGTCTGACCGGCCAGAGAACCCAGAAAGATGTACTGACAGGAAGGGTCAGGGGAAGGACTCCCATCTCACTCTTGAAAGAACTGCAAAGGGAAACCATGCACGCCTGCCCCCTTCACTTCATGGTGCCCAGTGACTTTGGTCTTGTTAGCTTTTGGTTTCTTCTCCCTGGTTTGTTTTTGTCCTGTCACCATGACAATTCCTCTCTCCCAACTGTCTTTCTCTTCTCTACTTCTAGCCTAGTTATGTTTGTCAGGAAGGACTTCTGCTCTATCAATGCAATTCACATTGTTTACATTTTTGCTCATGCAATTGCTTCCAAAACACGGTGGAAGTGTCAGGAGATTGTTCATCCTTCATCAACTTCCCACTCAACCATTTGGCTGTCTCAAAAATATGGAAAAGCTCTACCTTTCATTCTCCTGATTGAAAGTTAAACAAGATGGAAGATAAAACCTAGGCACCAAATACTGTACCGATTTTTATTCATGGTCAAAGCCCAACTTTGTTTAATAAATAATCAAAATTCTAAATATATAGTGCATTTGAACAGTGCTTTGCACTCCGGATCCCAGCTCTATACCAGTCCTACATTTGCTGTGGATTATAAACAAGGCATTTTGAGATGATGGCAAAAGCCTTTGGGATTTCTCAGGAAAAGGTCCCTGCCACTAGCATAATGTTGCCTCACTCATGACAAATCAAGAATTATGCTTCTCTCTTTCCTCTACCCCTAGTGAAGAGCTATTTCCTCATCTACTATAGTTATGGAAACACAGTTGTGGCCTCTAGGATCCTTCCCTTGCTGTCTTTCTTAGTTTCTTCATAATGAAAAGAATCCAACTCCATTTACCTCCTCCTTTTCTATTCTCTTTTGTGTCCTTCGTCTTCATCTAACATGGACACAGAAACAGCCTTAAATGATGGGGACGTGAGGGCTCAAAGATCTAGAGGTTATGAAAGTAAATCACATACTTCAAGGACATGATTCCATTAGCTGTTCCAGTGCTTCGAAAGTGTCCATAAGCCCCCCTTTGAGTCCCAATGAAATTATTTTCCAAATTCTGTATCTTCTGAGTGAATCCTCCTTTCCCTTGCATCAGCATTCAGAAGACATTTCAATGTTCTCATTCAATTTTACTTTTTTTTCTTATTTAATTGCTAGAATTACAGGAGTTCTATTTTCTACACATTTTCATGGCAAATGTACACTATTCCAGATACATTAATGCTAAATAGTCTTTTGTGGACAAGCCTCGGGGGGAACATAACTGTCATTTGCAACTGTTTCTGCAGGGAAATTAATTCTGAGTTCCAAACAACTGATTTAAAAATGAACATTTGGAAAGCTACCCATTTCTAAGTGGAAGACTACTTTACCTTATATTTTCTGCATTCTAAGCTGTAAGCCTGACAAGGTCATTCAATAGAATGGATCCAAAAGAACAGAATTTTAGGAGAAATTTAGGTCCTACAACACAATACGGTCAGCACCCTCAGTTGGCTGATGCCAGGACCCAGAGAGAGGTAAGCCTCTTGTCGCTTCTCCTGAACTCTAGCTTACTCAAAAGGGCAGACTAGACAATGTGGTATCAAATCCATCTGGGCCACAAGACTTGGACCTTAGAAAAGTAACTCGGTCCCCTGGTTTTACCATTTATAAAATGAGAAAAACAACCAGATAGAATATTGTAAGAATCAGAAGGCTACATATAGGGTCCTTAATAGCACCCTAAGTTTAAAATAATGGCTATCAAATGGTGATACTATTATTAATGACTCAAAGCATTGATTAGTTATAGAAAGACTCAGGAATAAAATCAAATTGATTCAACAAAGAAACAAGATTGAGCTATTGTCAAAGTAGCACTGTGAACAGTACAAGGACGATGTATGCACTGGCAGAAAGACAGGTGAGCACAGCCTAAAGATTTTAAATCTCAGATGGCAAATGCAGTCTGAACCAACAAGACCTGTAGACATATATTTTGTCTGTCCCTTGCAATGTTTAAAATTTTGAATTCAAGCCAACATTTGGAAACAGAAAATTTTGTACAGAAACTCAAATTTGCATATCCTCTTGAAAAATGTCCACTCATATTTCTGCATGGCAAGACAGGTAAAGTTGAAACTATCTTTTGTATATGGACTGTGTGGCTTCCCTTTCCCCACATTATCTATCCAGTCTATTTCACTCCTTTACATGCTGGTCCCGCTAAGTAATTGAGCTTGCAATCCTTGTTTTGGCTAATATATTTAAAATATATGCCTTAAAGAGTATTTTATCATGTACTGTTTACACAACAAGGCTTAAAATTGCCTATTTTTGAAAGTCAAAATGAGTTGCTATCACAAAAAAATCAATGACTAGATGGACACCTATCAGTATATAACAAAGCTAGGCACTAAAGGGTTATTTTTCAAAATGTTAGACAACTATTTAAACTCTATATTTTGAAAAATAATAACAGTGGCTCACTTTTACTAGTGCTTTGGGTCAAGGTCTATTCTAAGCTTGCTACCTACTTTAACTTATTTAACCATCACAACTAGTTTTTGAGGTAGATATTAGCTTTTCCCATTTAGCACAAAAGGAAGCTGAGGTAAATCCCAAAATATTAAATGACCTGCCTGAAGTCACACAGCTGGTAAATGACAGAGCCAAAATTCATACCAATCAGTCCGGCTCCAGGAGCAATGCTTAAGTGCAATACAGACCTTTGAGTGTGGTACATCTTTTCCCTGATAATTTGAAATACTATCATTATAATACACTTAAGTTTATATGCATACATATATATATACATATACGCACACACACACACACATACAAACACATATACACATACCTAATGAATACATATGTGTATATATATGAATGAACCACATGCACACATGTATGATTATGCTATTGTTTTCTATTGATGAAAATACATATAGTCAAGTCAGGCTGCTTTAATTACGGTGGTCTAATATAATTCTTTGCTACATTTCTTGTAACACACATATTCTCAAATATATTCTCCTCCAAATAAATTTTAGAGTAAATTTGTTAAGTCCATAAAAAATCATATTGGTACTTTAATCGTGATTACATAAATATATAGATTAATTTTGGGAGAATTATCATCTTAATAATATTATGTCTTTCTGCCCAATCACAGGATAGCCTGATTGAAAAGATCTTTATGCAGTCAAATTGACAGGGCTTGGTGATGAACTGGAAATGAGGGATAGAGAAAGGAGAGCCTGCAGATGTGTTGTTTTGCAACAGACACTCCCCCTGACCTGTTCAAGAACTGTGATCTAGATATTAGGAAGTACTAGGACAACCACTTGCTAGAAGCAGGAAATCATCTTGAGCCATTTGCAGTGTAGAAGGGAATAGAGAAGCATCTCTGGGTGCATTGTAATAGGAATGGTAGATGAAAACTAGCAGTAGAGTAGGGAGTTACACTAGGGAAAATCAGGAGAGGCTGAAAGAAAATGTGGAATTCAGGAGAGAAACAACAAGCGTGAAGCACATGTACTAGGTCTTACGCTATGCCAGACCCTGTGCTAAGCACTCTGCGTACATTCATGCAATAGCACCTAAAACCAGGTAGGTGATACTGTCCTCGTTTTACAGATGAGAAAGCCAAAGTGCAGAGAAGTAACTTTCCCACTGTCACACACAGATGTTTGAACCAGGGTCCCTGAGTCCAGTGTCCATGGTGTCATACTCTGTACAGGATGGACTAGATCACTCTTGGGTATTTGGATGATAGAAATGCCCTTTGTGGCAGCTCTTAACAGACACAACTGTCATTATATGCAAAATGGGAAAAACTAAGATTATGAGTTGTGCCACCTATATATAGCAGTTCTTCTAAATGTAATACAATAGCCAGTTATGAAGAGAAATAGAAACTAATGTCACTTACTCTAAAGGTAAGTTGAGAAGTTCTATATAGTAAAGGATATAGTTGTAGATAAAATAATAAAAATAAAAATAAATTTAAAAAAACACCTTCTGCTTTCAAGAGGATACAGCTAAAAGAATGAAAAAACAAGCCACAGACTGAGAGCAAATATTTGCAATTACATATCTAATAAGGAATTTGTATCTAAAATATGCAAAAAAATAGATTTATGAAATCTTAGCAACAAGAAAACAAACAACCCAATTAAAAATAGGCAGAAGAACTGAACAGACATCGCACCAAACAAGATACACAGAAGACAATTAAGTAAAAGAAAAAACACTCAATGATATTTGTTATTAGGGAATCGCACACTTAAAGCCACAGGATGTCACTACATGTCTATTAGAATGGCTAAAATATAAAAAACTGACAATACCAGTTCTGCAGGTGAAGCATTCTCATTCCTTGTTGGTCAGCATGGGAAAATGGTATAGAGGCTTGGACAGTTTTTCAGCTTCTTATGAAGCTAAGCATAGACTTACCATATGTCCCAGCCATTGCACATATAAGTATTGACCCAACTGATTTGAATTTATGTCCTATTAAAAACCTTAACGTGAATGTTTATTGTAGTTTTATTCAAAATCACCAAAAACCAAAAGCAACCAAGATATTCCCCAAAAGGTGAATGAATAAACATACTGTGACACATCCACAGAGAATACTGTTCTTTTATTCTTTTATTTGGCAATAAAAAGAAGATAGCTAGAAATCTTTGCTACAGGATGGATGAATCTTAAGTGCATATTACTAAATGAAAAAAGTCTATCTCAAAAGGCTACATATTCTATGATTCCACTCATTTCTGGAATTTCTGGGAAAGGCAGAAAATATAGAGAAAAACACCTAATCAGGAATTTCAAGGGACTAGAGAGGAGGACTGCTGGCCCAGGGATTGGAGATTTTTAAGGGTTGTGCAAATATTGTTTGGTGCTGTAGAGGTGGATAGGCGACAAATGAATTTGCCAAAACTGGTAGAACTTTATAGAATAAAAATTGCTTCTTAATGTATGCAAATTTGAGAAATAACTAGTAGGTTAGAGGATCCCAAGATGGGATGTAGTGACGAAAAAACCAAACCTGTACTATAAACATGTAGCATAACCTCTTCAGTGTGGGCTGCGCCTAGTAACCTGCTGCTAACGGCAGAGCATAGGGAGTGGGGGTGCGCGGGCACCGGGGGGAAATCGGAGGCCCTGCCTTACCCGCACGCAGTCAGTATCATCAGCCATAAGTCATGTCGGTACATTTGCCCTTGTCATAATAGGAGCTGAAGAGCAAGTCACTTGAGAGGGTTTTCTTCCCCACGTCCATAACCTCGGTCTAACCGTGAGAAAGCCGTGACACAAACCGGCTTGAGGGACACTGAGAAGAAAACTGACTCCTCAAACTGCCAAGGGCATCAAAACAAGGGAAGCCAGAACAACTATCACAGACCAGGGCAGAGGCCCCATGACTAAATGTTATGTGGTATCATGCGTGGGACCCTGGAACAGAAAAAGGACATTAGGGAAAAAACTAATGAAACTGAATGAAGTGGAGTTTAGTTCCTCAGAACGTCCCAGTGTTGGGCCCTTAGTTGTGACCACTGCACCTTCTTTAAAACATTCATGACAGGGGAGACGGGATTGGGCCATAGGGGCTCTCTCTGAACTATCTTTGCAACTTGTCTGTAAATGCAAGACCACTCTAAAATAAAAATATACTTAAAAAAGAAGAAAATGACTGTTTAGTGCAGGATACTGTTCTGTTCTAGTAAATCTCCACACAGGTTTGCTTTGATCATCTGCTCCTTCCTGCCTTTTCCTGACATCAGCTCCGGCTGTTCCAGTTATTCCTCGGCCGTGACGCATTTGGATGCACAAGCCCTCCTACCCAAGGAAGACATCTAAGGCGCGGCCCAGGTCTCATTCCTTCTGACCGGCCTCAGCCACCTCACGCAGCTGTCATCTCCCGCCTGCTTTCTTTCCTCCTGTTTATTTTTCCCTTTCCTCCTGTTTTCTTTTCCCCTTTCTTCTTTTATCTAAATGTTGACACAGTCTTCTATCATATTCAGTATATACCAGGCACTCCATCTAAAGTAGAGATGAGGAAACTGAATTCCAGGGTGTTTAAACAACCTGCCCAAGACGAAGTGGCTCCTGCGTGTACACACCCGACCCAAATGAAAAGTTAACATGTGTCTCCCTGTGCCTCAGCCCCCTGAACTAGCAGGACATCGCTGTGTCTTTCTTAGAGCATTCTAGATTCTCTTTCTTCAAGCATGTAATGTACCATGATGAAGAATTGTACTACCTGACTTTTCAAAGGAGCCTGATCATTACTGGGAGAGAGAGTGTGTATGATAGAGGGAGGTATGGAATCAAATTCTAAGTAAAGGCAATGTTGAGATGATGCAACCCATGTCAAGAAACTTGTTCTCTCCTGGTGAACCAGTGGGACTGGGAGAGACTTCGGGACCTGGCACTACTCTCCATCTTCTGCCTCCCACACAGGTGGCTCAAAAGGAGCTGTCTGTGCTCTGCTCCATCAGCAAACCCGATGGGCGCTGAAGGTGCCTGCCATCAGGGGTCCTCCTAAAGAGGGAGCAAGGCGGGCTCATTCAGAGGCCTTGGTTTGCAGCCTGTGTCAGTCTGGGGGAAAAACACATGACTCCTACCTTCATGAGAGCTCATGCTGAAAAATCTTAAGAAACTCAAAAGCTAAATGAAGCTTCATTCAAAAGAAGCTTTAAATTGACGCATTTAAAGAGATTGGAAAAACTCTTTGTGTTACAATCTGGCATGAGCTTTTAATATTAACTACTCCATATTTTATAGACTGTATTTGTTGCCAAACACTAAAACAAACATTAAGATGTTTTTGCCTCAATTGGTACTATGAGTGCTTCCAAAACAGTGGTATAAAAGCCACATAAAACACATCCTAATCATGGAAATCATTTGCATTAAACTCGCATTTGCCATGAAAGTGGCAGTTATTTTTCATCTACAAACAATTATATCTCAATTACTTACTTTCTGTTAGGGAACATTTCATCAGAAAACTCTCATGTAATTGATGTAAGGATGTATTTTGTTTGAGGAGAAACATAGTCTCTAATTTGGATTAATTAAAGGAATAGGCATTCTGAATTAGTGAAAGCTGATGTCTATTGAAAAATATACTGCTTTATTAATTTCATCTAAGAGAGTAACACAAACTAAACTGCAAAGCTCACAGTAGGAAGAGAAAGACCTAGAAAAGAATTCATTTTTAATGAATAGATAATAGTAATACACAGTGTTCTATATTTTCACAAAATGGAGAGCTTGAAAAGTTTGTTACATGATTAGTTTAAATGTGCAGTCTGTGTCACCCTGTTTAAATTCTGAATTTGCTCAGTGGTTCTTTTCTTTTTAATGTAGCTATAATAGGCACATCTAAATCATTATATTAAGAACTGCTGCAGTTTAGACATATGAATTTTTTTTGCAAGGAGGGTGTGGCTTAACTAAATCTAGATATATCAATTCATCTTAAATTATATGCAAAATTCCTATAGATTGTAAGAAGCCAGCAGTACCCCAAAATATAAAAAAGGACTGCAGCTTACTCCCATTAAACTTTTCTGTTTGCATATTTCCCAAAAGGGTTAAAAAAATTTCAACAGAAATTTCAACACAAATATATACTTTAAGACTTTTTTTTTAAATTAAAAATGAATCATCTCAAATGTATTTAGTTGCAAAGGAATGATTTTCAGAAAATAAGATACTCTATTTGTTTTCATATCCAGCTCCATTATCATCCCAGCATATTGCTGTTTATAATGTGTGGGAGATAAAGGAAGACATTTTTCTTGGTTTAACACACCTTGTGGATAGTTTATAAGAGGATTTGGGGAGATGAAAATGGCTTTAATACCACTGTACTTTATGTCCACTGAGGAATGACCTGTCACCTCAGTGGCCCTAGTGGCCAATCAGTTTCCCCAGGAATGAACTGGGCAGCGGGGCAGGAGTTAAGTCATGGTGACAGCGGGACGTGACTCTTCACAACTCAAGAAAAGAAGAAGAAAGAAAACACAGACACAGCTTTATTAAAGTAACAGTATAAGTTCTTGCACTGCATTAAGTAACATACAAAATTAGAAAACAGCCATTAACATAAGAGTTTATGGCAAAAATGTAATGTAGGAATGACAATGCCTTATGATAAACTCAATTACTGTCCATTATTATTTAATTTAAATTATTTTTATCCTTTTGAAATAAAATATAGCTTATTTTAAGACCTCTTGTAATACAGAAGAGATAATTCCCTTTGCAGTCCAAAGCTGATTTTATTGGCTTTGCATATATTAAGGAATAGAATAAGCCCAGAGAATAAGAAAGGAATAAATACATGATTTCCCCAGATCGCATAGAATTTTTTGACACCAGTCTGCAAGTAGATCTTACCTAGATCTGGTCTTTCTAAAATCAGTAATGTTAGTAAACAATTTAGGTCCCTAGAGCAAAGTCTGGCTGGGCATAATAGCCAAATCACTGGTTAAATCAGTCAGTGGTAAATGTTACATGCTGTATGACAATGTCCGTCTGGCTAATAGAAAAGGGTCATAGCAACAGTACAAGCATGCATGGTAGGAGGATGGCAACCATTCAGAACCAAATGTCTTCAACATTCATTCTGCAAACATTTATTTAGCTCCTACTGCACTATATTTTTCTTAACATTTCTGGAATTTATTCATTTAGTAAAGATAGTAGCAATTTGACTATTCTCTTCTTTATATGACCTAGATTAAGAATAAAATAAAATATTTGTCAGAAGACACTTATTTTGGTAAATGTGCTAATTATCCAGTTTTTTTAATTATCCAGTTTTTATAAAATTATTTTTTATATCTAAAATATCAAATACTTGATATAACTTTCATTAACATTAACACTTCTTTTCTAAGTACTTTCTAACATGTAAGGCAATTCACTCTTTCAAAATTCTTGGTCCTCTGGAAGTACCAGTCAAACAAGATGGTGAAAATTCCATTGAAAGTCCACAAATCCACTTAAAACTGTATTTATAATAGAAGAAAAGTACATCAGAGTTTTTAATGTCTAATATAGACTCAACAAATTTATTACAGTAAGAAGTTGAACCTAAGGATGATTTAATACATTACAATTTGTTTAATACTACTTTTCCTTGTAGTTATAATTTTTTATTCATCTATTCATTATAACTCTTGTTTTCCAATAACTCAGAGATGATTGTGAAATTGCCAAGATAATCTCCAATATTGCATTTATTTTTATCAATGATTTCTTTAATTTATAATATGCATACAGGATAGCTGTCAGAAAAAAAGTAGCAATAACAATGGAAATGACTCATTTATTGAGCATGTTATAAAATTCTTTACATGCATCATCTCATTTAATTCCCATAACTCTAATATAGAGAGCATTATCTTCCTACCTTACAGATGAGGAAATGAAGTTCATAAAAATTTAGAAAGACTTGCCTGGGATAAAATTGCTGAAACTGGCAACCTGAAATATGAACTGAGGCAGTTTTGATTCCAAAGCACACAATTAACAAGTATGCAATATTGCCTCCTGAAATAGTTTCTTTGGCTGACAAAATATACATATGTCAAAATTTTCAAGTTCATCTGCTTCTTAGATGATGGAGAATGATAACTAGGGAAGTCAGTCTCTTTATTTGACAAAGTCAGTCTCAAAATGTAGAATTTCCGATGTCATGACAGGTAGATAGGGAAGCCGTGAGTGGTCAATCTGTTTCTCCTGACCTGAGATGAACCCTATTTTATGAAAAAGAAGAGAGTTAGAAATTTCGGGATTAGTACTGAATTTTAAGATTGCCAGGCGAGATGCTACCAGGGTGAGAATTTCTATTCTCAAGAACGGGGTGCAATTTGTAAAGGCTCTGCCAAGAGGCATCTCTGGCAGAATAGCTCAGGGTAGCCTGCAAGAGAAAAATATGGAAGCAAGATGACTTTTTCTGGAAAGAGACCAAGATTGGATGATGAAATGGCCTTTTTGGGTCGTGGTTCCTGTAACTTTCTACCTTATGCATTTGCAAACTTCACACCCCTGCAGTCCTAGCCTACCCTACACTTTAAAACAGATTTCCAATAGTACATAAGGAATACTGCTGAGCTTCTTTCTGGGTTAAAACTGGTTCTTTCATCTACAAGTCCAGGAAGCCATAAAGGGATAATGCAGAGGATTTTACCTGCTATTATTTCAATAGGAACATAAATCATCATCAACCTAGGACAGTGAGAGTGGTGCCATTTGGGCCAAAGTAAGGGTAGGGGTGGGGTAGAAATGCAGAACAGTCAGAGGCCTTTCTATTACGCTTTTCCTTCAATGCCTACAGCCTGGGATTCTGCAAAGCATAGTATAAAAAACACTTGTAGAGAAAAGAGCTGGGATATAGAGTGTTATGACTGTGGTCCAAGTTACCAGTTCTTCCATGTGATTTGGAGTCAGACCCCTAGCTCTGCTTGAATACCTCCATCTATAAACCCTGGATGATAACTGTTCAATACTCTGAGTTCCCCTGGAGCTCAATCAACTTCAGCATTGGAAAGGCCCAGGGATAGACTGTCACAGTGACTCTGAATTCAAAAAAGCCACCAGACAAAAATGAGCCAATTTAGTACCAATTGCAGGCTTCCCTCACCTTGGCAATGGCCAACAGTTACGCCAGTGGTTCTCAGCTAGGGGTTTTGCTCCCAAGAGAACATTTTGCAATGTCTGGAGACCTTATGGATACAACTAGGGAGGGTGTTGCTGACAGGTAGAAGCCAGGGCTAGTGCTAAACACTCTACCATGCACAGGACATGGTCTCATCCACTGTATCAGAGTTGTGGAGGTTGGGAAATTCTGTGTCAGACCAAGTGAGACCAAGTGGGCACAAGGAAATCCTAAGTTTTATTTGTATCAACTGACAAAGTATCAGTAGAAGATAAAACAGATGCATTATAACTATTATCACTGAACATTAAGCTTTTCTTTATTTACTCTAGACTACTCTCCTAGACCTTAGTCTTGGCCTAAACCACAAACTCATTTCAAAGTCTTTCTCAAATCTTCCCCCAAAGGAAGACAGATAAGAAATGTATAATTCTGCTTCTACCAACTGTTTTGTACCTTTGACCATGCTTTCTTATGCCATCAGTGACAGATCCTGGACTCTGTCACCATACTGGCCAGGAACATAGCACGAGCACTCTGATATGGCATTCGTTCCTGTCTTTGCCTTATTTGGTCCTAGTTTCATATGTGCCCTTGGTCTCTTATACTCAAATGGTATCCAGACTGCCTCCTTTGTTCTGTTTGTTGAGCCAGGAAAAGTCCAATACTGTAAATGCTCCAAATATTATTCCATATAATCACAACCACACTCTTTAGCAGTTTCCTTTTCAAAATCTACTGCAATTTAGAAAACTAGTACATGCACACTTCATTACATACCACTATTTTTCTTATTCAGGTACCATTTATTTCCCTCTTTATTTGGTCATATCCAATCAGTAATATCTGTGTTTCACAGGATTATAGCTGACATTCAGTAAGAAGCTATCTAAAAATGTTTTGCAAATACTTGGAACACACACATTTCTGTTGTGGTGCTATTGTTAATATTCTTACTCTGACTCTAGCTAGGTCCAAAATGTATAGATTCCTCTGCTCAGATTTCTAATCTAAAGAAGTCACTAATGCAAATGGACTTAAAACCACTGTTCATTCATAGCTATGTGAATTTGCACTTGCTCCTGAATGTCCTGTCTCTGCCTGACCCTAAGCTATCCTTTGAAATTAGATTATGGTGTTATGCTCTATTTAGTATTCCTAATAGATGCACTTTATGGAATCGGTATTGTTTCTCCCACCTCACTGAACCCTGGGTTCCGAGTTCTGCCATTTCCAGGTTGGCCACATCCATTAGTGATGCATGACAAAGCCATAACGTGTGGTGGTGACTGTGACAATGTGAGATTTCGCAAAGGCAAATCTGTCACCATGCAATGATTACATGGAAAATCTACATGTTTTAGTAAGAACACCTCTTATGTTGTACATTTTCCATAAGCAATATTACCATGTGGTATAGTCTGCAGCGCTTGAACAGTGGGGTCAATACAGGAGGCCCAGTTCTACCTCTTCTTCACTCAGATCATTAAATTCTCAACATTTTTGACAGAGTGTAGACCATGTCTGCCCTGCAATCTTAAAAGACATATTGAGTGCAGAGGGCTTGACCAATATCAGCTACTTAAAATGTTGGTTCTCACTACTTTCCTTAGCAGGTAAGGGGTGAAAAATAAATGAATATGTTAGTATGGCAATTTCTGACAGAGTAGGTGCTAAGAAGATATTTTTTCTTATGCAAAATTCTCATTCTTAAAAAAATTATTCCTCCATGTTTGAAATCACTTTAAAACTCTTTTCTGTTAAACTCTAATGAAAGAAATTAGCAATAAGTCAACTGCACTTGTATTTACATTTTGAATACCCAACTTTCATATTGTCTCTCTCTCTCCCTCTCTCACACACACACACAGTGGAGAAAAACCTTTTAAAAATACATAAATATATTTGGCTTCCTTTCTCATGCTTTATATCTTCTGTCAGAATGAAAGTCATGTGCCTATGTATCAAATAAAAGGGTGTATTAACATTATGAAGAATATTCTGGAGCAGTAACATCATTCTCCATATTGGATGGCCTCCACTTATTTATTTGTTCAGCAAGACCTTTTTGAGCATTCATTCCATATCAGGGACAGTGACTGACATTCCTTCCCTGCTAAGGCACCGTGGGGATTAGAGAGCACTTAGCAGTGTCAATGATCAGAGACGGCAATGATGGTGGTGGTGGTGGTGGTGGTGATGGTGGTGGTGGTGGTGATGGTGGTGGTGGTGATGGTGGTGATGGTGGTGGTGGTGGTGGTGGTGGTGGTGGTGATGGTGGTGGTGGTGATGGTGATGGTGGTGGTGGTGGTGGTGATGGTGGTGATGGTGATGGTGGTGGTGGTGATGGTGATGGTGGTGGTGGTGGTGGTGATGGTGGTG